>CM028381.1:20422936-20554364 GCA_013146195.2 Codonopsis lanceolata
AATTAATTTTTTATCATTAATTGAACTTGCATATATGGGATGGGTATACATTTAGTTAATCTTTTGATTTTTAAAATAATTTTGAATTATAATCTTTTTAAATAATTAAAATTATTTTTAAAAATAATTGTATTCCATATGTCCAATTCACCTCCTCATTTCCCCTTCAACTCTATCCGTCCAATCCGCCTCCTTCGCGGCCACTGTGGCTTCTCCACCCAGTTCGGTTTCATAGCAGAGCTCCATCATCAACTATCGCCATCGCGGTGAACCTTTCTTTCTCCGACTTCCCGATCGGCGGCATCCAAGCCGCGACAACCCAATTCGGCTCGGCCCTTGCCCTAGTTCGACATTCACCCAATCGAGCTCCACCGTATCCACTACTGATTCTCAACCCCATTCAACCATAGCTTTCTTCTCTTGCAGAATGTAGCCCTAGCCTCCTTTTGAATCGTTTTTGAATTCCTTCGTCTTCACTCGAATCCAACGAACCAAGAAGGCAATGAAATCGGTGATCGACTTCTTTCCACATAGGAGAATTAGCCTTTTCATCCTTCCTACCCGAAGGCAATGAAATCGGTACGATCACTATCTTTCTTAGAAGCTATAGCACCCAAATCCGAAGATCTTGAAACTTCTTGTCCCCAAACACTAGATTTTGGCCCGACATTTTGTTTTTGTCTTAACAACAGCACTATATTAACTTAACTTAACAGCAACTTAACTTAAAGTAACCTAATGTATCGTAACTTAACTTTAGCAACTTAACTTAGCAATGTAACGTAGCTTAACTTATTTAGTAACGTAATGTAACATAACTTAACTTAACATAACATAGCGTAACGTAACAACTTAGCAACTTAACAACTTTGGTTTAACAGCAACTTAACTTATGGTAACTTAACTTAACGTAGCGTAACTTAACTTAGCGTAACGTAACTTAGCGTAACTTAACATTAAAACACGCTACACCTATTGGCGAAATGGTATAATGGACTACGATGGACCATTGGATTTTTCTCGATTTGGGCGGTCCACGGTGGTATGCTCACTTCGGTCCACCAAGGTTGGGCATTATTAACAACTTTCTTCCCTAAGAAGTACTACATTGTGAATCGAGGTGCGGTGCACATTCACATAAGTTTTACAGCTTACGGGTGTTAATAATCAAGTGTTCTATTTCCTTTCGACTTATTGTTTTCAACGAATAACACAGACGAGGGTCTCACCCGTTTTGATATTTAAAATTCGGTTGTGACATTTTTCATTAGCAATCATTTTTGTGTTTAAATCGGATATAGCCATTGGAAAGGAATGCGGATATCAATTTAATTATTTAATTTATATATATATATATATATATATATATATATATATATATATATATATATATAATTAATATATTTATTCAAAATTTAGTGTACCCAAATGCAAAAAACCCGAATCCAAATGCCCACCCCTAATTGGAGTGATTAAACTTTTAAAATATTTTTAAAATTCACAAAATTATGCATCACGCACTCACATATTTTTTTATTAAATTAAATTAAAGATAAAAACTATAAATCGAAAGTATAAATTAAGAAAAAAATCAAATAAAAAAGCGTTTTGGGTCAAAACGGGTTACCTATTTCGATCCACGACTTTTCATACTAAGCATTCATGTTTTTTTGGGAAAAATTCAGGTTAAGGCAGTCGACTGTTTTAAGCGACACATTTCGACTCATTTCATATTTAAGTTCGGACGGGTTTAGACCCGTTTCAACCCGTTACTCATTTCAACCCGACAAACCCAATCACACAATTACCAGGCCGGGGTAAAAGTGTAATAATTCAATTGTTGTAATTAGAATCCCTATCTAGTTAAAGATAAACCATGACTTAAATTCATGTTTTTGGGTTAAAGATGGGTTAAGGCGTGTCGATTTTAATCTAACACATTTTAATATGTTTGATATTTGTGTTCTGACAGATTTGAAATATGTATTTAATATTAATTAATATATATTTATTTATAAAACATAACAATTTTAAGAAACATTAGTAATTAATACTTTACGTTCAAAATAAATTATTATTAACTAGTTTGAAAGACTATAAATTGAAAGTATTTTTCGGTCGTCCTGGATAAATGTTCACACTTCTATTTTAATATGGCCCAACTAATGTCTCAACTAGCTATTTGAATTATCATCAATTTAAAATAAAATTAAAACAAAAGAAGGAAAAAAAACCCTAGATATAAATACAAGTTACAAATCTGGAATATCTTTATCTCATCTCTCTATACGGCGATCTTCTCTCTCTCAAAATTCAGTAGACGTCTCTCTCTATCTCTCGCCATCGCCGCCTCCCCCCTACCTCCACTGCTACTGCTCGCCGCCAACTAGAGCTCGAGCCGATTACGACTACCTCATCAAGCTCCGCCTCATCTTCGACAGCGGCAAGTGAGATAGAGACTTACCGCGAGGAAGGGTTGTGTGCAGCGAGCCAAGAAGAAGATGAAGCTTTCGCTGCTCTCCACCTCATCGCCGCCACCCTCGCCACCGGCCACCGGAACCACCGAGTCTCTCTCACTCTCTCACCCTCTCTCACTTCGGGTCTCTCACTCCGGCCAAACAGGTGCGTTCATCTCCAATTTAAACATTTTTTTTTCAGTTTTGTATTTTTAATTTGAGTATTGATATGATATAATAAGGATTCACCTAACAATTAGAACCCACTTTATGTTCACTGTAACGTGTTAGGGAAAAATCTAGGTTGGATTTGTTTGTTCCCGTAAAAGGCAAAGTTAAACCCTCGGTTTAGGGTTTAAAATTCTTATGCTTTCTGATAAAAGTTGTGCAGTGCCTGAAATCTGTTTGCTAGGGGTTGTTTATGTTCCTTTGCTCGTGCTACAATTTTCCTTGTTCTTTTTTCTTTCATTGGTAGAAACTGTTACAAGTGATGGAGGAAGTTTGGTGTAGTTGTAATAGACTTATGAAGCTACCCCCAAGAAGAACCATCAAGCTAAGCTTATATTACAGACTAAGTTGTGAAAATAAAAGCTAGTGATGATCAGCTGTTAAATATTTGATTTCTTAGCAGCTATAGGAAAGAACAGAGTTAGCCTATAAGGAAATATTTATAAAAAAAAAAGAAACAAAAAAAAGAAAATATATATGATACAATTTTGTTTTGTTTTTTGGTAGATAGATACAGTTTGTTTATTGGGTTTGGGAATTTTGAAAAAACGAGGGAAAAAGAGAGGGAATTCTATTGAGTTTTTAGTTGTTTATTATGGTCTTAATCAAATTTTATATTTATATCAATATTATATTTTAAAAAAATGAAATTTAATTTTTTCTCAATTTTTAGTCTCTTGATTCCATCTTTTTGCTCTCTTGGCAATTGTTAGATATTTTTCTTGATTGGTAGGAATACAAAAATTTCAATGTTTTAAAATCTGTCTCATGGCTGGTTCATATCATGCAGCAGAACATCTTGTGACATTTCTTATCTAAACTGATCTTCAAGCAACTGTTGGGTTGTAGTTAGTCTGTCCTCAGAGTAGTCTAGTTGTGTGCCACACTAGTTCTCAGTTGTTTTGCTATTGTTCTTGACTCTGTACATGTATTTCCTCTTTTATAATCCCTCCATTTCGAAAGTAGAGTCCCATTTGAACTGGGCACAAGAGAATACATTCCACTATTACCTTGAGTAGATGGTTTGTAGTGGTGTGAAAAATTTAAGATTGTGGGCAGTTGGAATTTGATCATGTGGACCAAACTCGTCGATTTCTTGAAGCAACTTTTTCTCGACTTCTGGATGCCCAGAATCTAGATATATAATTGAAGACAACGTAAAAGAACTTTTTCTAATTAGGTGTATTAGCCATATTGCCATTTCACTTTTTCTACATGCATGACTATACGTAAAGAATAGTTGATAGTCCATGAATAGGGAAAATTACTGAACATGTGTGGAATTCAACGACTTGTAATACAAGTTGGCGGAATGCAAAGAGTAGTTTAATCTTGATCAATATTCGACTATGGCCTCAATGAATCAAACACCTGTTTTCCAGGACGACCTTATCTTCAAACCAATAGCAGATGGTAGGTTTTGATACTAATTGAGAAATCACAAAACAGAAAATGGATTCGTACCCTGGAGATATTTTTCAAAGGAAAGAGTAATAGGTTGATGCAGCTAGATTAGTTTTGCTAGCGTATATCTCTTCTCTTAGATAAGGCAAGGTGTAAATAGTACACTCGTTTCAAGAACTGTAGAAAATTTCTACTCGATCTTAATTGCTGAAAAGCTTCTTTCTCAGCTACATAGTAGTTCTCGACATGAAATGAGCTAATATATGTTACTACCTTTAGGAACTAAATCGAACTGATGGAATTAGTTGTGTCCGGTCCTCTGCTGCAGAGTCAAACACATATCATTGTGTCAAATTAAACTAAAACTAAGATTATTGCAACTGTAAGACTAGAAACATGGACGAATATGATTCTGTAAAACTTCTTGTGGATAACAGATTGTAATAATTGCCAAATGGTGTCACGACTTGCAAAGTTTAAATCTCTGTAAAAACTTATCATTGTTTTTGTAGCTGCAAATTGTCTCATTGTTTAATTTGGTGCTAATTGTTGATTGGTTATAAGAGTGTTTCTTGAATTTTAATTGAATTGTTTTTTTATGTGAGTCCGAATTGTGATGGAAATGGTGAGAAGAACAAAAATGGATTTTGATTCATAGATTGAAGTAAAAGTGTTGTGCTTGATGATGCTGGCATGAAACTTTCATATTTCTTTCTTCTCCTCTCTTTTATTTTTTTTTATTTTGTTGACACTAGGATGATAACCGAGATCTGGCCAAGACTACTGAAGATCATCAGTGCAGAAAAAATCTTGTTCATAGAGACATTAAGCCCTCAAACATTCTTCTCACTTCCAGAAAAAATCCAAAGGTGTGTGTGTGTGTGTGTGTGTTATATTTATTTTTATGATCAAGCGTAGACAATTCCTTATGTAAGCCTAAGTGATTTGGGTAAGATTCTTTGGTGGAAAATTGGAAATGGAATAATCCCACATGAAAACCTTGTCATTCAATTCACAGTCTATAATCAACAATAAAGAAGATTAATTAAAGCCTATTATTTCACTGTCAAGAACATCCATCCCTTTATATATGAATCTGTCATAATCTCTCCTCCCTCATCTTCCTCCACCCATTAATCATGGCAATCCATTTCAAGTTACTACTTGTCTTGGCTCTTTGCTCCCTCTCCGTCTCTGGAGATTGTAAGTATGAAAATTTTATATTGGTTTAGAAAACCTTCAAGGCTTCTTTACGAAGCCTTAAAAGTTTTCTCAGCGTACGTACTACATACCAGCTCATTCTCTTTTCTTTACCTGCAAGATTCAGTCGCTAACCATTTGAAAATCCAATTTTTTTTTCATGATTTTGTAGTACTTTGGAGCATAGATTGTGGAACGCCTGCGACGACCTTTAGCACTGATGCCAATTTTATAACATGGATGGGAGACGGTGACTTCTTTCAAACGGGTAGTTCTGCCCCACAGGTGCAATCTAGCTCCTTGATATCTGAAGTTATGGACACGCTTAGGGTTTTTACTGCTATGAGTCCTTTCTATGGTGCCTAGCTAAATTAACTTTCTTTTCCTAATAATATTGACATCTACATATACCACTTGATTGTGTAACGCACAGATGGACAGGAAATCCGTCTTTGTGTAAATCTGGGTGCCAAGTAAGTGAGACACCCGGATATGATCCAGCAAATCCGTCTTCAGATGGTGGCTACACGCCTGTATATATATGTTCCTGCAAACGGCCGAGGCTCCAAGAAAAGCAAAAGCAAGGCTCCTGTAATAGTCGGCACCACCATTCCATCATTTGTTTTCTTCTGGGCTATCGTGGGTCTTGTAGTTGTTCTGCGGAGGAGAAGAGCAGCCGTGGCTGCAACCACTACAGGTTAGCAGCAACTAAACTTGCATTCTTCTTTCTTCACGACTTCACATCTCTCCATCAATTATGGACTCTAAAACTCGAAATGACATGTAACCTTAATTGTTCGTTAAGTTGAATTAAATATTGGGATGCATTTACAGATATGGGATAAATTTACCTATAATCCCTTTACTTTACCTTTTTTCTATTAGTGTACTCAAGCTTTGCATGCACCTCGTCAAAGTATGATATTTTTACATGTTAGTGGTCTCTGAAATAGATGTTGTTAGATATTTGACCATTAAGTAATTTTTGAAGGGTGACGATGTAAAAACACTAACGGGAGGATCAAATGCACCGTTGGACGAAGCTTCGCAAGCCAAGATGGATGCATTGGAAGCTAGGGTGGCGCAGCAGGATGAAGCTATGACTCGACGAGATGAACAAATGGTTGAGCAGGCACGGGAAATAGCAGAGATGCGCGCCCAGATGGCTACTTTTATGCATGGATCTTCGTCCACTCCTCGTACCCAGTCCCCTAATTCTTTTACATAATTTCTTTGTATCGAATATTCAATACAATTGTAATTAACAATAGATTTGGGAAACGAATTTGATGTAATAACATTTTGTTCTATTTAATGTTTTAGTTTTGTAGTGCAATTAATTTTTGTCATGAGCCTATTATATATATTTATGATAAATCAGGTACCTAAAAAAATTTAATTTATATAAAAATTATTATTTTTATTTTTAATTTTACTGATGGAAATTATGTTCGTAAAGCTAAAATTTTAAGCATTTTTTAGCATTACTAACGGACATTCCGTTAGTATTTTTGCAATCACTGACGGAATATTCCGTTGGAAATCACTGATGGAATATTCCATTGGGACTACTGATGAGCGCAAGATTTCCACGAATTTTCCCAGGAATTTTCTGTTATTTTGTGCTATTTTTGAGTTAATTATGCTTTGGAAATATTATTATTTGTGTTTTTGTGCTTAATATAGGTTTCAAGCATAATCGGCGTTATACGGTGTTTACCACGAAGTTCGAGACAATTCCGGGCTTAAAAGTTGTTTTGGAAATTATTTGGACAAAGTTCGTTAAGTCCGTCAAGAGATCCAAGGCAAAAGGAGGCTAACGGAGGCTGAAAATATTAACGCAGGACCATTCTGACCATTGCATAGTGCAGGAAATTCGTGGCGGCGCTATTTCCAGAGACATTAGGGGTACCGGAGAAATTATTGAAAGTTCTGGGAGGCTGCCGCAATTGTCTGAACTCTCCTGCGCATTGTCGGCTGATGGATGGCGCCACGTGGCGCGCTCTGCCGCGTCCACCCCACTAAGCGGACCCGCGGTACTCTTCCTGGATCGCGTACGACCCGCGCTCCCTCCAGCCCACTCCAGCCCATCAACCCGCTAATCCACCCACTTCTCTCACTCAGCCTCACCCGTTTCATCCCTGGAGCGACCCGCGAACATCCTCTGGTTCTGCCCCTTGACCCGCGCGTTCCCAGCCTGTGCCCAACTCAATAATTCTTTCCCTTTCAGCCCTCATCTCTCCCTTGTCATTCCTATTATGCCCCTGCTTTGTCCGGCCCTTTTGCTGCTTCTCTTTTATTCCTCCAGGCAGCTCATTTTTGTGACCAAGTCCCCATTTGGGACATTACTCCCAAATGGGGCACCAGCCTCCATAATTCCAAATTTTCTCTCATTTCTTAATTAATTGTTCAACAACGAAGGTTTGGAGCAATAAATCAAGTGCCAAGGATGCAATTACAAATGATTTCAACCCCGGAACACGATTCGCTCGGTTTAATTCTTCCTATCTCTATTTTAGATAGTTGTTATAATTTATTGGGTTGATTAATATTGTAATTGAAGAATTGGTTTGTGCTTAAATTATTATGGAAATGCAATTATTTTTCTATGTTAAATGTAGTGTTTTAAATTAATTTATCTCTTTATTCAGTACACATTCATATTGGTTATTATTTTGTGAACTTAATGCATTTAATTATTTAACCAATAATTAAATGATTTTAGAAATATTTAGGATCCGCGAGAGCTACCTATTTATTTCGGACCAATCAATTTAATAGTTGGTGTTTTGTGACACACACCGATAGCCAAAATAAGACTAGGTTTGACATGCGATCGAACCACCTTAGCCATTCGCGAGGTCGGGGAGGTTAGGGTTGACTATAAGATGCGAGAGCTCGTAGTTAACCAATTTTATTTGTCTCGGCTACCAATATGACTTGTAGAAAAATTTAGAGAATTTCTTTTTGCGAAGTATTACCCCTGTGCTTGGTTATTATTGTGTGATCTTCATGTTTTTAATGGCGTAGCGAACCATTAGATGATCATTAGAATTATAGGATAAGATGCGAGAGCCCGTCCTATTAATTCCGAAAATCACATTAATTGTTTACGTTACGTGAGACTGAGAGGAGATCGTGCGTAGATAGTCATTGGGTGCTTGGTTTGATACGCGGCTATTTTCTCCTATGTTATAAGAAGCGAGAGCCCGTAGCTAGAAGTTGTAGCTAGATTTGCTATACGTTGCGAGAGCTCGTAGCGAATAAAATAATGCACCCGACTACCAAAACTTGAGTTAAAGAAAAGCAGAAAGATGATTAAATTAAACACTGGCTAGACTAGAAATAATGCGTTCCTACATTTTTATCTTGATTTGTTGTTGCCAACCACCTCCGCAGTAGAATAGATTTAATTGCTTTCTAGGTTGTTTATATTTTTAGATTTTAATTCATTTTATTTTCGCTCAAATATAGTTAGTTAGCCTAATTTCGGTACTTAGTTGGAGTGAGAATTTCGTGCATTCCTCGTGGGATCGACTCGTACTTACGTACTTTATTACTTGATACGGCCGGGTATTCTTGCCTGAGTTGCGTTTTGCGTACATCAACTACTGACGGAAATATATGTTACTGACGGTATATTCCGTCATAAATTGCTTAAGGAAATGGAAAATGCTAACAGATACGTTCGTTGGTATTATTGACGGAAATATATATTACCGACGGAGTAATCCGTCAGGAATTGCTAACAGAAATGGAAATTGCTAACGGATACGCTCGTCGGTATTACTGACGGAAAAATATATTACCGACGGAGCAAGCGGTTGGGAATCACTAACGGATATGAAAATTGCTAACGGAAACATTCGTCGGTATTACTGACGGAAATATAAATTACTGACGGAGTAATCCGTCGGAAATCACTAACGGAGATGAAAATTGCTAATGGAAATGTTCGTCGGTATTACTGACGGAACTAAGATTTACTAACGAAAATCTCTGACGGAAATTTCTGTTAGCAAAAACCGACGGAAACTCATTCCGTTAGTAATTACTAACGGAAACGAAATTCCGTCAGTGATTACTGATGGAATGAGTTTCGTTTGTGATCACCGACCAAATTTACCGACGGAATACAGACGGAACGGTTCCGTTGGGAAAGCCAGATTACCGACGGAAATGTTAATTTACTGACGGAAATTTCCGTCAGTAATTGGCGTTTTTCTAGTGGTGAGATTCGAGAAGCTGATGCAAAGCAAGTTCTAAATGAGCATGATGGGAGAGCTCACCTACTTTCTAGGACTTCAGATTCAACAGGCTTCAGACGGGATCTTCATCAGCCAAACCAAATACGTAAAGGAACTTATCAAGAAATTTGGTCTTAATTTAGCTAAAGGATTCGAGACTCCAATGTTTACCGACTGCTATGTTGACAAAGATGAGAAGGGAAAGCAAGAGAATGTGACCAAGTATCGAGGAATCATAGGTTCACTTCTTTACCTTACTACTAGTAGACCTGATATAATGTTTGATGTTTGTGTTTGTGCTAGATTTTAGGTAGATCCAAAGGAATCGCATTTGCTTGCTGCTAAACGTATCATTAGATATGTTTCAACAACTATCAACCTGGATCTCTGGTATTCAAAACGAAACAACTTTGATCTAGCTGGATACTCAGATGCAGACTATGTAGCCTACAAAGTTCACAGAAGAAGCACCAGTGGGACTTGTCAATTTCTTCAATAGACTTGTCTCATGGTCATGCAAGAAGCAATGATCAGTTGCAAACTCAACCACAGAGGCAGAATACATTACTGCCAGCAGCTGTTGCTCTCAACTACTATGGATGAAGCAGCAACTAGTGGATTACAACATCAAGACTGTAAATTGTCCCATTATGTGTGACAACACTTCTGTAATTCCAGTCTCAAAGAATCCAGTGATGCACTCAAAGACAAAGCACATTGATATTCGTTATCATTTCCTCAAAGATCATGTGGAAAAAAGTAACATTAGTCTGGAATATGTTCCAACTGAACATCAATTGGCTGATATTCTCACCAAGCCACTAGATGCTACCAGGTTTGCTTATTTAAGGAGAAATCTTGCTATGATTGATCCTACACCTTAAAGTATATATAACAAAGTTTTCCTTCATACCAGCAGACTTAGTTATTACTAACCTTGTTTATGTTATAGCTCAACTACATTATGACCAGGTTAGTGCTTCAGCTACTTAGTCTATTTAAGGGTAAAAAGATTTTCTAAAAAGGCTAAGGGGTTTAAAAGTCACTTTTTCCTGCCATTTTGAAAATATCTAAAGTTAATAGCCTTTTGAAAGACACCCATCAATCATCCAAGGCATTTTCACTAAAATGACTTTTCTTCTTCTTTAAATAGACTTTGAACCGCCTTTTTCAAACTTTTACAAACCTTCTCTCTCTCATATATTCTCTCTCTATTCAAACTCTTAGTTCCTCTCTGCAACTGATTCACTCTCTTCGATTACTTCTCGCTTCTTCTTTTCTAATAGCAACAATGGTTAGCTTTTCGACACTCATTAGATTACTCTCTTTTGATTTATGCTTAAAATTTCTTCTTTTGAGCCATATTGTTGAGGAATCCGAAAAGACGCTTTGCGTATCTTGACGGTTTCCGCCATTGTTGTTCATTTCAAAACCTTGAAACCAACAGTTTTCTCTGTACTTTATATACTCATTTGTTCGAAGATTATCTATTGATGTTTCTCTGCATTTATCTCTCCAAACATTCAAGGGTTTCAATTTTCTTTCTGAAAATTTATTGTACTTCTTAAAAAAATGAAATTCTTGGTTGTTTGTTCTATCAAGAAAAAGCCCTAATTTCTAAAAATTGTTTTTGTAGGTGAAATCATCTGCCAAAACAAATACCGGCAAGAAGAAGGTGCTTGACCAGGAAAGCGTCATTCACCCTGATCCTTCCGTCAACCTTCCTGGGTTTCCTCTCTATCCTACCCCTCACGACATTATTCAGGAGCTGGACCCAAAAGTGTACCTACCGGGCATGTGCATTGACTTGGAGATTGTTCGCACATTCGTTACCGGCGCTAAGATGTGTGACGACATGAATGAGTCAAGGATTCTCCCCCTCTTCTGTCTTCACGACGAATACTACAACAACCTTCTCGGTGAGGAATTCTACCAGCGCATGTAGATAAACCCACAGACACCTTCTGTCATTCGAGGATGGATTCGTGGACGTCCCTTCTCTCTATTTGCCAGGGTGATATCCAAAGTCATTGGTGTTTGCTATGGAGGAGACAGTGAGATATCCATTGCTGAGGCTAACAGAGCCTAGGAAGCAATGAGGGGAACCAACACTCCAAGGGAACCTCAAAGAAAAATGCTGAGAAACGTCTTTCCCTTGGACGTCTACTATTCAAGTCATCTGCTGGACAAGTCTCTACTATTCAAAAATGGAGCCCATGACAACTTCACAACTCAACACCTCAACCTTACAAGTGTCATTTACCAGAGGACTCATCTCAACTTCGGCGTCATCATCTTCAACGAGCTACACACTTACATTGCCAAAGTGAAGAACAGTCCATACTCCAAGAGGCCCTTTGTTCGGCTCATCAACTCCCTGCTAAAGGATACGCCAGAAATCAACTTTACCGTTACTCGAGATGAGCTCACAAAAGTGGCCAAGGACAAGCAGATGACAGCTACCTTCTTCAACAAGTACATTGAGTACGAGAACACGACGAGGCATCAACGAGGGCTACCAAATATTGCTGCTGAAAAAGTAGCCAAGCCCACTCATATGATGGTTACACGGTTCGATATGGACGCGTATGATGCAGCCAAGAAAGCTGCTCATACAGGCAAAGGAACCTCCAAGGAGACAACCTCTGCCGTTGACCATGACATCCTGTAAGCAGCCAAAGACCTAGCTGATGAGTCCGAGTACTTACTGAAGCGGGCTAAGGTTGCTAAGGCCAGGAAGGCGACTGGTTTCTCACCAAATGAAGTTGAAGTCTTGGCTGACATCTTTGCCAAGACTAAGGATATTGTTGCCAACAAGGCTAGGCAGGAAGCGGAAATAGACGAGCTTTAGGTAGATTGGATTCGAAAGGAACTGAAGGCCAGTAGACGTGCAAGTTCTGCTGGCAGCTCCTCTACTGCTTCTGGACAACCATCTTCTCCCCAGCCATCCAACCTTGAACCAACAACCTCCACTCCCCAGCCCTCCCAAACCCCCAAATCCAAACCATCATCTGACCAACCCTCACCTTCATCCAAGCCTAAACGTAGACGATTGCGTAAAGGCCTACCGACCAATCCACTAGAAGACCCTATCAACTCTACCGATGAAGCAACTGGATCTCCTGTCCCGCCGCTAAGGTAGCTAAGGAAGACTACTAGTAGCCAACCATCCACATCCTCTCAACCCAATCCTACTTAGTCATCTACTCAGGTGGATTCAACCCCTTCGGATGAGTCTATCCCTCAGGAGAAGCCAATAACTCTTGAAGAGTCTATCCCTCATGAGGAGCCTCCCAGATCACCCTCTCCAGCCCTTCCTTCTCCTTTCAACTACTCTCTAAACCCTTCTACCCCATCTTTACCCCCTCGTAATCCAACCAACCCAACTACACCGTCCGAACGAAACGAAGCCATTCCCACCCAAACCAACCCCTCTACACAATCAGACCCAAGCCAACCCATCCCCTTGATCCTAACACCCTGGTTTCCCCTACCCTTTCCTCTGCTTCTACGAGGTTCATCTTCAAACTTTTGTCAGTAGCAGACCTCTTTCCTAAACCTGCTCCCCCTCAACCAAAACCTACCCCTGTGAGACCAGAAGAAATTTCCTATCCCCCTCCTTCCCTCTGGTTCTCAACTGAACCCCTTCCAATATCTGCGATCATTCGGACATAGATATTGAAATCCCCCAACCCCTCCTTCATCACCACCTCCTTCAAATTCCTCTTCTACCCATACATTTCCAACACCCGACTCTTCTTCCTCCAACTCAGCCACTCCACCTCTCCAGTAGCCCTTCCACCTTGTCAACTCTACCGATGCTACCTCGTTTGCGGACATTAAGCATATTCATGTAGGCCTCGACCCTTCTCCATCCGAACCGATAAACTCTGAAATCCTTAACTGCCTGGACGCCATTTACAACAGACTGGTAGAATTTACCAGTATCTCCACAGCTGCTGTTGAGCTTGCAACGGCAACGTCCAGGGCTGCCAACAGAAATGCCGCCATCCTCCGCCAATTTCAAGAGGATGTGTGGGCCAAGTTTGGAGAAATGCGGCACGAGTCTATCGATCTAAAAATAAACATGGAATCTCAACGCAACGAGTGTGTCAGGCTCTGCTCCACTCTCTTCTACCAGCTCTTCCACTGTATATAACCCTTCAACTGGGTCACGGACACCCTCATGTTTTAGAGCTCAACGATCTCGCTCTCAATTCGTCGCATGATCGAATCAATGTCGAGCGCGAACATGATCTGGTCATCATGGAGGAGAGACAACTAAGGTTTATGAACCGAACTCTGATAGAGGAGAACAACAGACTACGTGAAGAACTCGACTACCGTTCTCATTCCACTAGTAAACCAACCTCTACCGATGAAGAATACACCAGAAGAGTTGAAGAACTTGAGCGTCTACGCCAAGAAAGAGAAGCAACTGACAGAGCAGCCAAAGGAAAGGGAAAAAGGCCGTTGTAGCTTATATCTTTCTATCCCTAACCTTTGTATCTATCTTTTTTTGAAAATTCTGTATAAATTTAAACTTCTCGTTTGAAATACAAAAGTTCATTCCTTTTCAAAAATTGTCTACTGTTTAAATTCTTGTTATTTAAATTCATATATCTGCTTAGAATTTAAACATCCAGTTTAAATTTATTTGAACTATTTTTTTTAATCCTTGTGCTTGTTCTTTACATCGCTTCTGTTGTAAGCACTTAGATTAGCTGTTACACTTGATGTGTTTTCTTTTTGATAGAGGCATGCCTGCTATTATAAATACTAAAATATTTTCTGACATGTTGTTATCTATCCTAAAGTTTTCATAGCCCTCGCTTGTAAGTAATGATGACCAGATGCAAATAGGAGGAGATTGTTGTTTCTCACTGTATTTTGATTTGCATTTGTTCATTCATTACATTAGGTTCTATACTTAGTGGCTAAATGTGTTGCGTACCAGTTAGCGTGACAACTATGTATAGAACTTTGTCTTAGAATAGTTTTCTAGACTTCGCAGGTTTCAGCGGAAAACTTCAGCTGAAGGCTTCACTAGCAGACTTCAGGCAACCTCTAGCGGCAGACATTGTCTGCACTCGGACAGCATGACGTGTCCAACTCTTCTAGACTTCAAGCTTAAGTGGATTATTTAATTCAACCTAAATCAGTTTGAATTTGAATTTAAATCATCTCCAGATCAACGCTTGATTTCTCAGACACGTCCCTCCAGCTTTTCCGAAAAAGCATGAAGACTTTCACCTCTTAAAAAGTGACAGAGCAGGTGCACAAACTGACACATACAGACTGTACCAACTACTGCTGGTCTGTAACTCTGACTGTCGGTCACCTGTTAGTTGCTGCAACAACTCTTCACCATTCCCTGCTCAGTATCAGTTGAAGAAGAAGTCAACAAACAGCTCCAGACATTTAATGCATTTAACCTAATAGTTTGGTTATTACAATTATAGTATTTCGGTCAACATAACATTTAAGTAGTATAAAATAGTTAATATAACTTAATTAAATTTAGGGAAATGCTATTTCCACTACAATTTTTGTTTATCTACTACATCCTTAATAATTGCATCAAATAAATACATGTTTAAACAAAATTACACCTTAAGTACTTGCTCATTTTAAGTTGACTGATCAACTTACTTTCCTAATTGTCTTTTAACAATATTTTTTAGTTCAAACATTTATCAACAATATAGTTATTCTATTATTATTTTTACTTTTTGTAATGACTTTATTAATTAATCTTATGCCTAAAGTTATAAAGTATAATTAAAAAGTATCGTGAGGAAATTTTATCTACCAAACTTTGAGTAAATATATGTTCATTGATTATGGAAAAATTTTAAAATAAAATTTAAAGGACGTAATAGTAAAATAATTGAATAGTAAAATCATAATATGAAATAGTATCGAAATATTTAAATATTTTGTCTACCTTTATAATTGATTCAAAATTTTAATTCTTGAGTTGATTGAAACAAACAGTCACTTTAATATCTACCATAATAATTGAATTGATATTTTAAAATAATATTTTTAAACTAAATTAGAATATTAATTTTTTATAATAAAATATCCAATATAATTTAAAATTGTAGAAGATGTATTAATCATATTATTTTTATGATAATGGAATATGAAACATGAGTGATTAGAAAAATTGATCAAACATATTTATTACGAAAAAAAATAAGTACCTTGTTTGTTGAGAATTAAAATATTAAAAATATAAATAGAATAATTATGGTGTCCATTGATGTTTGAGCAAAAATATAATGTTAGAATGTAATTAAGAAAGTAACTTGATTAGTCAACTTTAAAAGAAGTAGTTTTGTCCAAACATGTATTTATTTAATGTTATAATTAAGGATGTAGTGGATAAGCAAAAATTGTAGTGGAAATAGCCTATCTCTTAAATGTATTATAATGCTAATATTTATATTATTTGATATAATATAATTAAAGAAAGTCAACAAAATATTGTTCAGTCAACTATAATATGCATCAAAATAGATAATGGATTTGGAGAGAGAGCAAGGAGTGTATATTTATTAAGGCCGATGAAAGAAGTTAGAGAAAAGGTATCTTGTGGTTCCGTAAACATTAATGGATTTCCGGGTAATAGTCCTATCGCTTTTCTACCGTTCCAAAATTAGTGAAATCAACAAATGTATTACAAAATTGATTTGATTATGTTTGTAAAAACATATGATTATTATGAATAATTGCATGGCGTTTTCATTGATGTTAATCATCTATAAATATATAAAAGTAGTGGAGAATATTTTGAAAATATCCCGTCAAAACTACCTTTCCAAATTTGGAAACAATTATAATTGAAGTTTGCTTTGGAAAAAAAAAAGAAATTTATTTCACTAATTAATTGGATATGAATATTGACTAACTATTTGACTTCATAAATTGATACACACAATGCTCAAATTGTTAGCCTTATACTTCCGAAATCTATAAATATATATTACAAATATTTATGAACTGATTAACTATTTATATCACTAATTAGTGAATTGATTCACTAATTGACTTAATAAATTGATAAATACAATGCTTTGGGAATTGCAAATGGTAAATGAACTGAATGGGAAATAAACAAAATATGAATAGTTTAGGCATATGGACAGATTGGGCAGATGGAATTCCTTGAGTATTCAATGCAAAACTCAAATATAAATAGGCAGCTTTATAATTGAAGTTTGCTTTGGAAAAAAAAATGAAATTTATTTCACTAATTAATTGGATATGAATATTGACTAACTATTTGACTTCATAAATTGATACACACAATGCTCAAATTGTTAGCCTTATACTTCGGGAATCTATAAATATATATTACAAATATTTATGAACTGATTAACTGTTTATATTACTAATTAGTGAACTGATTAACTAATTGACTTAATAAATTGATAAATACAATGCTTCGGGAATTGCAAATGGTAAATGAACTGAATGGGAAATAAACAGAATATGAATAGCTTAGGCATATGGACAGATTGGGCAGAGGGAATTCCTTGAGTATTCAATGCAAAACTCAAATATAAATAGGCAGCTCCATCTCAGAATAAGTCTTCATCTAGCATATATACTGAACTCTTTTGTTTGATTACTGCAAACGAAAATCTTGGTTGATCATTTTACACAGCCAAACAGAAAACACTAATTTCAAAATAGATGGAGCAGGTGAATGGAAAACATTTTCTAAAGAAAGAAGGGAGTTAGTACATCATCTAATCACCAAATAGTAGGAGTGAGCATGGGTCGGTTCGACTCGGGTTTGGACTAAAACCGCAACCAAACTGAGTGGGTTCGGTTTCAAGCCTAACGTGACTGAAACAATTCAGTTGCAGCTCGGTTTCGGTTCATCAGTTTTCGGGGTCGGATTGGAACGGTTTTGGATTTTTTCGGTTTGAGAAGGTGGGAGAGGAACTAGAATTCATCAAACTCATATAGAAAAAATAAACTTACTAATCAAAATCACTAACTCATATACAAAAAATACACTTACTGATCAAATGAGCCAATTCAGCCAATGATGAAAAGAAACAACTGAATATGATCTAATTTTTATTTTTAGAATATAAAACAGAAAAAGGGAAGATCAAGGTCATCTCATTGATCTGGGCAGTTGGACCGTCACTTGGTCTACGATGCGTAGTGGAATTAAGCAAATTAACCATGAAAGGCTTGATGAAAAGTTGAAATATTTGCTCACTCGGAGTGGCAGACCTTCTTTGATAGTAAATTACCTTGAGATTTGAGAGGGTGAGGAAGGAACTGAGAGATTTTAGCAACACAACTAGAGACAATTGAGGACTGGTGTGGTGAGGCTCTTACCGCTGCTAGAGAAAGCGAAACTTCTGTCGTCGTCGCTGCAACTGCCGTAGAAATGGAGGAGTTGTCGCAGATCGCAATCGCCCTTAGGGTTAGAGTTGAGAGGGAGACGACGTGCATTGGAGAATTCCATATCTAGATCTGAAAATATTGTGTCTATATATAAATCTGAAAAACAACGTCGTTGCTTATCGGTTTGGTTCGATTGTAAAATCAGGTTTGGGAATGATAAACCGAGCCGTAATAGATACAAGCGGTTTCTTAAAAATGAAAACCGGACATCATGTTATTACATCGATTTCGGGTTTTTCGGTTCGGGTTTACGATTTTTTTGCTCACCCCTATTCACAAGTCATCAAACATGCTCTCAACACTTAAACAAACAAGATAGAATGATTTATCATATATCTCTACCCTTGAATATCATCATAAACATACTTTACAATCTGTTTACTAAGGTTATTAAACCCATAAAACTCTACTCAAACAATTAACTAGTCAACATAGAATAGAAGTCACAAATAAGACATATATATTCATTCTTTCTATTTCCTCAAATATGAGTCTAACCATTTCGTCAAATATGCTCCCAACACTTAAACAAACAAGATAGAATAATTCATCATCTATCTCTACACATGAATATCATCATAAACATACTTTACAACATGTTCATCCAACCAAAATTTCATCATCTAGCATATAGTGAAACATGACATCTCTACAAGCCTAACCATTTCATCAAACATGCTCCCAACACTTAAACAACAAGATAGGGTGACTTATCATACATTACCGCACATAAATAACATCATAAACATGGGTTATTATTTATTCATAATCTGATCATGCAACCAAAATTGCAACATTTAGCATATACGAGAACATAACATCTCTACAAGCCTAACTATTTCATCAAACATGCTCCCAACACTTAAACAACAAGGTAGAATGATTTTTCATAAATTACTACACATAAATGACATCATAATAAGGGTTTATAATCTGTTCATATAACCGAAAATGTAACATTTAGCATATACGCGAACATAGCATCTCTACAAGCCTAACCATTTCATCAAACATGCTCCCAACACTTAAACAACAAGGTAGAATGATTTATCATACATTATCACACCTAAATAACATCATAATCATGGTTTATAATCTGTTTATAATTTGTTCATACAACCAAAATTCATCATTTAGCATATACGAGAATATGACATCTCTACAAGCCTAATCATTTCATCAAATATGCTCCCAACACTTAAACAACAAGATAGGATGATTTGTCATACATGACCACACATAAATAACATCATAAACATGGTTTATAATCTGATCATAATCTGTTTATACAACCAAAATTGCATCATTTAGCATATACGTGAACATGACATCTCTACAAGCCTAACCATTTCATCAAACATGCTCCCAACGCTTAAACAACAAGGTAGGGTGATTTATCATACATTATCACACATAAATAACATCATAAACATGGTTTATAATCTGTTTATAATCTGATCATACAACAAAAAATGTAACATTTAGCATATACGAGAACATGACATCTTTACAAGTCTAACTATTCCATCAAACATGCTCCCAACACTTAAAAAACAAGATGGAATGGTTTATCATACATCATCACACCTAAATAACATTATAAACATGGTTTATAATCTGTTCATACAACCGAAAATTCATCATATAGCATATACTAGAACATGACATCTCTACAAAGTCCTAAGTGCTCTCATTGACCTCATATAGCAAGATTGTTTTCCCTAGGGTCAATGAGGGTAAAATAAATAGAAAGAGATGTTGTAACTCACCTTAAATCAGTCCTACAATATGTACAAAACGTCCATGCAAAGGTGGGTACGTGATCTCCTTGACCCCCTCTCCTCTTCTATGGTTGGGTTTTGTAAATGGACTCCTCAAGCATTGGCCACCATTGTTGATCACTCAAGAACCTCCCAAGAACACTAAGAAAACTCTCCTTTCAGCTCTCAAAATGTTGTCCACGTTTTTGGAGAGAGATGGCAGAAAATGGAAGGCTTAGTGGGTGTATTGGCTTCCCCAAGGCTTGAAAATGTGAGTGAGAAGAGTGGCCAATGCATGTAGGGGTTCTCCCTTGCCAAGTGGCTTTCAATCCACTCAAAACTCTCTCAAACCTTCAAGGAGTATTCAGCCACGTTTTAGGAGAGAGAGGCTGAAGAAAATGGCTTTGGTGGATGTATTTGGTCACCTTATGGCTGAATAGTGGGGTGGGAGAAGGTGTCCAATGCATGTTTGTGCATGTTGGAGGTCTTTCTTTGCCAAGTGTTGTACATGCACTCAAATCTCCCAAAACTTGTCAAGCATGCAAGGGAGGATAGGTAGGACCAACTAGGGTGGTTTAGGGTGGGTTAGGTTGGGTTTGGGTAGGGTTAAGTTGGCCAAATAGAAAGTCTAACACACAATGAGTGGTCAACTATAGTAGACCAGAATTTGGGTCATTTTACAAAACGGTCCTGTACCGAAATACACGTCGTAAAATTAAACAAAAGGTATGTTTAGAAATATCTATGAGTCTAGTTTCTAACACATTAAACGGATCCGAATTCCGAGTTTCGTACACAAAGTTATGGCCAAAATACTACAGACCTATCGTGGCCTTTGGAAATACGCGAATTTTCGAAAATCAAACTCAAGCATGTGTAAACGTTTACACGACCACTCAAAAATAATTCTAAGTTAATTTCCCAAGGTCCCCTAGTCATCTAGGGTCAAAATAATACCAACCGAAAAAGTCGTACAAAGAAGAAGAACGACAAGAAGTAAAGTAGCAATCAAACCGTCGATTCGACAAGCATTCAAACAAGATTTAAATCATGTTAAGGATGTTATGAATGATCTCTAATACTTACATATATGAATCCATATAGAAGTCTAACACATCTAAACATGTTATTTAATCATCATGTAAAGATCTAGGACCAAATCGAGGTCAGGAACACAAAAACCCGAGTAAACTCTCAATCGCGTCACATTTCGATTATCGTCGAGTTACGACTTGTGACTTTAGCAAGTTAACAACTAAATGACATCTCTTAAAAGTATTTTGGTCTTAATGTGATATCTTATACACATCTAGACTCTCTCAGAAATCAAATAAGCGATCAACAAGGGAAGAAGTGCGAGCATTGCACGCAATTCAAGCTAACCGGGAATCGGGGTCTTACATCCTCTCCCCCTTAAAAAGAATTCGTCCCGAATTCTAAACCATATAACAAACCAAAGTTAGGTCATCACCCAACAACAAATACCCAAACACAACTACGGTGTCTCTCAATCTCGAGTGAACAGTCGATGCTCAAAACCATAAACCTAGACTCAATCTCCGAGTCTATTATCACAATAACCAAACCAAATACTCAAAAATCAATTACCAAAAATCTCACATTCACAAGTTCAAAAATTGCCAATAACCATATTACCAAACACTTAATATTGAAAATAACTTGACTCAGACTCGAGTCACAAAAGTACACACAAATTCCATTACTGATTAATTAACCACGTGAATCCTTAACATAACACATAAACAAAATCAAGACTTTATAAAGATCAATATTCCGAAACTATATGCCTCGGTGCTACAACATGGGACTTCAGTACAACAAATTCCAAATCATAAGACATAAAAATTGCCGATAGGGCAATCCACAAACTAAAGAAGAGTGTTCCACAACACGCTTCCAAAACAATAAGTCAACATTCATGATCATGCAAGCCACACTCAAAATTTCCAAATTATGGATGAAACACATAACAACACATAATAGCATTCATTAAAAATTTATTCCATTTCTGTTCGTTCCCTTTGGTAATTGGTTTAGTCAATTTCTAACCTAGTTGCTACCAATCCTAGTCCACCAACGAACCTCTTTTGATCACCAATTCAGGGTACCGGCTAAATTGGATTTCAAAAGCTTTCGTTGCAAGGATGCCAAGGTCCATGAGAAAATTTCTAAGCATCCTTCCCTATTGTCTCACATAATCATGCAACAGACTAAACAAGTTACCTTTACTACTAATGCACATAAGCATGTTCATACTCAAATACAACTATATCCGTTAAATACATTTTATTTTATTTTATTTTATTTTGTAACCATATCCTTACTCATAATTTAATCTTTAAGCAAATGACAAAATTCCTATCATTAACAATACCACATGCATACACGTATATATTGCAAATGTGATATATAATCACCAAGTACCATCATATTTCTACTCATATAATCCATAGAGTGTATAAACTCAACGCACCACTAGCAAATACAACTAGTAAACAATATCACATTTTTATACCACAATTAATTGCTTGCCGAAAAATCAAAATTCAATCAAAACCATAAACAAATCCCATACCGGGATATCATCCTTTATCATATCAATAAACCCAAGAAACCAACAATCAATAGATTTCAATACTCAATGCAATGTATGTATGAATGCACGTGAGCTAACGATACCATGCATACTCATAGTAGCGATAATAATAACCATAATATATAAATAAGGAGTTACCTCCTATCTCGGTAGGTCTCAAAACTCCGCAATGGCTAACCGCCACGCACGTACACAACCTCAAACTCTAGGTCGTCTATCACCATCTCACTAAGAGTCACTAGACCGCTTACTAGCACTACTAGAATCGTTAATCCTCAACTTAAGGCAATCTTTTCAAACTGCCTTCTAACTCATCATCATCCTTAACAGTTCTCGAGGTCCTCTCTTGAGTGCATTCTTTAATATCCAACCCTTTCTCATAAGTATAGTCCACAGCCCCTCGATAATCCGCAGCTTCTCTTAACAGAGAGGTTGGGTGTTCGAGTCTCACTAGAGACACCCTGGACTTTACAACTCTCAGTAGAGAGGTCGGGTGTTCAAGCCTCTTTAGAGGCATCGTTGTTGTTAAAGCCTTATCCAAAGGCCTCATTTAGCTACTCATTTATCTTAACGGAGAGGTTGAGTATTCAAGACCTACCAGAGGCACCCTGGGACTTAACTACTCTCAACCGAGAGGTCGGGTGTTCAAAGCCTCCCCAGAGGCACCAACTGTTCGAGCCATTCCAAAGGCATCATATATGTATAATTGTAGCCTTTCAAGGCATTAAAAATAATATTAAAAAAAAAATTAAGGGTTGGGGTACGGTCTATGTCCCCACCAACCTTTAAAAAAAAAAAATCCTTAACTCTTTCACAATTCATGGATTCTTCCTAGTCTCATTCGGTACTAAGTACTCTGCTCCAATGAGCCAACTCCGTGATCATCACTTAAATATTAAACCATAATCTCATAATATTTGCCACCAATTATCTGGTGGATTCTCAAACATGGATACTACTAATACTGCCTTATACTCATCAATACTAGCACCTCTACTAGTGCTAACACACATTCTAGATTCAAACATCTTAATCTTACAATAACTCTCGACGTTAATATTCAATGATTAACACAAAACCAACCCCCAAACTAGGCCAAGGAACCTATCCTGGCAGACAGCTAACCAATAGCTCTGATACCAACTGTGGCGACCCGACCCGAATCCCAATACGAGACCCCGAGGTCGTGCCGTCAAAAACACACAAGATAACAAATAACGGGTAAGGCCATAACGGCGATACGCCAAAAACTTTAACACATGCGGAAGCGTAATATAATTAAACAGTGGCGCCCGAGCTAACAAGCTCAAACTAACACAACCTTAGAGATAATGAATCTCTTGGTCCAAAAATAAAATCATGCGACGCAACAATAGGCACGTATAACACTTTATAGCAATTATATACCAAGTCATCGGCGACGTTACGGCCGGAACCCAACATTAAACTAAGTCTACAACTCTAGTCTAACATGCTTAACGGCTAAAAACATGCCGGATAACAAACATAATAAACAAACCAATACATGGTTAAAACAACTAAAGCATGATCATCATAAATACACAAGGCACGACTAACACATGTCGGCTCTCAAAACATTAAGTACTAATTAACATAAGTACTAATAATCAAACACACAAAGTCTTGCTACCCCACATAAAGTTTATATAACTTTATGTTCCCATCGTCCTTGCCAAAAGAAAAGATACTAAAATTATAAGGTAGCAATCTCCTCAAAAGCTTCTCCAACGCAACTCGATACTCACTTCGAACCGCTCGCTCGGCTCGGATCTAGGGAAAACAATCAAAACAAATAGGAGTAAGTCATAAAGACTTAGCAAGTTACTAACATAACTTCCTGTCATGGCATCATGCTCAACAATAATAATTCATGCTATTGGCATAATATACATTTCATAAATAATCATGTCAAGATATCCATACTTAACAATTTCGAGTATCATGTTATCAACAAGTATAACATTTCATTAATTCATTCAACCATCATATCATATCATATTCACGTAGCACATTATTCACATATAAGCACTCGTGAGTCAATTCATATAAAAGGGATATGATACCGTTACCCTTTTTCCGTCGTGTCGCTCCTGCAAAAACACGTGCAAAACCTTTATGTGTCCTCGATATCCCTTTCGTGGATATCGACGTCCCCGAGACATTTCCCCGCTTGAGTTCCGATAGTTATCAAAGTCATGTTTCCATACTACAACTGAGATCAACTACTTCCCTACCGTGGCCATCGATAGAGGGTGTGTGCAATCCGGCGCGGCGATCCATCAAAATCACGAATCTCACAATTCGTGAAGATGATGCATCGTCCGCCCCAAAGACTCAACAAACCGACTCATTGGACTCAAACTTCAAGCACACGTAATACATTTTCATATGCTCAAATAAGTAGGCATGTACTCTACCATCATCTAGTCATGCTTTTACTTCACAACTAGCACATAATCACATTAGAGATAAAATCAAGGCTCTAATCATCAAGTGTTCTTCATACACTTTAAAATGCTTGGAGGCTTAACCTCCATTAATACTACCCAAAAATTCGTAGGACTTAGGCATATTACTCCTTAATGTAATACTAACCCAATGGTCAACTCCGTTGAGTCATAATCAATCTTTAAAAAAGTAGGGTATAGAAGCCGTTGGCCTCAATACTCTCATATGTCCATACTAACACGAATAAATAGGTTACTAAGGTCATTAAACCCATAAGACCCCAAATCAAACATTTAAGTATGCAACATAGAATCAAAGTCACAACTTAGGCATATATATTCATTCACAAGTCATCAAACATGCTCCCAACACTTAAACAAACAAGATAGAATGATTTATCATATATCTCTACCCTTGAATATCATCATCAACATACTTTACAATCTGTTTACTAAGGTTATTAAACCCATAAAACTCCACTCAAACAATTAACTAGTCAACATAGAATAGAAGTCACAAATAAGGCATATATATTCAATCTTTCTATTTCCTCAAATATGAGTCTAACCATTTCGTCAAATATGCTCCCAACACTTAAACAAACAAGATAGAATAATTCATCATCTATCTCTACACATGAATATCATCATAAACATACTTTACAACATGTTCATCCAACCAAAATTTCATCATCTAGCATATAGTGAAACATGGCATCTCTACAAGCCTAACCATTTCATCAAACATGCTCCCAACACTTAAACAAAAAGATAGGGTGACTTATCATACATTACCACACATAAATAACATCATAAACATGGTTTATTATTTGTTCATAATCTGATCATGCAACCAAAAATGCAACATTTAGCATATACGAGAACATAACATCTCTACAAGCCTAACCATTTCATCAAACATGCTCCCAACACTTAAACAACAAGGTAGAATGATTTATCATACATTACTACACATAAATGACATCATAATAAGGGTTTATAATCTGTTCATAATCTGTTCATACAACCGAAAATGCAACATTTAGCATATACGAGAACATAGCATCTCTACAAGCCTAACCATTTCATCAAACATGCTCCCAACACTTAAACAACAAGGTAGAATGATTTATCATACATTATCACACCTAAATAACATCATAATCATGATTTATAATCTGTTTATAATTTGTTCATACAACCAAAATTCATCATTTAGCATATACGAGAATATGACATCTCTACAAGCCTAATCATTTCATCAAATATGCTCCCAACACTTAAACAACAAGATAGGATGATTTGTCATACATGACCACACATAAATAACATCATAAACATGGTTTATAATCTGATCATAATCTGTTTATACAACCAAAATTGCATCATTTAGCATATACGTGAACATGGCATCTCTACAATCCTAACCAATTCATCAAACATGCTCCCAACGCTTAAACAACAAGGTAAGGTGATTTATCATACATTATCACACATAAATAACATCATAAACATGGTTTATAATCTGTTTATAATCTGATCATACAACCAAAAATGTAACATTTAGCATATACGAGAACATGACATCTTTACAAGTCTAACTATTCCATCAAACATGCTCCCAACACTTAAAAAACAAGATGGAATGGTTTATCATACATCATCACACCTAAATAACATTATAAACATGGTTTATAATCTGTTCATACAACCGAAAATTCATCATATAGCATATACTAGAACATGACATCTCTACAAAGTCCTAAGTGCTCTCATTGACCTCATATAGCAAGATTGTTTTCCCTAGGGTCAATGAGGGTAAAATAAATAGAAAGAGATGTTGTAACTCACCTTAAATCAGTCCTACAATATGTACAAAACGTCCATGCAAAGGTGGGTACGTGATCTCCTTGACCTCCTCTCCTCTTCTATGGTTGGGTTTTGTAAATGGACTCCTCAAGCATTGGCCACCATTGTTGATCACTCAAGAACCTCCCAAGAACACTAAGAAAACTCTCCTTTCAGCTCTCAAAATGTTGTCCACGTTTTTGGAGAGAGATGGCAGAAAATGGAAGGCTTAGTGGGTGTATTGGCTTCCCCAAGGCTTGAAAATGTGAGTGGGAAGAGTGGCCAATGCATGTAGGGGTTCTCCCTTGCCAAGTGGCTTTCAATCCACTCAAAACTCTCTCAAACCTTCAAGGAGTATTCAGCCACGTTTTAGGAGAGAGAGGCTGAAGAAAATGGCTTTGGTGGATGTATTTGGTCACCTTATGGCTGAATAGTGGGGTGGGAGAAGGTGTCCAATGCATGTTTGTGCATGTTGGAGGTCTTTCTTTGCCAAGTGTTGTACATGCACTCAAATCTCCCAAAACTTGTCAAGCATGCAAGGGAGGATAGGTAGGACCAACTAGGGTGGTTTAGGGTGGGTTAGGTTGGGTTTGGGTAGGGTTAAGTTGGCCAAATAGAAAGTCTAACACACAATGAGTGGTCAACTATAGTAGACCAGAATTTGGGTCATTTTACAAAACGGTCCTGTACCGAAATACACGTCGTAAAATTAAAAAAAAGGTATGTTTAGAAATATCTATGAGTCTAGTTTCTAACACATTAAACGGATCCGAATTCCGAGTTTCGTACACAAAGTTATGGCCAAAATACTACAGACCTATCGTGGCCTTTGGAAATACGCGAATTTTCGAAAATCAAACTCAAGCATGTGTAAACGTTTACACGACCACTCAAAAATAATTCTAAGTTAATTTCCCAAGGTCCCCTAGTCATCTAGGGTCAAAATAATACCAACCGAAAAAGTCGTACAAAGAAGAAGAACGACAAGAAGTAAAGTAGCAATCAAACCGTCGATTCGACAAGCATTCAAACAAGATTTAAATTATGTTAAGGATGTTATGAATGATCTCTAATACTTACATATATGAATCCATATAGAAGTCTAACACATCTAAACATGTTATTTAATCATCATGTAAAGATCTAGGACCAACTCGAGGTCAGGAACACAAAAACCCGAGTAAACTCTCAATCGCGTCACATTTCGATTATTGTCGAGTTACGACTTGTGACTTTAGCAAGTTAACAACTAAATGAAATCTATTAAAAGTATTTTGGTCTTAATGTGATCTCTCATACACATCTAGACTCTCTCAGAAATCAAATAAGCGATCAACAAGGGAAGAAGTACGAGCATTGCACGCAATTCAAGCTAACCGGGAATCGGGGTCTTACAAAATCGAAGCCCTTGATCTTCTCTACAAGAATCCTTGCTTTGATCACCCATTCATCCATTAATCTTAGGACTAAGGTGAGTGACAATTCCCTGAGATTTCCATGTTCAATAAAATAGCATGACCCCTTCATTATAGTTGTTCTATTAATGATTGTGAACATCTTTTGTGAAGACAAAACCTCCATTTCAACCTATATAACATGTGTATGATTTTATGAAATCTCTATGAAGTTATGATTTTGACATTTTGTAAAGCATGAATGTTGTTTATAATGAGCTTGGGAATAACTCTTGTGAAAGAATTCGGTTCAATTCAAGGTTTAACAAAATCACCGAAACTAGGGTTTGAAACTCGGGATTGTGTTTAAGGCTAGTTTAAGAACATGAACGGCTTAGTTATCAAGTTCTAAATGAACGGAGAACTTAGAAAAGGGCAATGTGATACATATAGTATCAATGCTCTACTTGGTTAAATTTTAGTAAAACTCACCGGAGTTGAATTTAGGGAGTTATCGAACAATAACGACTCCACAATCAATCCCTATGACGAATGTAGTTCGTTAGACTTATGAAATAGCTTACGATACTTTGAGATGGATTGATGTTTATGCCTTGATGTTTGTGTGCTTGTAAGACTCGAATGAGTTCTTATGCGGTTTATGTGATCGTGTGAAGTAAATGCATGATTGAGAGCATGTTGTAGAATATTGTATCTATTTGACATGTTGAATTCGCTCTTGTCGATTTCTTGTTTGATTCCTTAAATGAGTAAACAACTACTTGTTGAATAAGTTCGCTCTTGTCGAACTTGTTTCTTATTTGAGATTATATGACGAGTAAACATCTACTTGGCATTGCATGAGTCCAGCTGGCATATTTGATTGAGTCGTTGGTGTGACAATGCATCGCCGTCACGAGTTATGGGACTCGTGATAGTGATGGGTTGTTATACCGGGTTTTTATCACACACGCCTCCACAGTTGGCCACAGTGGGGAAGTAGCACCTTTGCTGTAACCAAAAGAGCACATTGGAAAGTCTAAGTACCAAGGAGAGAGCTTGGTACCTGAGAAGAGAACTCGGTACTTTGAAACACTAATCACGGGTATCATTGGCACGAATGTTAACGATGTGTATTGCAGGAGCTACGTAGCGGCACCGGTTCCATAACATATCCTCCTTTTATGTGGTTTACTTTATAGCACTTATGTGAAACAATGTGCTACCATGGATATGTGATTTAAGTGTTTATTAAATGAATACTTTGAGTGACTTGATATTAAAGATGATATCTTGCTATGTATGTTGCATAATGACATGACATGCATAATTGTTAACTCACAAAGTCTTTATGACTTACCCCCTCCCTTTTACTGCTTTAGATCCGAGCCATTCAGGTACCACTCGTTGAGGTGTTGCAGGATTCTTGCTTGTCCGTGATCGCACGTGACGAGGTTGTGGTTTATAGATGTCCTTATTTTGTTTTCTTTTGTAAGGACGTTGGGTTTAGCAAGTCATTTAGACTTTGCTTGGGAACTTTGTTTATTTGGATTTATTGTCCTTACTTGTAGTTCATGTATCCTATTTTTTGAGTGCATGTACGTCGAGCCTTGTATAGATGTAGTGTGGTTCACTTGATTTAACTTCCGCTGGGCATTACTTTAGCTCTTATTTAATTATGTTGTTCTCCGGCATGTTGTAGTCGTCAAGGTATATTTGCATGAACTGTGTAGTGTTGGGTTCCGGTAGTAAAGTCGCCGATGAATTGATATACTTGTCTTTAATTGTTATATCAGGTTTAAAAAGTTTTAAAAATTTTCAGCCTTTTGGTGCCGAGTCGCGCTTCAACTAAAATGTTGCGTCACGTCGTTTTCTATAATTGAGTATTTGCATGTATTGTTGTCCTATTTGGACGACTTGACTTGTGATTCCATATCGGGGTCCGGGTCGGGTCGTCACAGTTCTAGTCGTAGGGCTGCTCAAATTGTTCGTTGGTCAGGATGCAATCAACGCTTTTGGCCAATGAAGTATCTGGGTCTCCCCTTGTTTAAAGGCCGTATGCGTTGAATTTATTTTGAAGATTTGGAATTACGGGTGACTAATCATATCAATGGTTGGAAGGCTAGAATTTTATCATTTGGGGCTAAAGTTACTCTCATTAAATCCATTCTTAGTAGCATTCCGGTTTATTCTATGGCAGCCCTCCCAATCCCGTCCTGTATCCTTCACCGTATTGAAAAGAAGACGGATGATTTCCTTTGGGGAGCAAATGGGGAACACAAGATTCATTGGATAGCTTGGAAAAAATATGTCGGCCTTTGACAGAAGGTGGCCTGGGCATTCGTCCTCTAAAGGAAGTTATGGATTCTTTACACGCCAAGCTTGCTTGGAATGTTATGCAAAGGAATAGCCTTTGGGCTCAGTTATGTTGGGAGAAGTATGGAGGGGCTCACGGCTTCATTGAAACCCGAAATGCTTCTCTTCCATGGAAAGCTATCATGGGGCAGATGTGGAGGATACAACAAGTTAGTCGTTGGATCATAGGCCAAGGTCACATCTCCTTTTGGGATTCTAATTGGTGTGGAGTTCGTCTAGGTGGTCCTCTCCCTTTGGATCGATCTCTCTCTGTCTGCAGTGCCCTTAATAATTTTGATGACTTGGCACATTTGGTTGATCCAGTCCACTATGAGGAAATCAAGAGGATTTCTTGCGTCACAAACATGCCCAATAAACTGGTTTGCACCCTAACCACCTCGGGTGACTTCGACATGGCAGCTTACTGGAACCATTTTAGTCTTAAACATACTTCTCCTAGCTGGGCCAAGAAGATTTGGCAGCCATGGATCCCTCCTAAAGTCAGTTGTTTTGTTTGGAAGTTGTTTAATGCAAACAATACCTTGTTCAACCAAATCTCTAATAAAATGGTGCGTTATATCAATGTGCTTAGTTCTAGAGTGTTGAACAGGATTTTTTGTTATACTTATGGCACTGGTGTTGTCACAATACATGGTTAATACATTGCTGTGTAAACCATAATCCTTGATCATTTGATTCATCCATAAGAGTTGTGTACACCCACTACCAGCCAGCGGCTATATACTCAGATTCAGCTGTTGATAGGGCAACACAATTTTGTTTTTTACTAAACCATGAAATCAAGTTGTTTTCCAAATAAAAACATCCACCTGAGGTACTTCTCATATCATCAACACTACCAGCCCAATCAGCATCACTAAAACCAACAAGGTTAGTGTTAGTGTGTTTTGTGTACCACAAACCCATGGCACAAGTCTCACCAACATACCTAATTATTCTTTTGACAACTTTCAAGTAGGAGACTTTAGGGTTTGCTTGATACCTTGCACACAAGCACACACTATACATGATGTCAGGATGGATGACAGTCAAGTACAACAGACTTCCTATCATGCTCCTATATAATGTATGGTCAACACTTTCAGATGTTTCATCTTTGTTAAGTTTATTGGATGTACCCATAGGGGTTTTCTTTTGTTTTCCATTCTCAAGATTGAATTTCTTCACCAAGTTAAGAGCATACTTGGCTTGAGATATGAACATCCCTTCATGTAGTTGTTTTATCTGAATTCCTAAAAAATAAGTCAACTCCCCTACCATACTCATCTCAAAAGTGGAAGTCATGCAATTAACAAACTCTTTTTCCAAGGAATTGGAGGTGGACCCAAACACAATGTCATCAACATAAATTTGTGCTATCAAAATGTGTTTGTCTTGTTTTTTGAATAAAAAGAGTTTTGTCCACCTCTCCCCTTCTAAACCCACTTTTCAAAAGATGGTCTGTGAGTCTCCCATACCAAGCTCTAGGAGCTTGTTTGAGACCATACAAGGCCTTTTTTAACTTAAACACATGATTGAGTCTATGGGGGTCCTCAAAACCTTTTGGTTGCTCAACAAAAACTTCTTCTTCAAGGATGCCATTTAAGAAAGCACTCTTAAGATCCATTTGTTGAAGAGTTATATCAAGAAAGAACGCAATGGCAAGAAGCAAACGAATGGACTCAATGCGGGCAACAGGAGCAAAGGTTTCATCAAAATCCACCCCCTCAACCTGTGTATACCATTGAGCCACAAGTCTTGCTTTGTTTCTTATTATTTCTCCCACTTCATTTGTTTTGTTTTTGAAAATCCATTTTGTTCCAATAACATTTACAGAAGTGGATCTAGGAACAAGATACCAAACATCATTTTTAGTAAATTGGTCAAGTTCTTCTTGCATGGCATTTATCCAACACTCATCTTTAAGAGCTTCATGCACATTTTTTTGGTTCAATGGTGGATACAAAACAAGATGCATGGATTTCTTCAAATTCTAGAGTAGACAAGCAAGCAAGTTTTCTATAATCCACCTTACCTTTTCTTCTAGTTGACACCCCATCCTGAACATTACCTATGATTTGAGAGGTAGGATGCATTTTCTGAATTTTTCTTGGTATGTCATATCCCTGATCAGTCAAACTGGACTGATTTTTTGCTTGTTCTAAGTCTGTTTCAGCTTCTGTCAAGTTTCTGTCCAATGTGACTTCCGATGTATCTACATTCGAAATCACACTGGGTGTCACATTCTGAATCACATCATCTGAATTTCCTGGTTCTGTAGCTTCTGCCTGATCAGCTACTAGTTTACTGGATTCAGATGCTGAATTTGAACTGTTATCTCCAAAATCAAGAATACCTGAAACATCTTCTTCAATGGTTTTATGGCCAAGATCTGTTAGATCATCAAAGACAATATTCATAGACTCCATGATAGTCTTAGTTCTAAGATTAAAGACTCTGTATGCACGACTATTTAAGGAGTAGCCCATGAAAATGCACTTGTCACTTTTCGAATCAAATTTAGAAAGATGATCTCTATCATTGAGAAGATAGCACACACAACCAAAAACATGAAAGTATTTTAAGATTGGTTTCTTTCCTAGCATGATTTCATACGGTGTCATTGTGCTGCCTGGTCTCAAGAAGACCCTATTACCAATGTGACAAGCTGTATTTAAAGCTTCAGCCCAAAACCTTTTTGCCAATTTTTTTGAGGTCAACATAACCCTTGCCATCTCTTGTAGTGTCCTATTCTTTTTTTCCGCCACTCCATTTTGTTGAGGAGTTTTGGGAGCAGAGAATTCATGAGAGATACCATTAGAGGCACAATAATTAGAAAAGGATGAGTTTTTATATTCCGTGCCATGATCTGATCTAATTCTAATAAGCTTTAGACCATACAAGTTCATAACACGGGTGTACCAGATTTTAAATGCCTCAAAAGTTTCAGATTTTTCTTTTAAGAAAATTACCCAAGTGTATCTAGAAAAATCATCCACACACACAAAAGTGTATTTTTTCTTTCATAAACTTTCTACCTCAATGGGACCCATGAGATCTGTATGAATCATCTCAAGACACCTAGATGTGGAGCACTGAGATATTTGTAGATGAGAGGCCTTGGTTTACTTACCGTTTTGACAGGGACCACATACCTTAGTATAATTCTTATCCAAGTTTGGCAACCCTTTCACTGCATCATGTTTCATAAGCTCATGGAGCTTACGAAAACTCATATGTCCTAGTTTTTTATGCCAAAGATCTGTAATGTCAAGACTAGCTTTGTGACATGATTGGCTATTATTGAACATATAACAATTGTCAGATGACCTTGTACCTGTCAGAAGACACTTGTTAGTTTGATCAAAAACTTCACAAGAATTTTTATCAAACCTTACCTGAAGGTCATCATCACATAATTGACTTATACTGATCAAGTTGGTTTTAAGCCCTTCCACATGATAAACATTAGAGAGATTTGGAAGGCCATCAACATTCAATGTTCCTTTGCCAATTATCTTGCCCTTGGCACCTCCTCCATAGGTTACTGAACCACCATTGATGCTCACATATCCCTTCAAATTCTCAATAGAACCTGTCATATGTCTAGAGCAACCACTGTCAAAGTACCATGATCCAGCTATATGAGATTTCAAAGAAGTGAAGATTACATTGCATTTCTCATCATCAGACAATTTTGCACCAGGACATATGTCAAATGGTTCATAGTACTTGGACTTACCTTTGTCATTACTGCCTTTGGGAACCCACATCTGCTTAAAAATTTTAGGTTGATTTTTCTGTGGATGTGATTTCTGATGTGACTTCGAATGTGACTTCCAATGTTGCTGCATTGGATGCTGCATTGGTTGTTTCATTCGATGTTGCATCTGATTTTTTACCAAGAAAGCATGCATCACTTCATCCTCATATATAGCCTTTTTCAGAAAAGAGAAAGGTTGTATATGACTAGGCTTATGGCAAAAATGAGAAACAAATTTATTCTCTCTTGATTTTGGCTTTTCAATGAAATCTGGGTTTTGAAAATTCTGTGAAGGCTGTTTAGGTTCCGATGTACCTTCACCTTCTCTCACAAATATTTTTGGTACAAAACCAATACATGCCTTGGATGAGTTACCTGAATTAAGCATCTCATACATTTTTTGTCGGCTTGAATTCAATTTAGCGATGGTTTCATTTGCTTGAATGAGCTGCTCCCTTAACCCTTCGATCTCAACATCCTTTTTGCTTAGCAAGCTTTCCAGCCTTATAATGCAATCTTTCTGATCTTCATTGGCCTTTTTCAACAGCTCGTTTGCCTTACCAAGCAATGTAACTTGGTGAGCTCGTTTCTCCCAATCCTTGTATAATTCCTTGTAACCTTCCAGCAAATCAGACTCTGAATCTCCACCATCTTCTGGGACTGAGGAGTTAAAACAGTAGAGATCATCCCTGTTTCTTTCCACTGAATCTTCTGATGTGGCATTGGATGTACTTACATTGGAAGTCACATTGAACAGAGAACCTGCACTGTCAGTTTCAGAATCATAAACAGCAGTGAGAGTGAGAAGATCACCTGGATCTTCTTCATCACTATCACTCAGAGTTGCTGCTGAAAAATTCAAACTTTTTTTTTCTTAGAGTATTTGCACATTGGTTACCATAATGACCATACCCTTGACACTCTCTACATTAAATTGAATCAATGTTCTTATCATTGTGAGAAGACTTTGAAGCAAAAGGGTTTGTGAAAGGCTTTTCTGGAGTTTGAAAAGAATTTTCCTTGGGAGCAAATTTGTCAGAATCAGGTTTAAAATTGTTTTTGGAGTTTGATGATGGAGTTCTATTTTGACTCTTAGTTTTCAAAAAATTTCTAAATTTGGTGGTCAAAAGAGCTATAGATTCTTCTCCAAAATCAGATTCATCAATATATTTTTGAATATCAAGTAAGTCAGATGAGATATCAATAGGAGCAGGCATAGCAATATTTTTCACAATAGGTGTAGAAGATGATGCCCCTTTGCCTTTTTGTTTGATTTGATCTGTGAGAACCCAAACCCCATTTCATGTTTGTCATCATTATAACATGTTTATAATAGGTCTTGACATATTAGAGACTTCATTTCATTCATACCATGTTTGCATTGAGTTGGTTGAGATCATATTAGAGTGTTGGTCTTCCATGCGTTGCATGCCTTGTTGTTGATGTTTTGAGTGTTTGTCTTAACATGATAGCACCTAAATAAGTCTCATTGGAGTCTTAGTACCTTGCATATAAGATTTACAATGTTCATCTTAGTTATTGTATGCTTGGTTGAGAGTTTAGAAACATTGTTGCTTTGTTTGAGCCTTAGGGTTTCTCGGGATTGCCTTCGTTGCTTGTATTGTTTGTGTTTTCAACTTGTGAGAAGTTCATTTGAGTTCTAAACCAAGTGTACTAGTATTTCCCATGCTTGCAAAATCATTGTTCATAGACTTGTTGAATTTGGAAATAAGATGACCAACACAGATTCAGTCCGGTTTTGGGCAAACTTCGGGAAAATTCTGGTACCAATCTACTAAAGATAATTTTATAAAAATTTAGTATGTTTTACCTGCATATGTTAGGATATTCCATGTAAAATTTGGTAATTTTCCAAGGTGTCTAAGTACCTCATTTAGGTCTTGACTTACGGCTGTGCCAGAATTCTATTTTCAGGAAATCGGCTTCTGTACTTGTTTTTGTTAAAACTTTATTTTGATGAATATAAGTCCAAATTGAGTAATTTAAAATTCTAAAATATATTTTAATGAGTCTAGTTTCATAAAAATAAAAAATTATCCCATTTGGAGTTGTAAGCTATTTATGGTCGATTTTACAAGATCGACTGTCCAGTAACAATAATCTGGAAATTGGTCCCTGAATTCACACTTACGGGATTTTTGAGTTGTTTTGGCTATTGACCCTTGCACCGTTGGCCCTTGGACGTCTAAAGTGAGTCAAGCCACTCTTGTTGACTCTCCTACAACCCTTCTAAGCCATTGGATCATCCCTTATCAAAGGCCATCCTCCCTTAGCCAATTAGAAGCAAGATAATCACCTTCACTTGGATTGGGGTCTACTTGGTGAGTATATAAGCCATTTGTTCAACCCAATCAGCCATTGTTGATCAAAAAACTCCAGAGAATCAGAGGCTCTTCCTCCATTTTCGTCCATAGAGGTCACTCCAACTTGAGAGACCATTTCCCGGAGATCCGGTGGTCCGATCGATGATCTGAGACCGCCAAATCGAAGGCCTCAATCTCCTCTACAACAATCCTTGCCTTGATCACCCATTCATCCATTAATCATAGGACTAAGGTGAGTGACAATTCCCTGAGATTTCCATGTTTAATAAAATAACTTGACCCCTTCATTATAGTTGTTTTAATGTTGATTGTGAACATCTTTTGTGAAGACAAAACCTTCAATTCAACATATAAAATATGAGTATGATTTTATGAAATCTCTATGAAGTTATGATTTTGACATTTTGTAAAGCATGAATGTTGTTTATAATGAGCTTGGGAATAACTCTTGGGAAAGAATTCGGTTCAATTCAAGGTTTAACAAAATCACCGAAACTAGGGTTTGAAACTCGGGATTGTGTTTAAGGCTAGTTTAAGAACATGAACGGCTTAGTTATCAAGTTCTAAATGAACGGAGAACTTAGAAAAGGGCAATGTGATGCATATAGTATCAATGCTCTACTTGGTTGAATTTTAGTAAAACTCACCGGAGTTGAATTTAGGGAGTTATCGAACTATAACGACTCCACAATCAATCCCTACGACGAATGTAGTTTGTTAGACTAATGAATTAGCTTACGATACTTTGAGATGGATGGATGTTTATGCCTTGATGTTTGTGTGCTTGTAAGACTAGAATGAGTTCTTGTGCGGTTTATGTGATCGTGTGAAGTAAATGCATGATTGAGAGCATGTTGTAGAATAATGTATCTATTTGACATGTTGAATTCGCTCTTGTCGAATTCTTGTTTAATTCCTTAATTGAGTAAACAACTACTTGTTGAATAAGTTCGCTCTTGTCGAACTTGTTCCTTATTCAAGATTATATGACGAGTAAACATCTACTTGGCATTGAATGAGTCCATCTGGCATATTTGATTGAGTCGTTGGTGTGACAACGCATCGCCGTCACGAGTTATGGGACTCGTGATAGTGATGGGATGTTATACCCGCGGGTTTTTATCACACATGCCTCTCCGTTGGCCACATGGGAAGTAGCCTTACCTTTGTAACCAAAAGAGCACATTGGAAAGTCTAAGTACCAAGGAGAGAGCTTGGTACCCGAGTAGAGAACTTCGGTACTTTGATACACTAATCACGGGTATCATTGGCACGAATGTTAACGCTGTATTGCGGGGAGCTACGTAGCGGCACCGGTTCCATAACATATCCTCCTTCTATGTGGTTTACTTTATAGCACTTATGTGAAACAATGTGCTACCATGGATATGTGATTTAAGTGTTTATTAAATGAATACTTTGAGTGACTTGATATTAAAGATGATATCTTGCTATGTATGTTGCATAATGCCATGACATGCATAATTGTTAACTCACAAAGTCTTTATGACTTACCCCCTCCCTTTTACTGCTTTAGATCCGAGTCATTCAGGTACCGCTCGTTGAGGTGTTGCAGGATTTGCGCTTGTCCGTGATCGCACGCGACGATGTTGTGGTTATAGATGTCCTTATTTTGTTCTCTTTTGTAAGGGCGTTGGGTTTAGCAAGTCATTTAGACTTTGCTTGGGAACTTGGTTTTATTTGGATTTATGTCTATACTTGTAGTTGATGTATCCTATTTTGAGTGCCGGCGCATGTACGCCGAGCCTTGTATAGATGTAGTGTGGTTCAATTGATTTCACTTCCGCTGGGCATTACTTTAGCTCTTATTTATATATGTTGTTCTCCGGTTATATAAGCCTTGGTTATATACTAGTTAGTAATAATATGCTACCTAGTGACTTGTGAAGTGATGTATTGTTTTGTTATTGGTCTAATACATTAATAGAGTATTAGCCTTGAATAATGTGTTTTATCTACCATTGATAGGTAGTTAATAGTATGAATATTCCATACTTGGTATACATACATAGTAAATTAATATGCTATGTTGCATGATGTTGATGCCATGCCTATATGTGCTTATGATTGCTATTGTTGAGACCGATATAAAGGATGTTGATATGTGATTCACGAACACCCCACATCCTGTACGACGAAAGCTTTTGAAGTCACTTCAGAGGGCCCCTGACTTGATTATCAAGAGGTCTTCGTCGGAGAACTAGAATGGTATAATATGAGATAGGAATTGACTGAACCCGCTACCAAACGGAATGTAATTGAAAATGGTATCTTGTTTTGCTTATGCAAATATGTGCAACTTGTATATGGAGATCATGCTATGAATGAAATGAACTTGTGACTTGATCGAATAAGTTACACTGTGTTGAATGTCTTCTTGGTTGGGTGAATATGTGGTCTATAATGATAATTGACTACTTGATTATAGTGCAAGGGCGTTAGACCCTAGAGATTTGCGTGGTGACCAGAAAATTCTTGGTTGGGAAGTTAGTTAGTTCGGTGCAATTATTGCACATGCATGAATTACTTGATTAGTTGATAGAGAGACATTTAAACCTTGATATCCATGTTTGTTGAAACTTTGTAAGCTTTGCTAATGTCTTTGAACTCCGTCAAGAGTCAAGATGGCTCGATTTTGGAATTTATTGGAGTTGAGATTTGAGTATTTCTCCCCCTCGTGTTTTGAGGCATACCTAGACGGTTACATCGACTTCATGTGCAGACTAGAGTATTGAACTTTTGGTTGTTGTCGAGTTTTGAATTCGAGGACGAATTCTTTTAAGGTGGTGAGAATGTAAGACCCCGAACCTTCGTGTATTTGACTTTCTCGTGTTGCATGCTTTGTTGTTAATGCGTTGATTGTTCGTCTTAGCGTGTTAGCACCTATAAAAGGCTCATGGAGTCTTAGTACCTTGCATATAAGATTTATAATGTTTATCTTAGTTGTGGTATGCTTGGTTGAGAGTTTAGAAGCATTGTTGCTTCGTTTGAACCTTAGGGTTTCTCGGGATTGCCTTCGTTGCTTGTATTGTTTGTGTTTTCAACTTGCGAGAAGTTCATTTGAGTTCTAAACCAAGTGTACTAGTATTTCCCATGCTTGCATAATCATTGTTCATAGACTTGTTGCATTTGGAAATTAGATGACCAACATATTACTTCACAGATTCAGTCCGGTTTTGGGCGAACTTCGGGAAAATTCTGGTACCAATCTACTAAAGATAATTTTCTAAAACTTTAGTATGTTTTACCTACATATGTTAGGATACTCCCTGTAAAATATGGTATTTTTCCAAGGTGTATAAGTACCTCATTTAGGTCTTGACTTACGGCTGTGCCAGAATTATGTTTTCAGGAAATCAGCTTCTGTACTTGAACTTGTAGTAGCCATATTTTGATGAATATAAGTCCAAATTGAGTAATTTAAAAGGCTAAACTATAGTTTAAAGAGTCTAGTTTCATAAGAATCAATAATCACCTCATTTGGAGGTGTGAGATATTTATGGTCGATTTTACAAGATTGACTGTCTGTTTTCCAGATTCTGGTTTGTGACATTTTTTTGAGTGTTTTGGCTATTGACCCTTGTACCCTTGCCCTTGGCCGACCAAAGTGAGTCCAAGCCCTCATTGTTGACTCTTCTTCACCCCTTTTGAGCCCTTGGATCATCCCTTATCAAAGGCTATCCTTCCTTGACCAATGAGAAGCCAATTAACCCCTTCACTTGGATTAGGGCTTTAATGGTAAGTATATAAGCCATTTGTTCAACCAAATCAGCCATTGTTGATCAAGAACTCCAGAGAATCAGAGGCTCTTCCTCCATTTTCGTCCATGGAGGTCACTCCAACTTGAGAGACCATTTCCCGGAGATCCGGTGGTCCGATCGACGAACCGAGACCGCCAAATCGAAGCCCTCGATCTTCTCTACAACAATCCTTGCTCTAATCAACCTTTCCTCCATTAATCTTAGGACTAAGGTACGTTGAGAAATCCCTGAAATTTTCATGTTCAATAAAATGACATGACCCCTTCATTATAGTTGCTCTATTGATGATTATGAACATCTTTTGTGAAGACAAATCCTCCAATTCAACCTTTGAAACATGTGTAGGATTTTATGAATTCTCTATGAAGTTGTGATTTTGACATTTTATAAAGCATGAATGTTGTTTATAATGAGCTTAGGAATAACTCTTGTGAAGGAATATGTTTCAATTCAAGGTTTCACAAAATCACGAAACTAGGGTTTGAAACTTCGGGATTGTGTTTAAGGCTAGTTTAAGATCATGAATGGCCTAGTTATCGAGTTCTAAATGAAAGGAGAACTTAGGAAAGGGCAATGTGATGCATATATTATCAATGCTCTATTTGGTTGAATTTTAGTAAAACTCACCGGAGTTGAGATTAGGGAGTTATTGAACAATACCGACTCCACATTCAATCCCTACGATGTTTGTAGTGCGTTAGACTAATATATTAGCCTACGTGACTTTGGGATGGATTGAAGGGCATGTTTGATATGAGTGATTATAAGACTCAATCGAGTTCTTATGTGATTTATGTGATTGTGTGAAGCAAATGCACAATTGAGAGCATGTTGTAGAATGATGTATCTACTTGACAGTTTGAATTCGCTCTTGTCGAATTCCTACTTGATTCTTTAATGAGTAAAAACACCTACTTGTTGAATAATGAATTTGAGGACTATTCTATGAGAAGATTTGGATTGGGGCTTTCTTAGTACTCTATACATGGAGTCTACTTGTATAAGTCGCTAGGATGACCATGTTGTTATCTAAGACTCACCGGTATGGTTTGACCTTACGGGTTATTACCGCTCTAGTGTTGCTTAAGTCTTTGACTACCATCGACTTTTGTGTTATTGAATGAGTTACTACTTTAGGAAGAGTTTAGTAAATGACTTCATGATCCGAGACTAACGGAGTAGTCTTGGATAGTACTTAATGGATGATGGTTAAGTTGTGACTCTGTTGAATTTCATAGGTGAATATGGAATACTTGTGTATATTTTATATTATGACTAAATGCATGATTTCCTACCTTGTCAAGAATTGATTCTTCTATGTGTTTCTATGATATGACTTATGAGCATATTGAATGTATTTGCCTTCGTGCACGATACGTTCTACGTTAATGAATTGTGGTGAACTTGGATTCTACTATTAAGTGGAATTATGAATCAAAATTGAACTAAGCTTGATTTCACAATAATCAACTTGGGCTTCCCTTATATAATTGACTTGAGACTTGAACTAAGATTCCTAAATGGAATGAGAACCTTGCTATGCCTCAAACAAGAACATAGAAAAGAGTCTTGGGACACATATAGTGTTCAAACTCTATTTGGTTGGAATTGTAGTAAAGACTCAACGGAGTCGAGTTAAGGAACAATTGAACCTTACGAGGATCATGGTGAGATCCTATGACAATTATATTCCAGTTGACTAGATTACTAGCTTTTGGGACTTGAATTGAATAGAGTGAACAAACTTGGCACTTATGATTTAGAGACTCAAATGAGTTCCTATTGTGGTTTTGTGATTATTGTAACAATGTGCATAATCGTATGAGTTTAGTAGATCATTATATCTACTTGAGAATTAGCAAGTAAACATCTACTTGTGCATTGCATATAAGTCCGGTGGCATTACTTGAGTTTTCATGATGATGGTGGGACGATGCATTGCCTTCACGAATTATGGGATTCGTGATTGTAATGTATCGCCGTACCGGATTCGGGTTTCACACACACCTCCACTGCTAGCTACAGTGGGGAAGTAGCCCCTTTGTCGTAACCAATTGAGCACATTGGCTAGGGCTATTTTCCTGAGTAGAGAGCTCAGACCCGAGAAGAGAGCTCGGTACTTTGATACCTGAACACGGGTATCACTGGCACGATATGATTAACAGTTGTGATTGCAGGAGCAATACGACGACAGTGATTTGGTACCTTCTCTATCCTTTATGTGGCTTACTATGAGCACTTATGTGATAACAAAGTGTTAGTTGAACATGAGATCTTATTGACCATGTTTGTATGTGCTGATGTTATATGAGAGATTTGATGTGTATATATATATAGATATGCACACTTATACATGATGATTGTATGAGAGATTTGATATGTATATGTAGAGATATACATAATTATATATGAGATATTTATGAGAGATTTGATATGTATATATAGAGATATGCATACTGATATAGGTGTATATATATAAATATGCACCCTTACACGTGATGATTATATGAATAGCTTGATTAGTATATATGATGATATATATATACTTGCATATGATGTTTTGTGGGAACTACCTTCTAATTCATTTGATTTGTGTTTGAACAGGGAATTATACCCTGGTTCATTTGGACGGTTTAGTAAGTGAGAAGAAATGAATATCTTGTGGAGTATCGAAATGATACGACGCCTCTTCACGGGTTTTTCTGTCATTTATAAATGACATCATGGTTATGTTTATGTTACATAATTATATGTTGCATATATATTGTGGGAGCGTACTGGGTCATTATGACTCATCTCGTACTTGTTTTTTAGTTGCGAATCGATCGGCCGTGAGGTCGAGTAGATCGTGATGTAGCATGGCGCGGTGGTCGATAGACCGAGGTTAGACCGTGTGGTTCGTGTTTGTAGCAGCCGACTTTCCCGAGTAGTAGCTTGTGGAGTCTTGTTCCTTTTAGCATTGTCATTGATTTAATGTACTTTGCTATTCTTGTGAGATCGGTATTTTGTAAAGTTATTTAGACTTTACGGGTATATACTTGGGTATTTGTGTTAGTTCTTTCTTGGGCCGCGTGTTGTGTCGTGCCTTGTTCGTGGTTTCGTATTTATTTTAGTTGTCTCCCGGGCACTTATAGCTTTGGGGCATTTCTTTATCCTACTTATTATAGTTGTTGGTTGACCCCGGTATGCTTTAGCCGTTGGGTAATTGATATATCAGGTTGGTTCTTTGTTGAAACGCCGGCCTGGAGTGCCGATGGTTTGATTAGCGTCTGCATTGTTGCGGCATGCGAGTTTTGTTTTTCCTCCTTTGAGAGATAATGTCTCTCTTGGTTTCATTGTCGTTGGTTTCGAGCTTCATAGCTTGGGACTTCTTTCCTATATTGCTTCACGATTCGATTTTTGAAATACCGTATTTTAGTGCGGTGTTATGTTCATGTTTAGAGCGAGTTTGCTCATTGCTTGACTAGCACTACCTTGTTTAACAAGTGTTTGTCCTCTTCTTAAGTTATTTCCAGCGGCACGACCTTGGGATTTCGTGTTGGAATCCGGGTCGGGTCGTCAAAAAGACTATACTTGTACACCTAGCCTCAAGGCCACAAAGATTTCACTAAAAAGATTAAACGTTTTACAAAAAACTATTGTGAAATCACTAACAAAAACACTCTCACAAGACAACCCGTCTTGGAGAACAAAAACCCCACAGAAAACAAGGTAGACCAAACGTGGGAAGAAATAAAATAACTTCCTAAAACTGAAACATGAAGATAAAACAGATTTCCAGAACTTCAATGTTACTGCCGATGTTATAACATCAGGAGCAACAATCAACTACAGTGCGTCTGGACTGAAAAACTGCTTCTGAACTTTTTATGAATCTACTCACAGCTTATGGCTTTGTTTTTCTCTCTCCAGCTATCTATCATACCCGTGTCCCAGCTCCTTTATATATAGCAATGCAAAGACCTACACACACGGAATAATCCACCTTCTACAAGGAAAAGGATTAGTAAAAAGGAAAAACTAACAACTTACCAAGTCCATGGAATTTGCTACCAAATATCAAAGGAGGCAAGATTCACGGTTTGACAAGGATTTAAAACAAGATTTTGTTTCCAAAAATGATGCACCATAATCTAATTAACGATTTTGATTCCAAATATAACACAAGAAAATCTTATCAAAGATGTGAAGTCCTAAAAAAAACAAAACTTGTCAAAAATAAATTTTGACCAAGAAAGGGGAAACAAGAAAAAATAGGCATGACCTATTGTACCCTTACAGAAAGACTTCACAGAACCGTAGTATGATATGTTTCTACTGTTTAATTAGTGCTCCTATTAAACCCTATTGCTGTAAGAGAAAAGCTTATTTGGCCAAAAATATTTATCAGAACTCAATGAAGGCTCCGATGAACCTTCATTCTAGATTTTATTCCAGATTTCATTCTGGATTTCAATCTGCCAGATTTGCTTGGAAACAAAAATCCAAAATATTTTTTCATGTTGCCTTTACTTCTCTCAAGTCTAACATTCAAGGTACATGGTATTTTGATAGTGGTTGCTCTAGACATATGACAGGTTCCAAAGCTTATTTGGAAAACTATGAAAATTTCAAAGGTGGGTGTGTGACATAAGGTGGTGGTGTACATGGTAAAGTTATTGGTAAAGGTATTCTGAATTGTCAAGGACAACCTAGATTAAATAATTTATATTATGTTGGAGATTTGATTGCTAATTTGATAAGTATTAGTCAATTATGTGATAATGAGATGCATGTTTGGTTCAACAAAGAAAAATGTGAGGTTTTTGATAAAAATATCTTATGTATTTTATCAGGCATTAAATCAAATGATAATTGCTATCTTTTTGCTAACATACTTTCTTGTCATTCATCGTCCATACATGAAATTGACTTATGAAATCAAAAACATAGTCGTATGAGTACAAAGAAACTAGAAGAACTTATTAGACATGAAGTTGTTAGAGGTTTGCCAAAATTAAACACCAAAGAAATGAAAATATGTGGTGCATGTCAAAAAGGAAAACAAAGCAAAGCTTCAAATAAAAGTAAGCAAAATTGTGCTTCTTCTACATGCTTTGAAATGATGCCTACTAACCTCATGAGACCAATTGAAGTTGAAAGCTTAGGTGGTAAAAAGTATACATTTTTTTATGTTTATGATTTTTCTAGATTTACATGGGTATTCTGTGAGAACCCAAACCCTACTTGTATAGCATGTCTTATATACTTGTCTAATATACTCATTATGTGCCTTAACATATTTTAGAGTTCATGTTGTCCATATACTTGCATTAGGTCAATCATGATCGTAGTTGCTTGTATGACTTCTATGCATTGCATGCTTTGTTGTACTTGCTTCGTGTATCGTCTTAGTCCTTAACTAAGTTCTACTAGAGCCTTAGTACCTTTATAACATGTTCTATAACTTCAATCTTGGTCATTGTATTCTTGGTTGAGAGTTCGGAAGCCTTCTTGCTTCATTTGACCTTTTGACTCTTATGGTCTGTCGGTTTGTCTTTCCTTGCCTCGTTTCGTGTTTTGAGACTCGTGAGATGTTAAATTGAATCCTAGACCTTTTATTCTAGTCCTAAACATTTTTAAGAATGTTCATTCATGCTTGTTGTATCTTTGTTTAACTCGTTGTTGGTTCGTTTGATGTTCGTCGCGAGTTTTGCCTGTCATTCCTCCTTGTTTCGGGTGATGTTCGGACATGTTTCAGACGTGTTTTGAGTGTGTTAAATATGCCTTATGGTTTGGTTTTGAATTGGACACATTTAAGACTTGTTTTCTAGTCATTTTGGTCATCCAAACCCTTGAGCGCTCGATTAACCAGTGCCTGAGCGAGTACAAAATCCAGCAAGTCCAGGAATTGAAAAGGGGACTGAGCGCTTGCTCAGCCTTCCCCCTGAGCGACTACTCAGCCTCAGCACCAGCCCTATGGGATTTTTCTACAATTCTAATTTGGTGACCTATTTAACCATTAAACCGCTATCCTTAGTGACCCTAATCCATTGTTTTAGACCCTAACTAAGTTACCTAATCCTAATCCCTTTCATCCTCCATGTGACATGTGGATTCCCATTCATCTTCCTTGTGACATGTGGATTTCCACCCACATTTGTATGTCATATTTAAGCTTTCCTCCCTTGTGATCAGCCATAAACCTCCCATTTGCAGCCATTTCCTTCTCTCTCTTCATGAGCTTATTTGAGTGAATGGTGAGGTGAGACTACTAGGTATTTCCATCATAAATTGAGCTCCCGAACTCCGATTGCCAATATGAGACCACCAAATCGAAGCAATCGACGAGGAGCACGATTATATTGGATTAGATTTTGTTAATTTAATCTTTTCCTTGGTGTAAGGTAAGCTATTGATTCCCTTTAGGATGTATGCAAGAAATGCCACGCTATCCCCTTTTTCTCATAATTCTCATGCTCCTACCATGTCTATATTATGTTTGATGATGATTTGAGATTATGGGATTTTTGAGTGATATACTCATCTTGTTGTTTTGGTCCTAAGCCTAGAATTAAAAGTGTTGTATGACTTATTTGGAATAACTACTGTTCTTGGACCATTGAGTTTTGACAACTTTTAGAAATTATAATGCTAGGGTTCCATAAATTATGAATTGATGATAATTATTGACTATAGTTATTATTTGGATTAATGGCCTAGTCTATCCTATACGAGAACTTAGAAAATAGTTTTGAATGCAATTAGTGTTTAAACTCTACTTGGATGAATTTATAGAGACGGCTTAATGGAGTCTATTTTAGTGAGCCATTGAATAATACCGGCTCAATGATCAATCCCTACGACGTTCTAAATACGCTTCACTAAGAATATTAATTCTAGACTCTTGAATTGGATTGACTACCATGCTTGATTTTAAATGTCATATAATAGAATGCCTATTTGACATGTTGAGTTCGCTCTTGTCGAACTCAATCCTACTTGATTTATTGATGAGAATACTTACTAGTCATGAACGAGATCGCTCTTTTCGACCTCGTTCTATACTTGAGAATTTGTTAAGTAAACACTACTTGGAATTTGCATGAGTCCAGCTGGAATACTTGCTCTTGTACACACGTGCCTCCACTGTGGCCGCAGTGGGGAAGTAGCCCCTTTGTTGTAACCACTATAGCGCATTGGTGTGTCTATCCCGAGCATCTCCTCGGAAGGTCGATGTATTCACAACCATATGACACCTCACATTCCAAATAACGCTTGTATGCAGGAACTACGTAGCGACACCGGTTCTCCATATATCCTTATCCTATGTGATTTACTTATGAGCACCTATGTGAAACAATATGCATCTTAGATATATGATCTCTATGCTTAAGTGATGATATCTTTCCTTCTATGTTACGCATTGCCATGACATGCATGATTGATAGCTTACAAGTCTTTATGACTTACCCATTCCCTTTTACTGCTTTAGATCCTAGCAAAGTAGGTCCTTCTCGCTAAGGCTTGCAGTGTTCGTGCTTCCTTTATTTCTCTTAGGTCTGATGTTGCAGTTGAAAGGGTGGTTCAGATGTCCTCTTTTATTCTTTTGTATTTTGCAAGGACGATGGGCTTTAAAGTAAGTCATTTAGACTATGCTTGGGATGCGTATAGAACTTGTACTTGCTCCTTTAATTAGCTACTTGTAGTTTTAACACTTGTAGTATTTGTATTCCTTTTGATGCCGACATTGTGTAAGCCGAGCTTCGTTATCATGTTGATAGTTCACTATGTAAAGTCTTCCACTGAGCATCCTATTAGCTCTTATTTATTTCTTGTCCATTAACTGCTAGCTTGGGTTCCGGCATGTAGTGTTGCCGATGACTAGGTTTAATTGCTTAACTGTTATATCAGAAAATGTTTTTTTTTTTAAATTCTGGTCTTTTGGTGCCGAGGCGTGTTACGTCTCCAATGTTGCGTCACATTGTTTTCTTAATTGGAGTCCTTGCATATTTATGTGTTTCTTCTTTCCCTCCTATTTGGGTGGGCCAACCTGCGGTTCCACCTCAGGCTCGGGCTGGGTCGCCACAGTTGGTATTAGAGTTCTTTTATAGGTTAGCTATTGGCCAGGATAGGTTTCATGGCCTAGGTGGGTTGGTTTCTTGTGTGATGTTTTAACACGGAGTGAATTCTTATAGATGTTTGATGGTGGTTCATAGAGCAGCTAGTTTAGACCGAGGTAGAGGCAGACCCAAGAGAGTTCCTGATGAGCCTGAGGCAGAGTTGCCACTTCCACCCCAGTGTCCAATTGATATGAATGCGCAAATGGTGGATATGTATCGCCGTATGATGGAGTTTATGGCCGAGATGGCTCAGCTTGGCCACGATCAGAATGTACCTCTACCACCACCCCAGAACCAGAGGCGAGAGTGTCGCCACCGGAATAATGCTGCTTTAGAGAGGTTCTTGAAGATGAAGACTCCATATTTTGAGGGAGAGGCGGATGCTAGTATAACCGAGTTATGGCTAGAAGATTTGAAGAAGATCTTTGCAGCTCTAGACTGCATAGATAAAAAGAAGGTGGTGTTAGCTGTTTATAAGCTGAGGGGGAGCCGCCAATCATTGTTGGGAAGTTCTACATGATAGTTGGGAGATGAACTGGGTGGCACATATGTGGCCTAACTTTGAGATGGAGTTTAGAGCTTTTTTGTGCCTAATGTGGTTAGGCAACGATGAGAGAAAGAGTTCCAGGATCTAGAGCAGGGATCTATGTATGTAGCTCAGTATTCTTCTAAATTCATTGAGTTATCCTGTTATTGTGCACATCTGGTGGTGGATGAGAGACACAGGACCCATAGGTTTGTCAAAGGATTGAAGACTGGGTATAGGAAATAGTTGTTATCTCTACAATTGGCAGATTACCAGATTGCGGTGGATAGTGCTTATGAGATTGAGCGGGACATTGAGGAGCACATGCAGAAGCCTTCTATGCAAGTTTCTCAGCAACAGTCTTCACAGGTGACCTGTAGAGGTTAGTCATTTAGGAATCGGTCTGGATTTTAGGTTAATCGTCGCAATGGTGGTCAAAATAGGCAGTAATCTGGTGGACAGAATAGGCGTCCGTCTGAGAGTCGCGGTAGTAGTGCTCCTACTTCTTCGGGGCAGCAAACTTAGGGTAGCGGACCTTTGATTTGTTCTTTCTGTAACAAGATTGGACACTCTAGTGAGAAGTGCAGAACCAGACTTGGTACTTGTCTTAGTTGTGGAGATCCTAGTCATCAACTCAAGGACTGTCCTAAGTCTAGAGCTGCTCAGTCCATGGGGTCAGTTCAGCAATCTGGGTCCAAAAGGACAGTGATGGGCATCCTAAAGTGGATGCTCGTGTTTTCCCGCTTGATCATCGAGGTGTTCCCAAGTCTACTTCTGTGATCAGAGGTATTCTCTCAGTCTTCGGTCACCATGCTCGAGTTCTTATAGATCCAGGGTCTACTAATTCTTATGTTGCATCGTATTTATTAGAGCATTTATGTGTATTGCCTGCCCAGTTGCCTTATGTGGTAGAGGTGTCTACATCGTTTGGTGATTGCTTGTTGGCGTCTGAGGTTTATAGAGATTGTGATGTGCTTGTTAATGATCGAGTCTTGCATGTTGATTTGGTAGTATTGCCTATTCGAGACTTTGATGTGATTCTTGGTATGGATTGGCTTTGTGTACATCATGCTTTAGTTGATTGTCGTCATAAGAGAGTAAGTTTTTCCATGCCCGGTGTTTCGGAGTTTGTGTTTTCGAATGATCATGCTATGAATGGGGTTCATATTATTTATGTTTTACGGGTTAGACAACTTTTATCACGTGGGTATACGGGGTATTTAGCTTATGTACTTGATACTAGCATGTCTACTGCTAAGTTAGAAGATATTCCAATAGTTAATGAGTTTCCAGATGTCTTTTCTACCGAGTACGCTTTAGCTCCCGACCAAGAGCTAGAGTTTTGTATTGAGCTATTGATAGGGACTTCGCCTATTTCTAGGGCACCTTACCGAATGGCTCTGGCAGAGTTACGTGAATTAAAGGAACAGTTGCAGGAACTTCTTGATAGGGAGTTCATTAAACCGAGTGTGTCTCCTTGGGATGCACCAATGTAATTTGTGAGGAAGAAGGATTGTAGTCTACAGATGTGTATAAGCTATGGACAGTTGAACCAGGTTACTATCAAAAATAGGTATCCCTTGCCACATATTGATGATCTCTTTGATCAACTTCAGGGTTCAGTTGCCTATTCCAAGTTTGACTTAAGGAGTGGCTATCACCAGTTGAGAGTTCAGGCGGTTGATGTCTCGAAGATAGCCTTTCGCACGCGTTACGACCATTATGAGTTTTTTGTGATGCCGTTTGGGTTGACGAACGCACCTGCTATTTTTATGGACATGATGAATCGGGTGTTTCACGAATACCTTGATTGCATTGTGGTGGTATTTATCGATGATATTCTCGTGTACTCCAAGTCATGAGAGGAACATAAGAATCACTTGAGAGAGGTTCTTTCTATCTTGCGGAAGAAGCAGCTTTATGTGTAATTCAGTAAGTGTTGTTTCTGGCTCGAACATGTTTCATTTTTAGGGCACGTGGTGTCTAGTGATGGTATCGTGGTGGATCCATCCAAGGTTGAGGCGGTTACTAAGTGGAAGATGCCTAGGACGGTAACCGAAGTTCGTAGTTTCTTGGGCTTGGCAAGTTATTACCGTAGGTTTATCAAGGGATTCTCGAAGATCACTACTCCGATGACTAATCTGACACATAAGAAGTCTTCTTTTATATGGAATGATAAGTGCGAGGCCAGTTTTCAGGAGTTGAAGAGGAGGTTGACTACGGCTGTTATCTTAACATTGCCTAGTGGTTTAGAGAACTTTGTTGTTTATAGCGACGCTTCATTAGAAGACTTGGGTTGCGTAGTTATGCAGAATGGGAGAGTTATTGCCTATGCTTCAAGGAAGTTATCACCTTATGAGCCGAATTATCCGACACATGATCTTGAGTTGGCAGCTATTATATTTGCACTTCATAAGTGGAAACATTATCTTTATACGGCTAAGTTCGAGATATTCACTGATCACAAGAGATTGAAGTATCTCTTCTCACAAAAGGAGTTGAACATGCGACAGAGGCGATGGATGGAGAAACTTAAGGATCACGATTGCACTATCTAATACCATCTGGGGAAAGGTAACGTTGTTGTGGATGCTTTGAGTAGGAAGGCGTATATGTCTTACTTGATGATGAGGGAGTGGAAGATGCTTGAGGATGTCCGTGAATGGAGTCCAGTTTTGAGTGAGTATAGTGTTATCTTTGCTAGTGTGCGTGCTACGCATACATTGTTTGAGTTGACTACTAAGAAGGCTCAAGTTCTAGATTATGAGTTGAGGAAGATTATTGATGGATTGGGTGATAGTAAGACACCTGAGTTCGCTATTAGCCTATTAACAGTGAAGGTATTTTAACTTTTCGATGTAGAGTTTGCATTCCTTCTACTGATGGAGTTAAACGTATGTTTCTTGATGAGGCTCACAAGGCCAAGTATACTATACATCCAGGGAGTACCAAAATGTATAGAGACTTAAAGAGACAGTTCTGGTGGAATGGAATGAAGAGAGAAATCGCAGAGTATGTATCTAGATGTTTGACACGTCAACAGGTTAAGGCCGAACAATAGAGACCTGCCAGTTTACTACAGCCAGTTGAGATACCGGAGTGGAAATGGGAACATATCACCATGGATTTTGTGACAGGGTTACCACGTACTCACCGAGGCTTTAATTCAGTTTGGGTTGTTGTGGATAGGTTGACTAAATCTTCACATTTTATTCCTATTGCGATGACTTATAGTTTGAGTCAGTTGGCAGCGTTGTATATTTAGGATATCATGAGATTACATGGTATTCCGGTTAGTATTGTATCTGATAGAGATCCTAGGTTTACTTCTAGGTTTTGGAATTCTTTGTAGGAGGCTTTGGGTACAAAGTTGAACTTTAGTACGGCTTTTCACCCACAATCTGATGGTCAGTCTGAAAGATTGATTCAAGTATTGGAGGATTTATTCCGTGCTTGTGCCATGGATTTCAAAGGTAGTTGGGATTCTCATTTGCCATTAGCCGAATTTGCATATAATAATAGTTACAAGTCCAGTATTGAGATGGTGCCATATGAGGCTTTATATGGGCGTAAGTGTCGTTCACCGATTTGCTGCGATGAAGTTGGTTAAGCTATGCTATGGGGTTTAGAGATGGTACAATAGTCAGCTAAGAGTGTGAAACTTATTAGAGACAGATTGCTTACAGCTCAGAGTAGACAGAAAAGCTACGCAAACAACCGGAGACATGACTTAGAGTTTCAGGTTGGTGATTATGTATTCTTAAAAGTATCGCCCCGGTGCGGTACTAAAAGATTTGGGAAGAAAGGTAAACTTTCACCTAGATTTATTGGACCATTTGAAATCATAGAGAGAATTGGATATCTGGTGTATCGGTTAGCATTTCTACCTTCTATATCGGATGTTCATGATGTCTTCCATGTCTCGATTCTACGCAAGTGTACTTGAAGGATGAATCACGTGTCCTTACCTATGAAGAAATTACTATTGAGCCTGACCTTTCTTATGATGAGAAGCCGGTGAGGATTCTTGAAACAAAGGACAAGTTTTGAGAACGAAGAGCATACCGTTGGTCAGGGTCTTGTGGAAGAACCATAACATTAAGGAAGCTACTTGGGAAACCGAGCTAGATATGCGAGAGAGATACCCTTTCCTATTCGACGATTCTGGTATGAATTTAGGGACTAAATTCCTTTTAGTGGGGGAGGATGTGAGAACCCAAACCCTACTTGTATAGCATGTCTTCTATACTTGTCTAAGATGCTCATTATGTGCCATAACATGTTTTAGAATTCATGTTGTCCATATCATGATTGCATTCGATCAATCATGATCAGAGTTGCTTGTATGACTTCTATGCGTTGTATGCTTTGTTGAACTTGCTTCGTGTATCAAATTAGTCCTTAACTTTTTTTTTCTTTTTCTTTTTAGGAAACAGGGGCGGCACCCTGCAGCATTTTATTAATAGGAAACAATAGAACAAACTGGAGGGGGACAACCAGCCTTACCCTTATAATGGGGGGACAGAGGAGCCTTACCTCAATGTTTAACTAAGTCCCACTAGAGCCTTAGTACCTTTATAAAATGTTCTATAACTTAGCAATATTATGTTTGCCTCTACGGCGTTTAGTGATCTTACTTAGTTTTGGTAGATTCTAAGCTTGCATTCCTTTAACTTGTTTCTTACGTTGCCCTTATGGCTTGCGTGGACCCTCAAGGGAAACAAGAGAAAGGTCACAAGTTGCAACACTCATTGTGCGACTCGTATCATAGCACTTAGCCACAAGCTCATCTTTACGATTTTGAGCTAGGGTAGAATTAACCAACTCTGCTTTAGTCCTCATGGTACCTAAGTTCTCAAGAACCTCTTGCTCGTGTAACAAGCACGTGATTTTTCTTTGCCAAACATTATAGTTTGTGCCATCCAATTTCTCACCCTTGTTAAGGTCAGCGATTACACTATAGTTTGGGATTACTTTCTTAGAAGTCATTTCTTCACAATTTATTGCAAAAATAAGACATAAGCATATATATATATTTCGATTCACTTTTGTTACAAAAAATCAATTACTAAATATAATCACATCATACACGTAAGGAGGGAAAATTTGTGAGGCTCGTAATCACAACCAAAGTATGCACAACGTGAAAATATTCATAAATTGATGATTTAAACAAAAGAAATAAGATAGAACAAATCTATCAAACACATTTCACGTACATAAATATTTTCACTATTGAAAATAAATTTATTGGGTCTCGTATAGTCCCAATTGCAATTTTAGAGCCCAAAACGACAATTAAATATGCTAAAAATGACATAAAAATAGTTTAAAATTCACAAAGAATTTTTAAAAAAATTCAGAACAGTCCCAAATAGCTCTAAACAGTCACAGAATGACAAAACAGCCCATGGATATTATTTTTGAATTTTTTAAAAAAACAGAAAGCATGTTTTTATACACTGAAAAAGTAAAAACAAATATTTACATGCTGAATTGATCAAAACAGAGGCCACCATTGGACTCAGAAGGTCAAAATTAATCCAGACGCGCCGGTCGTTTCTCAAAAACCGTCACAGAAACGCTGCACGTGCCCTCACGCGCGACCTGCGCGTGTGGGCTTCCCAGGAGACTGACTAGACGCTGACTGTGCCTAGGGCTAACGTCACTGATGATGTGACAGATGACGTGGCAGGACTGACGTCATGATTACGTCATCAAATCTGAGTCACTAGGTAGGTCCCACTGCTAACATGGCAGGTGACGTGGCAGCCACGTCATCATTCAACACATTGACCGTTGACCAGTCAACGGTTGACTGGTCATCCTTCATGACGTCTTCCACGCGCCTAGCCGGAGAGTGAGCTCCACGCGCTGCCTTCCGGTGCTCCGATGATCTCACGGACGGTGGTGTTGGATTCGTCTCATCGAGTACTTTCCAGTGATGTACTTTTTACATCGAAAGGAGTGCCACAAAAGGAACGTACATCGAGGCCGAGAGTGAGGTTCGTTTGATGTCAATTTTTTAACCCTAAAAATCGATTCGCGAACGTGATCCGCGAGCCAACTTTGCAAGGCCATAAAACGTTCATTTAAGTCCAAATTAAGCATATAATATGTCGTTGGAAAGCCCTCGCGGAGTACTACAAGTACAGTTCATAAAGCCACGGTTTTACAGAACATAAACAGGTCAAAACAGCATGCAAATTTTCGGAAAAAAACAATTTTAAACAAAACTTGGGTTCGCGATATTTTGAAAAATACCCAATGGAATTCAACGAGAATTTAGTATGTTGTTCTCTTTGTCGTAGGGAACTCAGACATATAAATTTTTCTTGAAAATAAAAAAGTTTTACATATAAAATAATAAAACTCATTTGGTTCGTTATCGGGTAAAACTTTTAAACAAGCCCAAAAACAAAAGCATGCAATTCATGGCATAACGATACGAACAATCAAGAATATAGGCTCTGATACCAATGAAGGATATATCTAAACATATATCACACAAGTTCGATATCTAACAGTAATCATGACTTACTTTATGCGAATTTGAACTTTGAGCGAAGCGGAAGACTTTCTACATGAGCTACGATCTTCGTATGTCACGATCAACAAACCTGCAAGTCTCTCTCGTCGGATTGATATCACGGAGCACAGATATCAATACTGGTTCACACCGCAAATCCAAGCCTCTTGATGGTTAGGATAGAGGGAGTATTTTGGTGAGATAGAATTAGGAGAGAGAGAGAGGGGTGGCAACATTGTAGAAGAAGTGTTCTTCAGTTTGTGTGTTAGGGTTTTATCCCTTTAGTTGCCCTATTTATATTATTACCAAGAAACCCTATTTCTTGTAGGTTAAGTTAAGTCAATCCCAAACCCATTTGAATTAGGAAACTAATTAACCAATAATAATATAAATATATATTCCATGTGGGCGGAAGTAAATAATCGGGCCACAAGCCCAATTTCTAACAAAGAGCATTGACCACATCAAATTACTCATTCAGAACAAGTATTGCAAATTTAAACTGTTACAAACTACACACGTATGGACTGCTTATAGCAAGACATCACATTCATAGTACAACTTTAATATACATAATGTACATATTTGCACAAGTATATCATTACACCATTTTCTGTTCCATTCAATTTTGGTAACGGGTTCGGTCAATTCCTATATTTTATCATACGATTCTAGTTCTCCTACGAAGACCTCTTGATAATCAAGTCAGGGGCCCTCAGAAGTGACTTCAAAAGCTTTCGTCGTATTGGATGCGGGGTGTTCGTGAATCACATAAAAGCATCCTTTATCACGGTCTCAAGCACACATAATATAGTCATATATAGGCATGCCAATCTATATCATTTACATGGTATGTTAATCTACTATGCAAGTATACAATACTAATACTTTCATCAATGTATTAGGTTTAAATCAAAGCAAACCAACGTCTCAAAGTCACTAGGTATCACGAGCACACACGATTAGGTACTACAATAACTATATATACTTATATAGAAATCATGGAATGCACTAGGTACTACGGGAGGCTTAGCCACTCCGCTATCGAAGCGTAAAACAACGAACATTGGATCTAATGAACACCACGGCGATCACTCTTGGGACCGACAATCTCAACTTATCAGATCATTACAACGGACTAAGAAACAATGGCTTTACAAAATTACAGCACACACTCTTGGTATAACTGCAACTTAAAACCGACAAAGGAGGAATATAATACTCCTAGACACAAAATTGCACTTGCGGAAATCTAGATCAACTGAACTTAGTATCCAAGTCCTACACTTGTACAAAAGAAAATGCCACCAAGGCACAATACACAACACTCGACGGTAAATACTCGACGATAACCCAAACCAAACCTAGTGTAAGACCCCGAACCTTCGTGTATTTGACTTTCTCGTGTTGCATGCTTTGTTGTTAATGCATTGAGTGTTCGTCTTAGCATGTTAGCACTTAACTAGGTCTCATTGGAGTCTTAGTACCTTGCATATATGACTTATAATGTTCATCTTGATCATAGTATGCTTGGTTGAAAGTTTAGAAGCTTTGTTTCTTCGTTTGAGTCTTAGGGTTTCTCGTGTTGGCCTTCGTTGCTTGTATTGTTTGTGCTTTCAACTTGCGAGAAGGTCATTTAAGTTCTAGACCAAGTGTACTATTATTTCTCATGCTTTCACAATCAATGTTCATAGATTTGTTGCATTTGGAAATAAGATGACCAACATATCACTTCACAGATTCAGTCCTGTTTTTGGGAAACTTCGGGAAAATTCTGGTATCAATCTACTAAAGAGAATTTTCTAAAAATTTAGTATGTTTTACCTACATATGTTAGGATACTCTCTGTAAAATATGGTATTTTTCCAAGGTGTATAAGTACATCATTTAGGTCTTGACTTACCACTGTGCCAGAATTCTGTTTTCAGGAAATCAGCTTCTGTACTTGAACTTGTAGTAGCCATATTTTGATGAATATAAGTCCAAATTGAGTAATTTAAAAGGCTAAACTATATTTTAAAGAGTCTAGTTTCATAAAAATTAATAATCACCTCATTTGGAGGTGTGCGATATTTATGGTCGATTTTACAAGATTGACTGTCTGTTTTCCAGATTTTGGGTTTTTGACTTGTTCTGGTTGAAGACCCCCTTGCCCCTTGTCCAAAGTCCGACCATTTCAGACTAGAACACCATTTTTGACTTTAGTCAAACCCTTCTAAGCCCTTGGATCAACCATTATCAAAGGCCTTCCTCCCTTAGCCAATAGAAAGGCTTATAACCCCCTTCACTTGGATTAGGGTCTAAATGGTAAGTATATAAACCATTTTCAGCCAAATTCAGCCATTGTTGATCAACAACAACCAGAGATTCAGAGCTTCAAGCTCCATTTTCGTCCATGGAGGAAACCCTAGCTTGAGAGACCATTTCCCGGAGTTCCGGTGGTCCGATCGGCGATCCGAGACCGCCAAATCGAAGCCCTTGATCTTCTCTACAACAATCCTTGCTTTGATTATCCTTTCCTCCATTAATCTTATGACTAAGGTACGTTGAGAAATCCCTGAGATTTTTCATGTTCAATAAAGTAACATGACCCCTTCATTATAGTTGTTCTATTGATGATTATGAACACTTTTTGTGAAGAAGAAACCACCAATTCAACCTATAAAATATGTGTATGATTTTATGAATTCTTATTGAAGTTGTGATTTTGACTTTATGCAAAGCATGAATGTTGTTTATAATGAGCTTAGGAACAACTCTTGTGATAGATTATGTTTCAATTCAAGGTTTAACAAAATCTCCGATTCTAGGGTTTGAAACTCGGGATTGTGTTTAAGGCTAGTTTAAGATCATGAACAGCCTAGTTATCGAGTTCTAAATGAAAGGAGAACTTAGGAAAGGGTAATGTGATGCATATAGTATCAATGCTCTATTTGGTTGAATTTTAGTAAAACTCACCGGAGTTGAAATTAAGGAGTTATGAACAATACCGACTCCACATTCAATCCCTACAACATTTTTAGTGCGTTAGACTAATATATTAGCTTACGTGACTTTGGGATGGATTGAAGGGCATGTTTGATATGAGTGATTATAAGACTCAATCGAGTTCTTATGTGGTTTATGTGATTGTGTGAAGCAAATGCACAATTGAGAGCATGTTGTAGAATGATGTATCTACTTGACAGGTTGAATTCGCTCTTGTCGAATTCCTACTTGATTCTTTAATGAGTAAAAACATCTACTTGTTGAATAATGAATTTGAGGACTATTCTATGAGAAGATTTGGATTGGGGCTTTCTTAGTACTCTATACATGGAGTCTACTTGTATAAGTCGCTAGGATGACCATGTTGTTATCTAAGACTCACCGGTATGGTTTGACCTTACGGGTTATTACCGCTCTAGTGTTGCTTAAATCTTTGACTACCATCGACTTTTGTGTTATTGAATGAGTTACTACTCTAGGAAGAGTCTAGTAAATGGCTTCATGATCCGAGACTAATGGAGTAGTCTTGGATAGTACTTAATGGACAGATGGTTAAGTTGTGACTCTGTTGAATTTCATAGGTGAATATGGAATACTGTTTATATTTTATATTATGACGAAATACATGATTTCCTACCTTGTCAAGAATTGATGCTTCTATGTGTTTCTATGATATGACTTATGAGCATATTGAATGTATTTGCCTTCGTGCCTGATCTGTTCTAGAGTTAATGAATTGTGGTGAACTTGGATTCTACTATTAAGTGGAATTATGAATCAAAATTGAACTAAGCTTGATTTCACAGTAATCAACTTGGGCTTCCCTTATATAATTGACTTGGGACTTGAACTAAGATTCCTAAATAGAATGAGAACCTTCCTATGCCTCAAACGAGAACATAGAAAAGAGTCTTGGAACACATATAGTGTTCAAACTCTATTTGGTTGGAATTGTAGTAAAGACTCAACAGAGTCGAGTTAAGGAACAATTGAATCTTCCGAGGATCGTGGTGAGATCCTATGACAATTATATTCCAGTTGACTAGATTACTAGCTTTTGGGACTTGAACTGAATAGAGTGAACAAACATGGCACTTATGATTTAGAGACTCAAATGAGTTCCTATTGTGGTTTTGTGATTTATGTAACAATGTGTATAATTGTATTTGTTTAGTAGGTCATTATACCTACTTGAGAATTAGCAAGTAAACATCTACTTGTGCATTGCATATAAGTCCAGCTGGCATTACTTGAGTTTTCATAATGATGGTGGGATGATGCATTGCCTTCAAGAATTATGGGATTCGTGATTGTAATGTATCGCCGTATCGGATTCGGGTTTCAAACACACCTCCACTGCTAGCTACAGTGGGGAAGTAGCCCCCTTTGTCGTAACCAATTGAGCACATTGGCTAGTGCTATTTTCCCGAGTAGGGAGCTCAGACCCGAGAAGAGAGCTCGGTACTTTGATACCTGAACACGGGTATCACTGGCACGATATGATTAACAGTTGTGATTGCAGGAGCAATACGACGAAAGTGATTTGGTATCTTATCTATCCTTTATGTGGCTTACTATGGGCACTTATGTGATAACAAAGTGTTAGTTGAACATGAGATCTTATTGACCATGTTTGTATTGGCTGATGATATATGAGAGATTTAATATGTATATATAGATATATGCATACTTGTATATGAAATATATATGAAAGACTTGATGTGTATATATATAGATATGCACACTTATGCATGATGATTTTATGGGAGATTTGATATGTATATTTAGAGATATACATACTGATATAGGTGTATATATATAAACATGCACCCTTACACGTGGTAACAGTGTGAATAGCTTGATTCGTATATATAATGATATGTATACTTGCATATGATGTCTTGTGGGAACTACCCTCTAATTCATTTGATTTGTGTGTGAACAGGGAATTTCACCTTGGTTCATTTGGACGGTTTAGTAAGTAAGAAGGAGTGGATATCTTGTGGAGTATCGAAACAATACTACGCCTCTTCACGGGTTTTTCTGTCATATATTAAATGACACCCTGGTTATGTTTATGTTACATAATTATATGTTGCATATATATTGTAGTAGCGTACTGGATCATTATGACTCATCTCGTACTTGTTTTTAGTTGCAGTAATTGATAGCTGCACTGAGGTCGAGTAGATCGAGACTGTAGCAGGGCGCAGCTGGTCGATAGATCGAGGTTAGATCGTGTGGTTCGTGTTTGTAGCTGTAAGATCCCGATTCCCGGTTAGCTTGAATTGCGTGCAACGCTCGCATTTCATCTTTGGTTGATTGCTCGTTTGACTCGTGAGAGAGTCTGGATATGTATGAGAGACCATATTAAGATCAAAATACTTTTAAGAGATGTCATTTAGTTGTTGACTTGCTAAAGTCACAAGTCGTAACCCGACGATAGTCGAAATGCGACGCGATTGAGAGTTGATTCGGGTTTTGTGTTTCTGACCTCGATTTGGTCCCAGATCTTTACATGATGATTAAATAACATGTTTAGATGTGTTAGACTTCTAATTGGATGCATTCCATAAGTCTCGTGAAGTTTTGACGCCTCGAGAATAGCAATTCTCCTTATCGCGTAGTTTGAGATTGAGCCGGGCGAACGTCTCGTCTTTCGGGAGTCCATTTCTCCTATCTGTTGAGCATCATCTGGGAGGCATTCAGGCCTATTTTGTAGCCCTAATAAGTGTTTACAATCATGGGTTATTACCCGTCGGTTTTCGGTTTCATTCGACGTTTCGATAGTAAGTTGTTACGCCTTGCGCCGGTTTTGCCCCGGGTTGTTTCGGGTGTTGTTTTTGGGAGTCTAGACCTACTTTAAAATTGGTTTGAGACTTGGATTGATTAGTTTAATGTTTGAGGACCTTAAGGGTTCAATTGTGAGCCATTTCAAGCTTTAAGGCTCGAGGATGCATGAACGACCGAAACCGAGCAAGGAATCAACAAAGTGGTTTTAGGTCGTGAATAGTGTGATGCGCTCGCATCACACTCCTAGGATGCGACCGCATTGGTCCAATTTCCAGAATGTCGGATTTTTGGTCTTTTTATGTGCTGTCCGAATTGTTTGACCAATTAACCCATTTTTAAGCCACACTTTGACCCAATTACTTAACCTAAACTAGTCCTAACATCTATTAGGAGATTTAGGAGTTGATTAGTGGGGTAATTAGTGATCTAATCCCCCATATAAAACCCCAAAATCTGCCGCATTCTCATTCTATTCGGCCAAGGCAGAAACGACTTCAGCCCCTTTCTCTTCTGCGAACTCAACAAGGAGCTTGAGAGAGGGCTTGAGGGTGATGATTCTAGGGTTTCAAAGGGGCCAAGCTTGGAGGCCATTACTAGGAGTCTTCTTCCCCATTCAACCCACAAGTTTGAAGAGAGAGAAGTGAAGAGAAGACTTCATCTTTGGGTTTCAAAATCAAGCGGCTTTGGGAGGCCGAAAATTGGTAAGTTTCTACCTCTCTTCCTTTGATTTTTGGGCTCCATTGACCTAGGAAACAACCATTTGTGCTATGTGTGGTCAATGGAAGCCATTGTAGGTTTGTAGAAGATGACATGAACCCTAGGTTTTCAAATTGATGTTAGAATGGGATTGACCTATGTGAGACCATGAAATATGTGAAATTCATGTTCTAATTAGTCTATTGAACTTGGGTATGTTGATTATCCATGAGTTTTGATGTTGGTTTGGTTGAGATACTTGGAGGGTGTTTTGCCCAAATTTGGTTTAGCTTGCTAAATTAATGAAGTGAGCTTGATTACTATGTTTTATATGCTTAGTAGAGTATATTAAACTAGGTTGTATGATTTAATCATGAATTTGGAATTATGATTGGTAAGATGAGCTAAATGAAATTGTGCTCAAAATGATGAATTTATTCTATGTTATATTAGTGAAGGTTTTGTCGGGTTTATGTGAGTTAGACGAACCCGGGATGATGGCTATTGTTGATAGTTATGAATATAGGGAGAATTGAGAACCATAGCTTCTATGCCCTAAAATTTTAGAAAGGGTAGATTAGACTCAACGGAGTCATTATAGGCTTGATAATATGTTAAGCAAACTTGAGTTGAAATCCTACGATGATTAGATTTCGTTTAGTTAATGGAGCGAAGAACATAAGTTCCAAACTTTAAATGGTTGGTGATTGTGATGTGTTTTGTGGGTTTTTAGTCTTGGGAATTAAGCCCGAATGACTATTGAGATTTGGTTATAAACCTTAAGAAATTATTACGGTGTGAATTTATAGAACACATAAATAATGAAATGTGTTAGTAAGACTCAACGGAGTCGTATTAAGGCCAATAAAATGATGAAGAGCCTTGGGTTGAAACCCTACAATGTTTGGGTTTGCTTGGGTTGTGTTTGTGCACACCGGGTCTTTGGTTTGTGTCCAATGGAGACATTCATGGTATGAAGATTTATTAGAAATATGTTTTAAGCATGCTTGTTAGAGCATGGGATAATTGAGACCCGTAAAAGGTCACGAGATTGTTTAAGAGAAGATTAAGAGAGAATCCTCTTCTCAAGGATTTTTGTTGCGTACATATGAAAACATTTGTGCGAAGTGACTACGGAGTAGTCATAATGTTTTAAGTATGGTGTTGGTGTTATCGATCATGTATGACGATTAGGACTATGATTGAGTCCGGTGTACTTAGAATAAAGACTAAAATATAAGTCTTGATTGGTTGATATTTTGAGACTAGCGTAGTAGTCTTGGTTTGATTTGAGTTGAGGATTTAGGAAGACCTCACATTATATTTTTACTAAGCTGATAAGGTATGCTTGAATGGGTTAATGACTTGAGGAATAATGAATACCTCAATATGTTGTTTTTAAACTAAACTTGTAAGTTAGTTGATCACAATGGTTATATGCAAATATATGCATTGTTCATGATGTTTGGTAGAGCAATATGTCCTACTTGATTTTATGCAATTATATGCATGGTTTATGAGTTTTCGTAGAGCATTATGTCCTACGTGGTTATATGCAAATATGTACATGGATCATGAGATTGTTGTAGAGCATTATGTCCTACATGGTTTAATGAGTCCGATATTTATGAATTTGGTCTCATTGGTTTATGCAAGTAAATATTTACTTGATGGTTTGGTTTAAAGTCCAGCTGGCGGGTTTGGTTGTTGTGTCGGCAATGGGACGATTCATAGTCTTTGGAAACAATCGCTATGAATCGTTGCATTGGTTCCCTTTCTCCTCACTATTTGGCCAATAGTGGGATGTGATCTCGTGTTATGCCAACTAGCTAGACATCGAGCTCTCATTTCTCATCCGGAGACTGGATGAATGTAACGAGTACTCATTAAAGGAAATCTGATGAGTTGTGATAATTGGGGACGGAACCCCAGGGTATGATCGATTTGGGAATTGAGCCCGGATCTTGGTTTGAGATTTGATCTCATGGTAAGTTGGTTGGGTTTTGAACCCGGATTTGATTGTAACGGTTCAATTTACGTTTACTGTTACACATGATTATTTATGAGCATGTATATGGAAAATAATATGCTATTTGATTTATGTGAGTTCTTGTGCTTTAAAGATTAAGTACATGTTTCATGATGGTATTCTAGCATGATACCATGATTTTATATGTTTATGCATTTATGCCATGCCATGTCATAATATGCTACATGTTGCATTTAGAAACTTACTGGGTCATTATGACTCACTCCGTGTGATTGTTTTCCCTAGTGTGTGCAGCGATCCCGTTAGTACTGCCAATGGCTTCGATAACAATTAGAGGTGGTCTTCCAAGTCAAAAGCTTGGAGTTAATTATTATATTGTATTTATTGTGAGGCTCGAGTGTAAAGTTATGTAGACTTTACTTGGGTAGATTGTAGTGTTATATTATGGTTATGTATTTGGGAGCCGGTTGTATTGCCGAGCATTTGTACTCTTAGTATTTATTTCCCTTGTTGTTTCGAGCATGTGTGGCTCGTTTATTCTAGTTGTGGTATATCGTTGTTCCTACCTCCGATAGTTTTAGTCGTGAGGTTTGGTTGGTGGTTTAGTATTGATTATGGTTATAGTAAATTGTTCCTCCGGCATGTTATAGCCGTTGAGTGTTGTTAATCAGGTTGGGATTCTGTCTGTTGCCGGCCTTGGTTGCCGATGGTTTGTTGTGCGTGTCTAATGTTGCGTCACGCGCGTCGAATTTTTGGGCCGAGAGATTTACTATCTCTTTGGTTGTTTTCATTCAGGAGCTTGATAGCTCGGGTCCCATTATGGTTTTGCTTCCGCAGGTTTTGAGGTTTTGATTTTTCCTGTATTGCCGTTATGGCTTTACCTTCCTGTTTTGAGCTTGTTGGCTCGTCTTTTGACTCGCACCATTATGCTTAGCAGGTGCTTGTCTGTCTCTTAGTTTGTTCTGATGGCACGACCTTGGGATCTCGTCTTGGGATCCGGTCGAAGTCGTGCGACTTTCGAGTAGCGACTTGTGGAGTCTTGTTCCTTTTTAGCATTGTCATTGATTTCATGTACTTTGCTATTCTTGTGAGATCGACATTTTGTAAAGTTATTTAGACTCTACAGTCGGGTAGAATACTTGGGTATTTGTATTGGTTATTTCTTGGGCCGACGTGTTGTGTCGTGCCTTGTTTGTGGTTTTAGTATTTATTTCGGTTGTCTCAAGCACGGTAGCTTTTGGGGAATTTCCTTATTCTAGTTTTTATAGTTGTTGGTTGACCCCGGTATGCTTTAGCCATTGGGTAATTGTTATATCAGGATGATTCTCTGTTGAAACGCCGGCCTGGAGTGCCGATGGTTTGATTAGCGTTTGCATTGTTGCGGCACGCGAGTTTTGTTTTTCCTCCTTTGAGAGATAATGTCTCTCTTGATTTCATTGTCGTTGGTTTCGAGCTTAATAGCTTGGGACTTCTTTCTTATATTGCTTCCGCTGATTCGATTTTTGAAATACCGTATTTTAGTGCGGTGTTATGTTCATGTTTAAGAGCGAGTTTGCTCGACTGTTTGACTAGCACTACTGTTTATCAAGTGCGTGTCCTCTTATTAAGTTAGTTCCAGCGGCACGACCTTGGGATTTCGTGTTGGAATCCGGGTCGGGTCGTTACACCTAGGCCATGGAACCTATCCTGACTTATAGCTAACATAAGCTCTGATACCAACTGTCACGACACAACCCAGATTCCAACACGAAATCCCAAGGTCGTGTTGCTGGAACTAAAATAAGATGAGGACAAGCACTTGTTAAACAGTATTATGAGTCGAACAGTCGAGCTAACAAGCTCAAAACATGAACATAAAGCCAAAGAATAAGGAAAAGAAGTCCCGAGCTATGAAGCTCGAAACAAAAGCCAAAGAAACCAAGAGAGACATTATCTCTTAAAGGGGGAAAAAAAAAGTCGAGTGCCGCAACATTGCAGACGCTGAACAAACCATCAGCACTCCAGGCCGGCGTTTCAACAAAGAACCAACCTGATAACAATTACCCACAGCTAAAGCATACCGGGGTTTACCAACAACTATAACAATTTAGAATAAAGAAAAGCACCAAAGCTACCGCGTGCCCGGGAGATAACTGAAATAAATACTAAAACTACGAACAAGGCACGACACAACACGTCAGCCCAAGAAAGAACCAATACAAATACCCATGTATCTACCCGACCGTAAAGTCTAGATAACTTTACATGATCGATCTCATAAGAATGGTAAAGTACAATATACAAATGACAATGCTAAAAGAAACAGGATTCCACAAGCTGCTACTCGGGGAAGTCGGCTGTTACAAACACGAACCATACGATCTAATCTCGGTCTATCAATCAGCTGCACTCTGCTACAACCACGATCCACTCAACCTCAATACGGCTACCAATTTACTGCAACTAGAAAACAAAGTACGGAATGAGTCATAATGACCCAGTACTCTACTACAAGAGGTGTGTAACATATAATTATGTAACATAAAAGAAATCATGGTGTCATTTTACAAATGACAGAAAACCCATGAAGAGGCGTCATATCTTTTAGATACTCCACATGAAAACCATTTCTTCTTATTTACTAAACCATCCAAAGGAACTAGGGTGTAATTCCCTGTTCAAACCCAAATCAAATGCATTAGAACGTAGTTCCCATAAAGACATCATATGCAAGTATATATAATTATATATATATACTATCAAACTGTTCATAGAATCACTAAGTATAAGTGTGCATATTTATATACATACACATCAAGTCTTTCATGATATACAATCAAGATAAACACGGTCAATTAGATCTCATATTCAGCTAACACTTTGTTATCACATAAGTGCCCATAGTAAGCCACATAAGGGATAGAGAAGATACCGAATCAATGTCGTTGTGCCGCTCCTGCAATCACAACCGTTAAACTGTTTGGTGACTACGATGTACGTGATTGATACATCGATGTACTGAGGACACCCCTCAGCCGAATTAGCATAATCCATGCGCTCTATTGGTTACGACAATGGGCTAACTTCCCCACTGTGGCCAACAGTGGAGGGTGTGTGAACTGTCTCCGGTACGGTGATACATAGAAATCACGAATCCCATAATTCGTGAAAACAATGCATCATCCTACAATCAACATATAAACTCAAATAATACCATCTGGACTTATATGCAATGCACAAGTAGATGTTTACTTGCCATGAAACCAAATAAGGAACGAACACATTGTCCAATGTCAAGTAGGTGAATTACTCTACTACATATTCATGATTATGCACAAAATTCTAATAATCATTTAAATCACGTTTGAAGCTCATTTGAGTCTCGAAAGCACAAGTGTCAAGTTGTCCACACTAATCAATTCAAGTTCAAAATACTAGTATCTTGTCAAATGGAATCTGGTTAACATAGGATCTCACCACGATCCCCGTAAGGTTCAATTGTTCCTTAAGCTCGACTCTGTTGAGTCTTTACTACAATTTCAACCAAATAGGGTATAAATGCTATATGCATTTCTAGCCCTTCTATGTTAAACCGAGGTCACGAACATAAAATGCAAGTAAACTCTCAATCACGTCGCATTCCGACTATCGTCGAGTCACGACTTGTGACTTTAGCAAGTCAACAACTATATGGCATTTCTTAATAGTGTTTTGGTCTTAATGTGGTCTCTCATACATTTCTAGACCCTCTCGCAAACCAAACATACAGTCGACAAAGGAAGAATTGCAAGTATAGCACGCAAACCGAGCTAACGAAGGAGCGAGGTGTTACACTCTCTCCACCTTAAAAAGAATTCATCCCGAATTCTAAATCATGATACAACCAACGTTAGGTCCGTACTCAACCGCAATACACACGAGGGTCAAACTCTAATAATCCAAATTTCAACATGTAAAACACATTCAAGGGTATTTCAACATCCAATCTACCGAAACTATTTGTTTCGGGGCTCAACACGAAATTCAAACACAAGAGATTCTAAGTTAAACGAAATAATAATTGCCTATAGAGCAATTCGCAAACAAATTAGAGATAATCAAGTCAGCATTCCAAACCATGTAAATCACACTCGCGATTTCCCCATTGCGGGTGAGAACACATAAGAGCACATTAATGAAATGTTTTGAAAATTCATTCCATTTAAGTCCATTCCATTTGGTAACGGGTATAGTCAATTTCTAACTTAATTCTTACCAATCCTAGTCCAACGACGAATACCTTTTGCTCACCAATTCAGGGTACCTACTGAATTAGTTTCAAAAGTTTCCGTCGTAAGGATGCGAAGGTTCATGAATAAAAAGTTTTAAGCATCCTTCAAACAGTCTCCTATGCTAATGAAATGAATGAACATGAGATAATAATTATGAAATGAGAATTTAACATACTATAATGTAAATGCATCAAGTTGGTGTTTCCTACAACTAATGCACATAATTGAATAAAATCAAACCAAGTAACAAGGTCTATTACCTTGGCAAACAACAATCATAGTTACCACAAAACTCGTGTACCTAATACACTCAACCAAGATAACTCACTAGAAATCACAAGGAATCAACACGTCCATCGATACTCGCAACGTCTATACTCCGCAAGACTATCCTTACTTAAGCTCTAGACTAAGTCTACGACCAATGCATACACTAAGCATTCTAATACAACGTTAACTTCTCAATACTTGCGATGAAGCGTCATTCTCTCCCATGCAACTGGAATCAACCGATAAATCGTAGCACTTAACCTTCGTACTAACTGAATGTATTCTACTCGCATAATAACCACTAACAATAATATGGTATTATATTATTCATCATATTAAACATATCTCTATAGCACACACGAGTACAATACCAAACAAATTAAGTATCATCACACAATTTATACTTCATATATAGATACATACTATGGCCTTTGTATAAAACCACACAAAACTACAACTCTAAATATAGCATAGTCTTATACATATATAGACTAAACAAGAATCCATACACCACGTGCGATTACCTACCGGTAATTCACAAAACACACCATATCATTTATCGATCTCACATTGGGGTATTATTCCCGATCGAGCAAATAACCAATATTACACAATACACTATATAATGTATGTATGAATGCACATGAGCTACCGATTAAAACACGTACTCATAATAACGATAATAGTAGCATTGGTATAATATATATACGAGAGTATACCTTCCTATCTCGTATAGGTTTCAAAACTCCGCAATGGTCAACCGCCACGCACGCACGACCTCAAACTCTAGGCCGACCACCACTATCTCTCTTGGAGCCACCGGATTGTTGACTAGTACTCCCATACCGATTAACTCTCATCCTCGGGCAATCTTTACGAACATGATCACCGCCACAAGCAAAAAACTTTCCTGATTTACCCCAGCACCTATTCTCGGCATGTCCCGTCCTCATACAGAAATTGCATATCAACTCATCACTTCGTCGCCTCGGAGTAGAAGTAGTAACACCACTCCGGCCACCAGAACGCACATTTCCTTGACTAACTGTCTGAGGTGCTCCCTGCCCTCTTATCTCATTACTGCCCATAATAGTCCTCGAGGTTCTCTTCTGAGCATACTCCTCGATGTCCAACTCCATCGCATACGCACGATCCACAGCGCCTCGGTAATCCAGCCGCCTACGATATTTCATCCTTAGGCCCTTCACAAACCGCTGGGTCTTCCTAGCCTCATCTGGTACTAAGTAACCACAATAGCGAGCCAACTCTGTGAACTTCGCTGAATACTGAGCCACTGTCATAGTTCCTTGTTCTAGCGCCATGAATTCCACTTCTCTTCTTTCCCGAACTACTGCTGGAATAAACTGTGCCATAAACTCCATCGTGAAGTTTTCCCACACTTGAGGCACTCCATGGTGTCTCCAACTATCTCGTAACACATGCCACCAATGGTCAGCCGCACCACTTAATTTAAACACTGCTAGGGTCACCATTTCTTCTGACGCACAACCCATAACTGCAAAGATCTTCTCCATGCTTTCTATCCAAAGTTCTGCTTTAGAAGCATCGGGTCCTCCATCGAAGCTCTCAGGTTTCAACTTCAAGAATCTCGCAAGAATGGTAGAATCGTCTTCCATTCCAAACATCCTGAGGAGTCACACGCGATCAATAATGTTCTCCCCCTCTCGTTGCCACGAGCATCTCGAATCCGGGTCTACTAGAACTAGCTCCACGCCAAGTTCCTGACATAATACGCCTACAAAGAACACTCAGCGTTAATAACTCAACAATAAACCCAACCCAAACTAGGCCAAGGAACCTATCCTGGCGAAATAGCTAACATATAGCTCTGATACCAAGTGTAACGACCCGACCCGGACTCCAATGCGAAGTCCCAAGGTCGTGCCGTCAAGACAAGCTAGAAAATGGAACAAGCACCGCTAAGCATAATGGTGCGATCGTAAGATTAGCCATCAAGCTCGAACAGGAAGGTAAAGCCATAACGGCAATACGGAATAATAAAAATCAACACCTGCGGAAGCGAATCATACGTGGGACCAAAGCCTATAATTAAAACCAAGGAGTACAAGGCTGAGAGATAACTATCTCTCGACAAATCTGATCTAACACGCGCGGGCAACAAACCACATCGGCAAACCTAAGGCCGCAACAAACCATCGCGAACCTAAGGCCGCGAATCAACAAAATACCAACCTCGATAACAACCACTCAACGGCTACAACATGCCGAGGGACAAATCAACTAAATGAATAAGATATTAAAATACTAACAACTAAACCCAAGTCTCGATCGACGCCGCCGGAGATGACAAGTATTCAACAATACTTGAATGAGTGAGCTAAAGCATGCTCAAAATAATAAAGGAATAACTTCTAAGAGATACAACAGCTCGACCAAGCAAGTCGGCTCCCAAGCCTCTTGATGGTTAGGCTAGAGAGAGTATTTTGGTGAGATAAAATTTTAGGGAGAGAGAGGGCGGCAACAGTAAGGAGACGTGTTCTCCAATTGTGTGATTAGGGTTTTATCCCCTTAGTTGTCCTATTTATATTATTACAAGAAACCTATTTCTTGTAGGTTAAGTCAATCCTAAACCCATTTGGATTAGGATTCTAATTAACCAATAAATAATATAAATATTATTTCCATGTGGGCGAGACTAAATAATCGGGCCGCAAGCCCAATTACCAACATCTCCCACTCGTACACATGGACTCACCTCTCTAACCACATCGTATCATCAAAACCCGTTAACCACTATCTCTTCATACTGGAAGTGAAGCGTGCGACATGACGAGAAAGATAAAGGGTGGAGCGCTATACCAAATCACCATCTGACCAGCTTAGAACGTCCTCGTTAGAAAACAAAACTCGTCTATACCCCAGGCCGAATATATACATCAATTTAAGCATCCTCAATCCCTCAAGAGCGGTGCTTAAAACTCAATATGTTTGTGTATCAAGATCAACCTTTTGAACCGTATGTTCAATATGATCGCCATGGCATTGAAACACAAAAATAAAGATGCATATCATACTCTTGGCTGACTGCTTTCCCAGCAATGCTCCGTAGGACTGTATGTGCATAGCCCGTTGGTCGGCATGCCAAAGTAGCATCATCAACGTCCAAGTTCATGATATAGTTCTAAGTCACATAGGGTATAATTGTGATCTGGATTTGATCACTAGAACTCACACAGTGATGAAGCAGGGATCATTCAATCACTTTCTTAAGTCGCATTATAGTCACATACAATATGAAGTTTATGCTATGACGGAACTCCCACACGAAGCAGGCATGTCATGCTCAAACGTCATACGAACCTTAGTCTAGCCGCCCTTCTGGCGTCTAACTTGAGTACTTAAAAGCAGTCACTCTTCTAGTGACTCTCTTTTAAGATCTCACATTCGGACTTTTCCTTGGGATATAAAGTCGATCTTATAAAGGTCTCATCTTGGCCGTATGCCAAGGCGATAAATGTAACGTCATTTGCGTACCCCCCTTTGTAGGTACCAAAGACTTTTACCATCTCAACTTGCTCGCCCACCTGGCGACAAGGTGAATTACCCGTGTGAGAGGGCCAATTCAGTATCCACGACATCTTTTTAATCAAAAATATATATGCCACACAATTTCATATCAAAATATCCAATTAACATATAAAAGGAACAAAATGAAACTGCAATTTATTCAAACGATAATGAATAATAATCATATGTCATCATAAGTGTTCTCAGAATAAAAGTCAAATCCTACGAAGCCCTAGACCTAACATGTGATCCTGAAAGATCTCTCTAGCTAGAGGTTTAGTCATAGGGTCAGCTAACATGCTTCTAGTAGGAATATATTCTAGAACAACTTTCTTTTCTGCAACCATGTCTCTAGTGAAATGATATTTGATTTTAATGTGTTTCGTCTTCCCATGGTACTTGGGATCTTTAGTGTAACCTAAAGCTGCCATGCTATCACAAGCAATGACTACAGGACGATCCACATGCGTCGTAACATCAAGATGTTGAAGAAAACTCCTCAACCACACAACTTCTTGAACCGCAGCTGAGCAAGCCAAGTACTCTGACTCCATCGTAGATAGGGCGGTGCTAGTCTGTCGCTTGCTACTCCAAGAGATAGTTCCACCTCCAAGGAGGAAAGCGTAGCCCGAAGTAGATTTATAACCATCTACATCTCCAGCCCAATCCGCGTCAGTGAAACCTTTCAAGCTCAAATCCCCACCTTGGTAACTGATCGATGTTTTAATTAATCTTTTTCCTTGCAAGTGGACAAGACTATTATAGAATAGACTTGGAAGCAAGGGTCGAACCCACAGAGACAAGTGATCACGAACAGTGCGATTATTGATAGCAAATTATTAACCTAAGGGGGGTTTTTATTGTTTAATTCTACTCTAAACTACTAGTTATAGATGTTTAACTAATTAGACTATAATAACAGATATGAAGATCTTATGGTGAGTGGAAATCTAGGATTCGGGGTTTCACTTATATCTCCTTTATGTTCAATTCCTATTAATGTCATTCAATGTCTTGGGTTCGTTCACTAAAAATATATATGGTCTGTTGAACAATTGGTTCAGCCTCCATCCCCGCAAAATTCATCCATTCCATATCCTAAGCACAGGAACTGTCAATCTAGCTGTCACTTAGATTTACGATCTATCTGTCACCTAGATCATGTAAGAACCTGGTCCTAACTTATCACTCTCGTGCATCGATAGGTCCAATTTATTGTGTTGGTGAGCCGATTATGCGACATATGCACTTGGTCATGCGGTTATCCGCACCTCTAAGCCTTTATTATTTGCGATTACATTCATTTGTTCAAAGCAAAATAATAGAGGGGTTGATAAACAACACAATCAACAAGCATTGAATAGACATATATATAAGAATCAAAACATAAATTCGATACAAGTTACCTCCCACCTCCTAGATTATGGATGATTTAGTTCATCATAGACAATGAACTGCACATGGAGATGATCGGAGACATGATTTGATCTTCAATACTTGAAATTACAAAACCTAACTATGTTATACAATCTAAAACTACCTAAAATCTATGATAAGAGAGCTTCCAGCCGTCCTCCTTATGCTTTGGCTCGGTATCTGACTTCTATATATACTCGGGAGTTGTGATTGGATCGAATGACTGTGTGAAAATCCGAATAGGTCGCATTCTGCCTACCTTGCGGTCGCGAGTCTTTGGATACTGCGTCCGTCCAAGGTCTCCAGATATCCGGCTTTGATTTCTTTGATTGCTTCTTTTATGGTCAACACGCCTACCTTGCGGTCGCAGTTCGAGGCACCTTGCGTCCGCAAGGTGTCCAGATTCGACAGTTTCCTTGTTTCTTCAATTTTCCTCTTTTGCCTTTTCTTGTAATTTGCACTTAAAACCCTGGAGTTTCGCGTATTTTCACGAACAATCCTGAAACTTACAAAACTCACCGAAAACATATATTAGTACTCAAAAGACTCGTGAAATAGCATAATTTAAGTCATAGAAGCATATAAAATCGACGTATAAAATACATCAATCAGTAACATAGGGTTAAATTTGTGGTTCCCACCAAGTAACGCAGAACTCTCTTCACTGCCATCTAGTGTTGAGGTCCAGGATTACTTTGGAATCGGACTCAACATCCCAACTGCAAAGCATAGGTCAGGCCGAGTACACACCATAGCATACATCAATCTTCCTACCGCATTTGCATATGGAGTCGTAGACATTCTTTTCTTCTCTTCTTCATTCTTAGGGCATTGGTTTGTACTAAGGACACATCCCTTTTCCATTGGAGTGACAACGGGTTTTGAGTTAGTCATGCCAAATCGTTCGATAACTTTCTTAATGTAAGTCTCTTGAGACAGACCAAGAAATCTTTTCGAACGATCTCTAATGACTTTTACTCCAAGCACATAGCTTGCTTCACCCAAGTCTGTCATATCGAAAAGCGCAGACTACCACTCTTTAGTGGCATTTATCATCTCCATATCATTCCCAGCTAGTAGGATGTCATCAACATATAATGACAGAATCAAGATCTTTTTCTTGGATCGTTTAACATACACACAGTGGTCTTCCTCAATCATCACAAGGCCAATCGAGGTTATCGCTTGGTGAAAGCGAATGTACCACTGTCTAGATGATTGTTTGAGACCATAAATGGAACGTTTGAGTCAGCACACTTTGCGCTCTTGTCCCTTGACTTCAAAACCCTCTGGTTGAGTCATATAGATCTCTTCATCTAGTTCTCCATTGAGAAATGCTGTTTTAACATCCATCTGATAAAGTTCTAGATCCATGTGTGCTACTATCGCTAGGATTAGGCGAACAGAGGAAAATCTCACCACAGGGGAGAATGTCTCCTCATAGTCTAAACCCTCTCTTTGGGTAAAAACTTTCGCCACAAGACGTGCCTTATATTTGTCAATTGATCCATCTGCCTTTCGCTTGACTTTGAAAACCCATTTGTTTCCAATAGTCTTGCGACCTTGCGGAAGATCAACTAACTCCCAAACCTGATTCTTTTTCATAGAAGAAATTTCATCTTCCATTGCAGTCATCCATTCACTATTTGTAGGTAAAGAAAGGGCTTCTTTGAACGATGTAGGCTCACTAGAATTGAAAGAAGTAGTTAGGAAAGATTCCTCTTCGATCGCGAATCGACGACGAGGTATATTTCCACGTTTACTTCTTCGTTCTAGTATCGGACTCCCACTAGAATCCGTACTCCCACTCGGATGAAGATCACCTTGACTCTCATTGGCGACTTCCATAGGTTCAACCTCATGTTGTACCATAGGATTAGGTTGAGGCAATTCCCCTCCTTCGCCAAAAGATGTCATGTGTTCTTCTTCCATCTCAAAAAGTTCAAAGTCTTTCCTAACTTCACCTATCTGTGGGAAATCATTCTCAATGAAATCAACATTGCGCGACTCTGATTCAGTCATTCCTTCGTTAGGTTTTCCACCGTACATAACATAACCCTTTGAGGTATCTGAATACCTTATGAAAACACACTTGTTTCCTCTAGGGCCTAGTTTTCCAAACTTATTGGAAGTACTATGGACATAACATGCACAACCCCAAGGATGAAGATGCCCCAATTTAGGCTTCTCACCTTTCCAAAGTTCATAAGGGGTTGTAGGAACTGACTTAGAAGGCACTCGGTTAAGTATGTAGGCGGCAGTCATTAGCGCATCCCCTCAAAATGAAATTGGGAGGTTGGCCTGTGCCATCATCGACCTAACCATTTCCAACAATGTTCGATTCCTTCGTTCTGCAACACCGTTTTGTTGCGGAGTTCTAGGAATTGTCAACTGTCGACGTATTCCCTTTTTCTCACACAATTCTTTAAATTGATCAGATAAATATTCACCACACGGCCGGTTCTAAAAGTTTTTAAGCTTTTATCCTTTTGATTCTCAACCTCTGCGAGAAAGCGCTCAAAACACTTGAGAGCTTCATCGCGGTGAGAAATAAGGTAAACATAACCATAGCGTGTATAGTCATCGATAAAAGTGAGAAAATAGGAAGCTCCATGACGTGCCTTAACATTCATTGGTCCGCAAATGTCTGAATGGACTAACTCTAATGGGTGTGTGGCTCTTTTTGCCTTACAAAAAGGCTTTCGGCAAGCTTTTCCTGCCAAACAAGATTCACACAAGGGTAGGTTGACTTGGCTGAGGGACCCCAACAAGCCTTCTCTAGCCAATCTAGTCATCCTATCTTTTCCTATATGTCCAAGTCTAGCATGCCACAACTCAGAATTAGAATCATCATAAACCATGCAAGAAGAAGAATTAAGAGAAGAATTATGGGAAGTCAACAAATCTAATTTAAAGAAATTATCTGACAAAGAACCATGTCCCAAAACCTCATCACCAAAACAAATATCCAAGTGATCATTACTAAAATTAAAAGAATATCCATGTCCTAGCAATTGTACTACTGATAGTAGATTATGTCGAATTCCAGGTGCATATAGAACTTCATGAAGAGTCAATGTGCGTCCACTCCGCAATTGAAGTTGGTAAGAGCCAACTCCTTTGACTTCAAATGCACTAACTGCTTTCCCATGAAAATTCTTCTTGTACCAGCAGGAACTTTTCGATAATCTACAAATCCTTCTCGATCCCTCGTCACATGTTTGGTTGAGCCTGAGTCTACAATCCACACAGGGAGAGAGTCAGCTAATAAAACATGAGAGCAAACATAACTTTGCATGGAGATAGGATTAAGTGATACCTTCTTGGGCTCAGGACAAGTCCGAGCAAAATGACCCAAGGCACCACAGTTGTAGCACTCCTGCTTAGCAATATTCTTTTTGCCTCTACGGCATTTAGCAATCTTGTCACTTTTAGGGCCCAAATTCTGAGTCTTATTGCTTTTAGCTTGTCTCTTGCGTTGCTCGTGTGGCTTGCGCGGACCCTCAAGGGAAACAAGAGCAAGATCACGAGTCACAGCACTTATCGCGCGATTCGCTTCATGACACTCAGCCTCAAGATCAACATGGTGAGATACATCTGCAAAAGAATGAATGGAGTCTGTATGAGTCAAGATGCGCCTCAAACCACTCCAAGAATCAGGCAGTGAACGAATCACCGCTTGAACTTGCTGTTCATCAGATAAGACAGAACCAGCAGCTTTAAGATCACGAATCATTCCGGACATCTCACGTAGTTGTTCAAGAATGTTTCGTTTCTGGTCAATCTTATAGCTTTCAAACTTGTAGGTCAAAGTCCTTAACTTTGTAGCAGAAGTATTCCCATAAATGCGCTTAATTTGGTCCCACATATGTTTAGCGGCGTCTTCAAACTCACCAATCGAGATCATTATGCATGCTACTCGGCATAGTAAAGCGTGCACATCGATCTTTCTTTTTCCCAAATAAGGAATTCACGCAGATTTTCGGCGATGATGGGCGATGGTCAAGTTACCCATCTCGGTTCTACCATCACGATCAAGGTTGTCCGTAACCTCTTGCTCGCTTAGCAAGTACGTGATTTTCCTTTGCCAAACACCATAGTTTGAGCCATCTAATTTCTCACCCTTATTAAGGTCAGCGATTACATTCTGAGAAGTCATTTCACTACAATTTGTTGCAAAAATAAGGTTAAGCATATATATATATATATATATATATATATATATATATATATATATATATATATATATTGATGCACTTTTGTTTCGAAAAATCAATTACTAAATATAATCACATCATACACGTAAGGAGGGAAAATCCGCGAGGCTCGTAATCACAACCAAAACATGCACAACATGAAAATATTCATAAATTAATAATTTAAACAAAAGAAATATGATAGAACAGATCCATCAAGTACAAAACATGTACATAAATATTTTCACTATTGAAAATAAATTTATTGGGTCTCGTATAGTCCCAATCGCAATTTTAGAGCCCAAAACGACAATTAAATATGCTAAAAATGACTTAAAAATAGCTTAAAATTCACAAAGAATTTTAAAAATTCTAGAAAATTCCCAAACACCCTAAATGAAAAACATCCCTGAAATTTTTTTGTAATTTTTAAAAATCAAAAAACAGATTTTTATACACATTGAAAAATCAAAAACAAATATTTACAGGTTGAAGTGATCAAAACAGAGACCACCATTGGACTCAGAAGGCAAAAACAGAGCCAGACGCACCGGCCGTTTGCCGATCGGAGCTCCAGATTGGCCGCACGCGCCATCACGCGCCACCTGCGCGTGTGGGCTTCATTCTGAAGCCGATCAGCCGATCAAGAGGCGGACGCCATCGATGGACGTGGCGGTAGGTAGGGCGGCGCCACGCCGACGCCACCGATGGACGTGGCCGCCGGACGTGGCATTGATGGCGTCGCGATGACGCCACGTAAATTTTTGGGAGCGGGTCCCACTGATGACGTGGCGATGGACGTGGGCGACACGCCATCGGGCCAACGCGATTGACCGCCAACGGATGACTGGATCTTCACACCGTCTCCTCCACGCGCCTGGCCGGAGAGTGAGTCTCATGCGCCGCCTTCCGGTGTACTTTTTATCTCGAAAGCAGTGCCCAAAATGGCACGTTTATCAAGGCCGAGAGTGGGGTTCGTTTTTGGTCGAATTTTTTTACCCAAAAAATCGATTCGCGAAGGGCTAACTTCGCGAGGCCATAAAATGTTCATTTTAAGTCCAAATTAAGCATATAATATGTCGTTGGAAAGCCCTCACGGAGTACTACAAGTAAAGTCCATAAAATCACGATTTTACAGAACATAAACAGGTCGAATCATCACACAAAGTTTCGGAAAAATCTGTTTTCAACAAAACTTGGGTTTGCGATATTTTGAAAAATACCCAACAGAATTCAACGAGAATTTAGTATGTTGTTCGCCTCGTCGTAGGGAACTCAGACATATAAATTTTTCTCGAAAATTTCAAAGTTTTACACATAAAATAATAAAACCCATTTGTTTCGTTATCGGGTAAAACTTTTAAACAAACCCAAAAACAAGAGCATGCGATTCATGGCATAACAATACGAGCAATCAAGCAATATGGCTCTGATACCAATGAAGGATATATCATATCATATATCATACAAGTTCGCTAATAAAACAGTAATCACGAATTACCTTTATACGAACTGGAGCCTTGTACGCAGCGGAAGAATTTCGCTTGAGCTACGATCTGCGTATGCCAAGATCTACAATCCTGCAAGTCTCTCTCGTTGGATTGATATCACGGAGCACGGATATCAATACTGGTTCACACCGCAAATCCAAGCCTCTTGATGGTTAGGCTAGAGAGAGTATTTTGGTGAGATAGAATTTTAGGGAGAGAGAGGGCGGCAACTGTAAGGAGACGTGTTCTCCAATTGTGTGATTAGGGTTTTATCCCCTTAGTTGCCCTATTTATATTATTACAAGAAACCTATTTCTTGTAGGTTAAGTCAATCCTAAACCCATTTGGATTAGGATTCTAATTAACCAATAAATAATATAAATATTATTTCCATGTGGGCGGGACTAAATAATCGGGCCGCAAGCCCAATTACCAACAGTTGATTAAGTACCCTAGACTAACAAAGTAGTCTTGGTGCATATATGATGGGTTAATGGTTAAGTAAATAACTTAGCTTGGTTGTATACTAGAATATGAAATTCTATGGTTGGTTTAGATTATGACTAAATACATAATTCCTACCTTTGTTGAGATTTGTATCTTGTATGCGTTTGAGAATAGGACTCATGAAGCATATATTGCCTTTGATTACTTGGTGATTTTATTGGTGTTGATTTCCTGACTTGTATTTAAATTGTATTCCATTAACAAGTGGAACTGCAACCTTGAAATCGACTTAGGCTACCAACTTGTACTTGAGTCAATGACTTGTGAACTAGGGTTCCTAAATGGAATGAGAACCTAGAAATGCCTTAAATGAAAATGTAGAACGAGACCCTACAACTCCTAGAATCCATTGACTAGATTACTAGCTTTTGGACCTTGACTTGAATAGAGTGGACAACTTGACACTTGGGATTTTAGAGACTCAATGAGCTCCTATTGTGATTTTGTGATTATTGTAACAATGTGCATAATCATATGAGTTTAGTAGATCTTTATATCTACTTGAGAATTTGCAAGTAAACATCTACTTGTGCATTGCATATGTGGCGACCCGACCCGGATCCCAAGACGAGACCCCGAGGTCGTGCCGCTTCCAAAAAGGCACGTAATGAAAACAAGTAGCAAATAGTGGGTAAGGCCATAACGGCGATACGCCAAAAACTTTAACACATGCGGAAGCGTATAATAATTAACAGTGGCGCTCGAGCTAACAAGCTCAAACTAATACAACCTTAGAGATAATGAATCTCTTGGTCCAAAAATAAAAATCATGTGACGCAACAATAGGCACATATAACAATTTATGGCAATTATATATCAAGTCATCGGCGACGCTACGGCTGGAACCCAATATTAAACTAAGTCTACAACTCTAGTCTAACATGCTTGACGGCTAAAAACATGCCGGATAATAAACATATTTAAACAAACCAATACATGGTTAAACAACTAAAGCATGATCAACATAAATACATAGGCACGACTAACATATGTCGGCTCTCAAAACAATAAGTACTAATTAAACAAACGCATCAAGTCTTGCTACCCCACATAAAGTTTATATAACTTTATGTCCCGTCGTCCTTGCCAAAAGAAAAGAGTACTAAAATTAACAAGGTAGCCACCTCGTCACAAGCTTCTTCAACGCTACTTGAGAATCACTTTGAACACCTTGCACGGCTCGGATCTAGGGAAAACAATCAAAACAAATAGGAGTAAGTCATAAAGACTTAGCAAGTTACTAACAATAACTTCCTGTCATGGCATCATGCTCAACAATAATGATTCATGCAATTGACATAATATACATTTCATAAATAATCATGTCAAGGCATTCATACTTAACAATCTTGAATATCATGTTATCAACAAGTATAACATTTCATTAATTCAATCAACCATCATTTCATATCATATCATATTCACGTAGCACATTATTCACATATAGCACTCGTGAGTCAATTCATACAAAAGGGAGGTGATATCGTTACCCTTTTTCCGCGCATGTCGCTCCTGCAAAAACATGTGCCAAACTTATGTGTCCTCGATATCCCTTTCGTGGATATCGACGTCCCCGAGACATTTCGCCGCTCGAGTTCCGATAGTTATCAAAGTCATGTTTCCATACTACAACTAAGATCAACTACTTCCCTACCGTGGCCATCGATAGAGGGGTGTGTGCAATCCGGCGCGGCGATCCATCAAAATCACGAATCTCACAATTCGTGAAGATGATGCATCGTCCCGCCCCAAAGACTCAACAAACCGACTCCAGCTGGACTCAAACTTCAAGCACACGTAATTCATATTCATATGCTCAAATACGTAGGCAAGTACTCTACAATCATCTAGTCATGCTTCTAATTCACAACTAGCACATAATCACATTAGAGATAAAATCAAGGCTCTAATCATCAAGTGTTCTTCATACACTTTAAAATGCTTGGAGGCTTAACCCCCATTAATACTACCCCAAAATTCGTAGGACTTAGGCTTATTATTCCTTAATGTCATACTAACCCAATGGTCAACTCCGTTGAGTCATAGTCAATCTTTCAAAATTAGGGTATAGAAGCCATTGGCCTCAATACTGTCCTATGTCCATACTAACGTAATTAAATAGGTTACTAAGGTCATTAAACCCATAAAACCCAAATCAAACAATCAAGTATGAAACATAGAATCAAAGTCACAAACTAGGCATATACATTCTTGTCATTTCATCAAATATCCACCCAACACTTAAACAACAAAGTAGGGTGATTTATCATACATTACCACACATAAATAGCATCCTAAGCATGGTTTACAACCTGTTTATAATCTGATCATACAACTAATAATGTAGTATTTAGTATGTACGTGAACATAGCATCTCAACAAGTCTAACTATTTCATCAAACATGCTCCCAATGCTTAAACAACAAGGTAGGGTGATTTATCATACTTTATCACACATAAATAACATCCTAAACATGGTTTATAACCTGTTTATAACCTGTTTATAATCTGATCATACAACTAAAAATGTAACATTTAGCATATACATGAACATAGCATCTCTACATGTCTCACTATTTCATCAAACATGCTCCCAATGCTTAAACAACAAGATGAAATGATTTATCATATATTATCACACCTAAATAACATTAAAATCATGATTTACAATCTGATCATAATCTGTTTACACAACCCAAAATACATCATTTAGCACATTCGAGATCATGGCATCTCTACAAGCCTAACTATCTCATCCAATATGCTCCCAACACTTAAACAACAAGGTAGCATGATCTATCATACATTACTACACCTATATAACATTAAAATCATGGTTTATAATAGGTCTATAATCTGTTCATACAACCCAAATTCATCACATAGCATAAACCAGAACATGGCATCTCTACAAAGTCCTATGTGCTCTCATTGACCTCATATAGCAAGATTGTTTTCCCTAGGGTCAATGAGGCTAAAAGAAATAAGAAGAGATGTTGTAACTCACCTTAAACAAGCTCTAAAAGAAGTACAAAAACGTCCATGCAAGGTTGGGTATGTGTTCTCCTTGCTCTCCTCTTCACTTCTAACGTTCGGTTTTGGAAATGGCTTCTTCAATAGTTGGCCACCATTGTTGAACACTCAAGAAGCTTGAATAAACTCTCTATAACTCTCATGAAGTGATCAGCCACGAATTTGGAAGTGAATGACTGATTATGGTGGGTTTAGTGGAGGTATTTGGTCATGCAATGGCTGTAGTGGGGTGGGGGAAGGTGTCCAATGCATGGCCTTGCATGTTGGAGGTCTTTCTTTGCCATGCGTTGTACATGCATCCAAACCACTTAAAACTTGTCAAGCATGCAAGAGAGGATGTGTAGGACGAACTAGGGTGGTTTAGGGTGGGTTAGGTTGGGTTTGGGTGGGGTTTGGTTAGCCAAATTGGTCAATACTCAAAAAATCCCGTAAGTCTGCCAAAGGGATCTTCCGGTCGCATGCTTTGAGGGTGATGCGAGCGCATCACTCTGGCATCCAAAATATTTTCGTTTCGCCCCCTTGCTTGTTCTAGGTCCTTCCCTCTTGCACCCTCAAGTCCTCCAAAGCCCGAAATGGTCTTGAATTCAACCCTAAACACCTCTAAACAATAACCAAAGCAAATCAAAGTTCAAACCTCAATCAAACATGGCTAAGAACTTAGGAAAAACACTCCCAAACAACAACCGAAAAGGTCAAACGGAGAAGGGTTAACGCTCGAATCAAACTAGCGATCAAACCGACGATGCAACTAGCATTCAACCAACATCTAAAGCGTGTTAATGATGTTAAGAATGGTTTCTAACATTTATCCAAGTGTTTACAACGTAAAACACAAACCCGAGTTTCAAAGCAACTCGTGAAGGAAAGGTGCATACGAGCATCCCAAACGACGTCAATGAACATGCTATCGACTTTAAACATATGTGTGAGCTAAGTTAACATACTAATGATGATTATGAAAGCATGAACTCATGAAATAAACACGTAAGCAATGAACTAGGGTTTTACAGCATATAAGTCTAGCTGGCATTACTTGAGTTTTTACGTTGATGGTGGGACGATGCATTGTCTTCACGAATTATGGGATTCGTGGTTACAATGTATCGCCGCACCGGATTCGGTTCACACACCCCTCCACTGCTAGCTACAGTGGGGAAGTAGCCCCATTTGTCGTAACCAAAAGAGCGTATTGGATAGTGCTATTTTCCCGAGTAGAGAGCTCGGACCCGAGAAGAGAGCTCGGTACTTTGATACCCGATCACGAGTATTACTGGCACGATATGATTAATATTTGTGATTGCAGAAGCAACACAGCGACATTGATTCGATATTCTCTCTTAAACCTTTATGTGGCTTACTATGAGCACTTATGAGATAACAAAGTGTTACCTGAGACATGAAATATAAATGACCATGTTTGTATTGATTGTGAATTAATGAGAGACTTGTTATGTATATATGTAGATACATATACTTATACTTGAGAATTACAGGAGTGACATAAAGTGTATATATATAGATATGCATTCCTTTATATATGATGATTCTTTGTGAAATGTTTTCTGACTTAGTTGGTTTGTTTATGATCAGGGAATTTCACCCTAGTCGTTTGGACGGTTTAGTACATGAACAGAGAGATTATCCTGAGAAGTGTCGAGTATACGACACATCTTTGTGGGTTTTAGTCGTAACAGAGCAATGACATGTTTTATTATAACAATGTTTCGTTTATAATATGTTGTTTGTAGTAGCGTACTGAGTCTTTATGACTCACTCTGTGCTTTACTTTCCAGTGTGCAGTTGTTCGTTAGCCGCGTTGAGGCTGCGTAAATCCCGTCTGTAGCAGAGCCACGTGGATCGATAGTTGAGTTGAGGTCGTGATATATGTGCAGTTATCTCCTCCTGAGCTTTTTCTAGCGGAGCCTAGTCCACTGATTTCAGTATTTATATTTGTGTCCTTTTATTTTGTTGAGGACGATATTTCTTTTGTAAAGTTATATAAACTTTACAGTCGGGTAGATTGTTCTAGTATTGTTGTATTATTCCAATAGCCAACATTTGTAGTCGGGCACGAGTACTCCATAGTAGAGTAATCTGTCAGTTGTACCCCGGGCAGTAGTAGCTTCGGGGATTTCATTATTCTAGTTATCCTACTTGTTGTTGTTGTTACCCCGGTATGCTTTAGCCGTGGGTCATGTTATATCAGGTTGATTTTTGATGGAACGCCGGCCTGGAGTGCCGATGGTTAGTTCTGCGTCTGCAATGTTGCGGCACGCGAGTTTCGTTTTCATTCCTCGTGAGGCAACGCCTCTCTTGGTTTCATTTCTTTCAGTCTCGAGCTCTTAAGCTTGAGGGCTTGTTCTTTAACGCTTCCGCATCTTCGAAATTTTGAAAGCCGTATTTTAGTTCGGCTTCTTGTTCATGTCTAGAGCTTGTTAGCTCGAACGTTCCACTTGCACTTTGTTTTAGCAAGTGTTTGTCCTCTCTTGCGTCGTTCCAACGGCACGACCTCGGGATTCTGCACTGGAATCCGGATCGGGTCCTCACAATTATTAAGAGCATTTACCACATCAAATTACTCATTCAGAACAAGCATTGAAAATTTCAATTGTTACAAACTACACACGTAAGGACTGCTTATCGCAAGACATCACATTCATAGTTCAACTTTCATATACATAATATACATATTTGCACAAGTATAGCAATACACCATTTGTTGTTCCATTCCATTTTGGTAATGAGTTCGGTCAATTTAAAATACAACTTATACCATTCTAGTTCTCCGATGAAGACCTCTTGATAATCAAGTCAGGGGCCCTCTGAAGTGACTTCAAAAGCTTTCGTCGTATAGGATGCGGGGTGTTCGTGAATCACATAAAAGCATCCTTTATATCGGTCTCAAGAATATAAATAATAAGCACATATAGGCATGGCATCAACATAATGCAACATAGTATATTAATTTACTATGCATATGTAAACCAAGTATGGAATATTCATACTATTAACTATCTATCAATGGTAGATAAAACACATTATACAAGGCTAATACATTTGTTTTTTTTTTTTAAGGAAACAGGGACGGTACCCTGCTAAGATTTATTGATAAAAAAATAATATACAGAGGGGGACAACCAAGCCTGACCCCGGGAGAGGGGGGGACTAGGAGCCTAACCTCGAGCAAAAAAGAAAGGCTTACAAGAAAACTCCCAAGAATAAAAAATACAGACTAAGAGATTCTAATTGATGGAGTTCCATGCTTATCTAGATAAATTAGCCCTCGAATGCGTTGCGGGATAGAAAGTAAAGATACTGAGTCAAAGTCACTGCCTTGATCACAACTAAAGTTCGCTAAAGCATCAGCTACTGAATTGGCTTCCCGAAAACAATGCTGAAACGAGAAATGCATAGACGTCTGAATAGATTGAATAGCACGGATCATGTAGGAGCTAGCCCATGGGGGTTTTGAGGAGCTCAGAACGCATCGAAAAGGACTTTAGAGTCCATCTCGATGACAGCTCCAACCATATTGTGATGGTGAAGCCATTTGACACCACGAAAAAGAGCTCGACATTCCGCAATAAAGCTGGATGAGTGACCAAAAATGATGAGTAAGCGTGAGATAACTCGAACCATTAGAGTCACGAATAATTCCTCCTCCCGCCAAACTCCGGGTTGCCCCGACAGGCACCATCGAATTAAGCTTGTAAAGGCCATCGGGAGGTTTCGTCCACACGAATATGTTTACGAGAATTCTGCCAAAAGCAAAGAGCGTGAGCTCGATGAATATGGCGAATAATAATACCCAAAAGCGACCATTATGTTGGATAGGGCATGTTTAACACGAGCCGTGATGATCCGGGAGGGGCTACGAATACCTTCATAAAGCGCCTTGTTTCTAGACTTCCAAATCTCCCATAATATAATTGAAGGGAGAATAGCATGTCAGAACGAATGATTTTGGCTGGACCACCAATGCATGCAGATGGTCAATAGACCGCATAGGGGAGCGGGATTAACTAGATGTTGGAACGACATCCAAACCTTCTGAGCAGTAACACTATTTAAGAATACATGAAGGTAAGTTTCTGAATATCCTGAGTCGCAGCAATAGCATTTAGAAGCTAGCGAAAAACCCTTTTTTAAAAGGCTTTCATCAATAGGGAGACGCTTACGGAATAATCTCCATAGAAAAATGCTGATCTGACGAGGCAGATGTTTATACCAAATAAACTTAGCTAAAAGAATAGTAGGAAGAGAGCTGCGAACTAAGTGCCAGGCTGAGGTTAAAGAAAACTTGCCATTAGAAGAATCACTCCAACAAGCCAAGTCGGGTTGATCTGAAAGACTAATTCCATTCTTTTCAATTGTCGATACAATGGAGGAACCCAAAGATCAAGCGAGCAACATTGGATAGGTCGTTAGAGGTTTCAAAAATATCTCGACACGGATATTAGAGTTTTGAGTAGTGGAATCCAGGGAGCCAGTTGTCAAGCCAAGCCATAAGAGATAAGAGACAGTCGCCTTTACCTATAATCCATTTAATGTGAGGCTCCGTGATACCTCGGATTGAACACATACGCTTCCAGATGTGCGAACCCGATGTAAAAGCAACAGAGGGATGAACTTCACCACAATATTTAGCCCTCATGAAACGAGACCAGAGATTGTTAGATGATCGAAATCTCCACCAAATTTTCATCGAATAAGCTTTAACAATGTCTGGGATTTTTCGAATTCCCAGCCCTCCTTCCAAGACTGGACAGCAACATTGGTCCCAAGCAATCCAATGAGATTTATTTTTTCCTTCAATCGAGCCCCAGAAAAAATTAGACACCATCCGGTTTAGAAGTTTTATCACAAAGAATAGGAGGATCAAGAATGGCCATGGCCACCGGGTACATGGTGATAGAGTGGAGAACTGCATTAATCAAGGTTACCTTCCCAGATTTATTGAGCATAGCTCCAGCCCAGGATCCAATCTTGGCCTGAATTTTAGCAATTAAAGGATCAAACAAACTCTTTTTCTTGCGCCCTTCAAACATCGGGCAGCCCAAATAAGAAATAGGAAGAGCCATATAATTAAAGCCAAGATGGAGACGAAGAGCCGCGACCATGAAAGCGTAAATAGAGAAATTTTTATCGAGTTAATTAGTCGGCCCGAACAAATGCTCATAACGAGCTAGGAGAGCTTTATGCTGGGAGAGAGAATTCTTATTGCCATTGCAAAATATAATAACATCATCAGCGAAAGCTAAATGAGAGATTATAGGACATCCGCTCGATGTAGAAAAAGCAAAGTGAGGCCTTTCTGATTGGAGCTTATTTAAACCACGGCTAAGAACTTCGCAAAGAATAATAAATAAGCGAGAGATTGATCGCCTCGCCGAAGACCCCTCGAAGACTGAAAAAATCCTGTTGCCTCACCATTAACAATGACCGAAAACCAATTTTCAGAAATTGTGCGCCAAACCATATCAATAAAAATTTCCCCAAAGCCAAATTTACGAAGAACTCTAATTAGGAAAGTCCAAGAGACCCTATCAAAGGCTTTCTCCATATCAAGCTTTATGATAACATTGGATCCATTGATCTTTTTCCCCAAATGATGATTCATCTCTTGAGCTAACAGAAGATTATCCTGGATTAGACGATCCTTGGTAAAGGCACTTTGGTTTTCAGAGATAATGCTTGGAAGAATGAGAGCCAGACGCATGGCAAGAATTTTTGTAATGATCTTATTGCTGAAATTACATAGGCTGATAGGGCGGAGGTCTTTAAAGGATTTTATCTGCTCGGATTTAGGAATTGTGGCAAGAAGAGTACTCGACCACGATTTAGGTAAAGAAAATCCAGAAAAGAATTCCAGAACAGCAAAGTGGAGATCCTCCGCTATGATATCCCAACATGCCTTGTAAAATCCTCCCGTGAAACCATCTGGGCCTGCTGCACTGTCCGCATTTAGAGAATTTACAGCCCTCTTAACTTCATCAAGAGAAGGAGGAGATTCCAGAATTAAGTTTTGCGCTGGGGTAATTAAAGAAGGAATAACCTCAGTAATATCATCAGCCGAACAAGGGATGGCTTGGAGTTGTTCTTGGAAATAATCAACCGCATCAGCTTTAATTTCAGAATAAGATTCTAGGGTGTTACCATTTTTGTCAATGATTTTATGTATGTGAAGCTTCCGACGAGCTTGAGAAACTGAGGAATGAAAGAGCTTAGTATTGCCTTCGCCCTCCTTGAGCCATCTGAGGTGGGACTTTTGCCGCCAATAATCCTCCTCAGTTTTTATTCTAGCCTTAAGAAGAGCTTGCGCAAGGTGGAGAGCTTCCCTATTTTCGGCAAGATCAAGTTCATACAGTAATTCCTTTTCAAGAACGTTATCTTCTGCTTCCTTAAGAGCCTGAAAAATGTTGCCAAAAGAGTGTCGATTCCACTGCTTGAGAGCTAACTTTAATGCCTTAAGTTTGGATGCAAAACAGTGCATAGGACGGCCATCCACATGAGAAGCCCAAGCAGATTTCACAACGTCCAGAAAATCATGATGCGAAGCCCATACATTAAGAAAGCGAAATGCTAATACATTATCAATGTATTAGACTAATAAAGAGACAATACAAAATTTCATGAGTCACTAGGTAGCATATTCTTACTAACTAGTATACGACCAATCCTTATAAGTCAAACCGTATACGGGTCGACAACCAATCCAACCAATCATCACGTGATCACCTACTGGCCAATCACCAAGTTCCAATATATCATGAGGAAATTTCACCTTGATCAAGGTAGTCCCCCGAATACCAAAACACAACCATCGGGAAAGAGTTCTCAAATTCCCAACACAAGTAATACAAGAACTGGTGGTTAAGTACTACCATAACTATATACACCTATATAGTAATCTATGAAATACTAATAGGTACCACGGGAGGCTTAACCACTCCGCTCTCGAAACGTATTACAACGAACTTTCGCCATAATGATTAACACGACGATCACCCTTGGGGCCGACAGTCTAGCTTCTCTGATTTCTAAAAATGGAACAAGAAACAAGAGCTCTACTGAAACGCAGCACCTACTCTTGGTATAACTGCAACTCATAAGCAATAAAGGAGAAATATAATACTCCTAGACACAAACCTTCACTCACGGCAATCTAGACAAAACAAACTTAGTACTCCAAGTCGTATAGTTGTACCAAAGAATATGCCAATAAGGCATTATAAACAACACTCGATGGTAAATACTCAACGAAAACCCAAACCCAACCTAGACCATGGAACCTATCTTGGCTTATAGCTAACATAAGCTCCGATACCATATGTCACGACCCGACTCGGATTCCAACACGAAATCCCAAGGTCGTGTTGCTGGAACAAACATATGATGAGGACAAGCACTTGTTAAACAGTAGTGCGAGTCCAACAGTCGAGCTAACAAGCTCTAAACATGAACATAAAGCCGCACAAAAATATGGTATTTCAAAAATTGAATTAGCGGAAGCAATAAGTAAAAGAAGTCCCGAACTATGAAGCTCGAAACAAAAGCCAAAGAAACCAAGAGAGACATTATCTCTCAAAGGGGGAAAAACAAAATTCGCGTGCCGCAACATTGCAGACACTGAACAAACCATCGGCACTCTAGGTCGGCGTTTCAACAAAGAACCAACCTGATAACAATTACCCACGGCTAAAGCATACTGGGGTTTACCAACAACTATAACAATTTAGAATAAGGAAAATCCCCAAAAGCTACTGCGTGCCCGGGAGACAACTGAAATAAATACTAAAACCACAAACAAGACACGACACTACACGTCGGCCCAAGAAATAACCAATACAAATACCCAAGTGTCTACCTGACAGTAAAGTCTAGACAACTTTACAAAATCGATCTCACAAGAATAGCAAAGTACATAATATGTGTGACGATGCTAAAAAGAAATAGGACTCCACAAGCTACTACTCAGGGAAGTCTGCTGCTACTAGCATGAACCAAACGATCTAATCTCTATCTATCGATCAGCTGCGCCCTGCTAGAGTCACAATCTACTCGACCTCAACACGGCTACCAATTTACTGCAACTAGAAACAAAGTATGGAATGAGTAATGATGACCCAGTACGTTACTACAAGAGATATGTAACATATAATTATGTAACATAAAAATAATCATGGTGTCATTTTACAAATGACAGAAAAACCCGTGAAGAGGCATCGTATCGTTTCGATACTCCACTAGATAACCATTTTTTCTAACTTACTAAACCGTCCAAATGAACCAGGGTGTAATTCCCTGTTCAAACACATATTAAATGAATTAGAAGGTAGTTCCCATAAAACATCATATGCATGTATATATATCATTATATATACTAATCAAGCTATTCATAGAATCATCACGTGTAAGGGTGCATACTTATATATATACACCTATATAAGTATGTATATCTCTATATATACATATCAAATCTCTCATATAATCATCATGTATAAGTGTGCATATCTATATATATACACATCAAGTCTTTCATATATATCTCATATATAGGTATGTATATCTCTATATATACATATCAAATCTCTCATATAATCATCATGTATAAGTGTGCATATCTATATATATACACATCAAGTCTTTCATATAACATCAGCCAATACAAACATGGTCAATAAGATCTCATGTTCAACTAACACATTGTTATCACATAAGTGCCCATAGTAAGCCACATAAAGGATAGAGAAGGTATCGAATCAATGTCGTTGTTTCGCTCCTGAAATCACAACTGTTAATCCTATCGTGCCAGTGACACCCGTGATCGGGTATCAAAGTACCGAGCTCTCTTCTCAGGTCCGAGCTCTCTACTCGGGAAAATAGCACTAGCCAATGCGCTCAATTGGTTACGACAAAGGGGGCTACTTCCCCAATGTAGCTAGCAGTTGAGGGGTGTGTGAAAACCGAATCCGGTACGGCGATACATTGCAACCACGAATCCCATAATTCGTGAATACAATGCATCGTCCCACCTTCAACATGAAAACACAAGTAATGCCAGCTGGACTTATATGCAATGCAAAAGTAGATGTTTACTTGCTAATTCTCAAGTAGATATAATGATCTACTAAACTCATACGATTATGCACATTGTTACAATAATCACAAAACCACAATAGGAGCTCATTTGAGTCTCTAAATCATAAGTGTCAAGTTGTTCACTCTATTCGATTCAAGTCCCAAAAGCTAGTAATTTAGTCAAATGAAATATAATTATCATAGGATCTTACCACGATCCTCGTAAGGTTCAATTGTTCCTTAACTCGACTCCGTTGAGTCCTTACTACAGTTTCATCCAAATAGGGTATAAATGCTATATGCATTTCTATCCCTTCTATGTTCTTGTTTAAGGCATAGCTAGGTTCTCGTTCCATTTAGGAACCCTAGTTCACGTATCAATAAGTCAAGTAGAAGATGGAAGCCTGAGTTGATTAATATCAAATCAAGTCTTAGTTCAATTCAAGTTCATAATCCCACCTATTAGTGGAATCCAAATTTCATAGCAAGTTAACAACCCAATAGTAGAACATGCTTGAAGGCAAGAAACACTATATGCTTTATAAGTCATATTCATCAAGTATGGAGAATCAATCCTTAACAAGTTCAAATATTACAAATCATTCGGCGCAACAATCTTTCTAATTGCATTAAAAATTCCTCTCAACACAATATGTAATGAATATTTCTTATTCAGAAATTAGGCTCTTTAAACTATAACTTAGCCTTTTAAATCACTTCATTTGGACTTGTGTTCATTAATCTATGATCATATCAAGATCAAGCTAATAATCTGTTTTTCTGTTATGATTATTCTGCCCAGTCAATTTATAAATTCGACCATTATTTCCTTACAACTCCAACTTTCATGAATTTTATATATTCAGAAACTAGACTCTTGGAACTATAATTTAGAACTTTAAAGTACTCTATTTGGACCTGTATTCATCAAAATACAGTCAACTCAAATATTTGTTAAAAATATGGTTCTCTGTTGTGACTCATTCTGCTTAGTCAACTTGTAAATTCAGCCATGAATTTCTCACAACTCCAAATGAGTGGATTATTGCCTAGTCGTAAACTATACTCTTGATAATATACTTTAGACTTTTAAATTGCTCCATTAGGACTTGTATCCATCAAAATACAGCCCCTCCAAGTTCATGTCAGAAATCTGATTTACTGATGTGGCCTGTACTGCATGTCCATCATACAAACTTCACCAAAACTTCCTCATTGATCAAAATGACACACATATTACATTTCCAAAAACTAGACTCTTTTATCTAGAGTTTACCATTTTAAAACACTCCAATTGGATATGTATTCATCGATTTATGATCTCATGAAGATCATGTTAATAACCAGTTCCCCTTGTTCAGACTCACTGTCGCAGCCATGGTTCATGATTCATTAAAAATACTTCCCGAACTCCAAAATTTATGAAAATTTACAGAGAATCACTTAACATAAACATGACAAACATATAATATTTTTAGGCAATTCCATATTGTAGATTAGTTCCAATAGTTTCCGGAAAACAGCCCAAAATTTGGACTGAATCTGTGAGGTTTCTTCCTAATTGGTGAAATCCTAAACTAGTCATCTCATTGAAGTTTCCAATTCCAACAAGTCCATGAACATTAGTTGTTCCAAGTCATGTTTAGAACACTTTTAATGCTATACACAAACCCAATTTATTAAGAGTAGAGGGCAGCCCCAAAATTTCCATAATTTAACCCTAACATGAAAAATTCTTTAAAGTTAACAATTGTAATGAATTCCTACACAAGAATTAATCCTAAGCACAATTAGAACCACATTCATGCTTTACCCAGACCCAAATTAATAACTTAGCAAAGCAGCCCCAAAATTTTCAGATTTATAACTTGTTGAAGTGAAGATTTCTACTTCACAAGAAGTCTTCCTAAGCATGTATACTACAACTATTATGAAGGGAGTATTTCATTATATTGAACATAAAATTTTACAGGGATTGTAAGCATACCTTAAGCCTAGAAAAGGCTTAGAAAAAGGAAAACAAAGTAAGGATTAGTAGTCTCTTCGTCGATAGCTACGATTGGGTGGTCTCGAATCCAAAATCGGGTGGCCGGATCTCCGGGAAATCCAAAACACACACTGCTCTCACCAAGAATCTCCCACACTCAAACTCTCATCCATGGTGGCTGTAAATATCTGATTTTAGGAGGTGTAATGAGTGGAGTTCTCCAGCCATGGTACACTAAGAGGTGAGAGAGTGAGTGGAAAACAAGTGTCAAGCCCTTATAGGTCCATTTTTAAGTGAGATTAAGTCCCTAATTGAGGACTTAGTGCTAAAATTTTCTCTTAGATTTAATCCACTCTAATTAAGGTCTAATTAAGGTCTAAGTTCAGGCTTAGTGAAATTCATTAATAGTCTCCATGTAAATCCAATAAACAAGGCAAAAATCAAATTTCTGGAAATACCGAGAATAACTGGTACAGTCAACTTTAAAAATGCGCATGCAATGAAATACAACTCCCAAAATTACGAAAGAGGTATGGTTAGAAAGATCTTGAAGTCTAGTTTCTAACGCATTAAACGAATCTCAATTCCAAGTTGTCTACAGAAAACTATGGTCAAATTACTACAGCCCTATCATGTCCGAGGCGAATACACAAGTCACACCGGAAATGAAACACGAGCGTGTTCAAACTTAAACACGACCAAACCAAAATAATACCAAGTTAATCCTCAAGGTCCCCCTAGTCATCCAGGGCCAAACCTAGGATCAAAATAATACTAACCGAGTAATAAGACAACACGATAACTAAAATCGTGAATCGGGGAATCAAACTTACGACGACAACTACTATGAACGTCGTGGCCACATGTAAACTTGTAAACATGGTTATTATGAATGTAAATTCATCTAAAAAAGTACATAAGGATTCGGGAACTCACATCCTCTCCTCCTTAAAAGAATTCTTCCTCGAATTCAATATTTCGTAAATCGAGCGACAAGGTCGACACTCGACCTACTACCACAGTTGAGGCAACATCTATTGTGTGTCTTCTCTTTTGGGTGTAACTCTCAAATGTTATCTCAATAAAATATCTATGTTGAGTCATGCTTGGCTCTTGACAAAAATTCTACTTCCAAACCAAATTTCCCCGGGCTTAACATAATACTCCGGTTATAAACAAATCTCGGGGCAATACTCCTTTATTATTAAGAGCATTTACCACGTCAAATTACTCATTCAGAACAAGCATTGCAAATTTCAATTGTTACAAAATACACACGTAAGGACTGCTTAACGCAAGACATCACATTCATAGTTCAACTTTCATATACATAATATACATATTTGCACAAGTATAGCAATACACCATTTGTTGTTCCATTCCATTTTGGTAATGAGTTCGGTCAATATAAAATACAACTTATACCATTCTAGTTCTCCGATGAAGACCTCTTGATAATCAAGTCAGGGGCCCTCTGAAGTGACTTCAAAAGATTTCGTCGTATAGGATGTGGGGTGTTCGTGAATCACATAAAAGCATCCTTTATATCGGTCTCAAGAATACAAATAATAAGCACATATAGGCATGGCATCAACATAATGCAACATAGTATATTAATTTACTATGCATGTAAACCAAGTATGGAATATTCATACTATTAACTACCTATCAATGGTAGATAAAACACATTATACAAGGCTAATACAATATCAATGTATTAGACTAATAAAGAGACAATACAACATTTCACGAGTCACTAGGTAGCATATTCTTACTAACTAGTATACGACTAATCTTTATAAGTCAAACCGTATACGGGTCGACAACCAATCCAACCAATCATCACGTGATCACCTACTGGCCAATCACCAAGTTCCAACATATCATGAGGAAATTTCACATTGATCAAGGTAGTCCCCCGAATACCAAAACACAACCATCGGGAAAGGGTTCTTAAATTCCCAACACAAGTAATACAAGAACTGGTGGTTAAGTACTACCATAACTATATACACCTATATAGTAATCTATGAAATACTAATAGGTACCACGGGAGGCTTAACCACTCCGCTCTCGAAACGTATTACAACGAACTTTCGCCATAATGATTAACACGACGATCACCCTTGGGACCGACAGTCTAGCTTTTCTGATTTCTAAAACTGGAACAAGAAACAACAAACGCAAAGACCTACTCTTGGTATAACTGCAACTCATAAGCAATAAAGGAGAAATATAATACTCCTAGACACAAACCTTCACTAACGGCAATCTAGACCAAACGAACTTAGTACTCCAAGTCATATAATTGTACCAAAGAATATGCCAATAAGGCATTATAAACAACACTCGACGGTAAATACTCAACGAAAACCCAAACCCAACCTAGACCATGGAACCTATCCTGGCTTATAGCTAACATAAGCTCTGATACCAACTGTCACGACCCGACTCGGATTCCAACACGAAATCCCAAGGTCGTGTTGCTGGAACAAACATATGATGAGGACAAGCACTTGTTAAACAGTAGTGCGAGTCCAACAGTCGAGCTAACAAGCTCTAAACATGAACATAAAGCCGCACTAAAATATGGTATTTCAAAAATCGAATTAGCGGAAGCAATAAGTAAAAGAAGTCCCGAACTATGAAGCTCGAAACAAAAGCCAAAGAAACCAAGAGAGACATTATCTCTCAAAGGGGGAAAAACAAAATTCGCGTGCCGCAACATTGCAGACACTGAACAAACCATCGGCACTCCAGGTCGGCGTTTCAACAAAGAACCAACCTGATAACAATTACCCACGGCTAAAGCATACTGGGGTTTACCAACAAATATAACAATTTAGAATAAGGAAAAGCCCCAAAGCTACTGCGTGCCCGGGAGACAACTGAAATAAATACTAAAACCACAAACAAGCCACGACACAACACGTCGGCACAAGAAATAACCAATACAAATACCCAAGTATCTACCCGACAGTAAAGTCTAGACAACTTTACAAAATCGATCTCACAAGAATAGCAAAGTACATAATATGTGTGACAATGCTAAAAAGAAATAGGACTCCACAAGCTACTACTCAGGGAAGTCTGCTGCTACTAGCATGAACCAAACGATCTAATCTCGATCTATCGATCAGCTGCACCCTGCTAGAGTCACGATGTACTCGACCTCAACACGGCTACCAATTTACTGCAACTAGAAACAAAGTATGGAATGAGTCATGATGACCCAGTACATTACTACAAGAGATATGTAACATATAATTATGTAACATAAAAATAATCATGGTGTCATTTTACAAATGACAGAAAAACCCGTGAAGAGGCATCGTATAGTTTCGATACTCCACTAGATAACCATTTTTTCTAACTTACTAAACCGTCCAAATGAACCAGGTTGTAATTCCCTGTTCAAACACAGATTAAATCAATTAGAAGGTAGTTCCCATAAAACATCATATGCATGTATATATATCATTATATATACTAATCAAGCTATTCATAGAATCATCACGTGTAAGGGTGCATACTTACATATATACACCTATATAAGTATGTATATCTCTATATATACATATTAAATATCCCATATAATCATCATGTATAAGTGTGCATATCTATATATATACACATCAAGTCTTTCATATATATCTCATATATAGGTATGTATATCTCTATATATACATATCAAATCTCTCATATAATCATCATGTATAAGTGTGCATATCTATATATATACACATCAAGTCTTTCATATAACATCAGCCAATACAAACATGGTCAATAAGATCTCATATTCAACTAACACATTGTTATCACATAATTTCCCATAGTAAGCCACATAAAGGATAGAGAAGGTACCGAATCAATGTCGTTGTGTCGCTCCTGAAATCATAACTGTTAATCATATCGTGCCAGTGACACCCGTGATCGGGTATCAAAGTACCGACCTCTCTTCTCAGGTTCGAGCTCTCTACTCGGGAAAGTAGCACTAGCCAATGCGCTCAATTGGTTACGACAAAGGGGGCTACTTCCCCACTGTAGCTAGCAGTGGAGGGGTGTGTGAGAACCGAAACCATTGCATGTTTGTCATTATTATAACATGTTTATTATATGTCTTGACATATTTGAGACTTCATTTCATTCATATTATGTTGGCATTGAATTGGTTGAGATCATAATAGAGTAATGGTCTTCCATGCGTTGCATGCCTTGTGTTGATGTTTCGAGTGTTCTTCGTATTGTGTTATCACCTTAATAAGTTTCATCAGAGTCTTAGTACTTTGCATCTAAGGTTAATTATGTTCATCTTAGTTGTGTTCTTGGTTGGAAGTTTAGAAGCTTCATTGCTTCGTTTGTGTTTTGAGGTTGTACATCATTGCTTGTATTGCCTTCATTTCGTCTCGAGAGAAGTTCGGTTGAGTTCTAGGCCTTGAATACAAGCCATAACCATGATTAAACAAGCCTACTACATGTTCATTCTATCCTAGATTAAGTTGGGATTGATTCGTGTTTGATTCGTTGGCCATTCGTCGCGTGATTCGAGCCATGTTTTAACTTGTTTCAGATGTGTTTCGGGTGTGTTTGCGACTTGTTTTGAGTTGGGTTACACCTTAGAATTGTTGCCAATGAGTTTGAGATCATTTAGGGTCACTTAAGATCAAGTTTTAGGTCAGTACCTCGCGGTCGCATTGAGTTTTGGGCACTGGCTCGCATTGAGATGCTGAGAGCACATCAAAATGTGCAGAGTGCTGGAAGACACCCCTTGCGGTCGCATGGGTGAAATGTGATGCGACCGCATCACCCTGAATTCAGATTTGTGCATTTTTTGAGTGGATTTGGCTAAAGACTCTTGCACCCTTGCCCCTTGGCCGACCTTGGTGAGTCCAAGCCCTCTTTGTTGACTTGTCTAAGACCCTTTTAGACCCTTGGATCATTGCTTATCAAAGGCTAGCATGCCTTGGCTAATTAGAAGTCTCTTAAAGCCCTTCACTTGGATTAGGGACTTCTTGGGAAGTATATAAACACAAAATTCAGCCTCTACACCCATTGTTGATCAACAACAAGCTGAACTTCAGAGACTTAGCTCAAATCTCGTCCATGGAGGTCACACCAACTTGAGAGACCATTTCCCGGAGATCCGGTGGTCCGATCGTCGAACCGAGACCGCCAAATCGAAGCTCTCGATCTTCTCTACAACAATCCTTGCTCTAATCAACGTTTCCTCCATTAATCTTAGGACTAAGGTGAGTGACAATTCCCTGAGATTTCTATGTTAAATAAAATAGCATGACCCCTTCATTATAGTTGTTCTATTAGTGATTGTGAACATCTTTTGTGAAGACAAAACCTTCAATTCAACATATAAAATGTGAGTATGATTTTATGAAATCTCTATGAAGTTATGATTTTGACATTTTGTAAAACATGAATGTTGTTTATAATGAGCTTGAGAATAACTCTTGTGAAAGAATTCGGTTCAATTCAAGGTTTAACAAAATCACCGAAACTAGGGTTTGAAACTCGGGATTGTGTTTAAGGCTAGTTTAAGAACATGAACGGCTTAGTTATCAAGTTCTAAATGAACGGAGAACTTAGAAAAGGGCAATGTGATACATATAGTATCAATGCTCTTCTTGGTTGAAATGTAGTAAAACTCACCGGAGTTGAAATTAGGGAGTTATGAACAATAACGACTCCACAATCAATCCCTACGACGAATGTAGTTCGTTAGACTAATGAATTAGCTTACGATACTTTGAGATGGATTGATGCTTATGCCTTGATGTTTGTGTGCTTTTAAGACTCGATTGAGTTCTTATGCGGTTTATGTGATCGTGTGAAGTAAATGCATGATTGAGAGCATGTTGTAGAATAATGTATCTATTTGACATGTTGAATTCGCTCTTGTCGAATTCTTGTGTGATTCCTTAAATGAGTAAACAACTACTTGTTGAATAAGTTCGCTCTTGTCGAACTTATTCCTTATTTGAGATTACATGACGAGTAAACATCTACTTGGCATTGCATGAGTCCACCGGCATATTTGGTTGAGTCGTTGGTGTGACAATGCATCGCCGCCACGAGTTATGGGACTCGTGATAGTGATGGGTTGTTATACCGGTTTTTATCACACACGCCTCCACCGTTGGCCACAGGGGGAAGTAGCCCCTTTTTGTAACCAAGAGAGCACATTGGCATGTCTAAGTACCAAGGAGAGAGCTTGGTACCCGAGTAGAGAACTCGGCACTTTGATACACTCATCACGGGTATCATTGGCACGAATATTAACGTTGTGTATTGCAGGAGCTACGTAGCGGCACCGGTTCCATAACATATCCTCCTTATATGTGATTTACTTTATAGCACTTATGTGAAACAATGTGCTACCATGGATATGTGATTTAAGTGTTTATTAAATGAATGCTTTGAGTGACTTGATATTAAAGATGATATCTTGCTATGTATGCTGCATGATGCCATGACATGCATAATTGTTAACTCACAAAGTCTTTATGACTTACCCCCTCCCTTTTACTGCTTTAGATCCGAGCCGTTCAGGTACCACTCGTTGAGGTGTAGAAGGATTCTCGCTTGTCCGTGATCGCACGCGACGAGGTTGTGGTTTATAGATGTCCTTATTTTGTTCTCTTTTGTAAGGACGTTGGGTTTAGCAAGTCATTTAGACTTTGCTTGGGAACTTTGATTATTTGGATTTATGTCTATACTTGTAGTTCATGTATCCTATTTTTGAGTGCCGGCGCATGTACGTCGAACCTTGTATAGCTGTAGTTTGGTTCACCTATTTTAAATCTTCCGCTAGGCATTACTTTAGCTCTTATGTATTTATGTTGTTTCTCCGGCATGTTGTAGCCGTCGAGGTATATTTGCATGAACTGCGTAGCGTTGGGTTCCGGTAGTAAAGTCGCCGATGAATTGATATACTTGTCTTTAATTGCTATATCAGGTTTAAAATGTTTTAAAAATTTCCGGCCTTTTGGTGCCGAGTCGCGCTTCATCTGAAATGTTGCGTCACGTCGTTTTCTATAATTGAGTCTTTGCATGTATTGTTGTCCTATTTGGACGACTTGACTTGTGATTCCACCTCGGGGTCCAGGTCGGGTCGTCACATTTGGTATCAGAGATTGAAGGTTAGCTATCGGCCAGGATAGGTTCCATGGCCTAGGTGGGTTGGTTCTTTGTGTGATTTCTAACGTCGAGTGATTTCTTATAGGTTTATCATGGTGGTTCCTAGACAAGGAGCTAGTAGCAGTGGCACTGGTGTTGGCCGAGGTAGAGGCAGACCTAGGAGGGTTTTTGTTGAACCAGAGGCTAGAGTTCCGAATGAACCAGAGGTTGAGATACCCCTACCACAGAATCAGGTGGATGAGAATGCTCGTATGGCGAGCATGTTCCGTAGGATGATGACTGTTATGACTGAGTTGGCACAGGAAGGTCAGGCGGGAGGTGTACCACCACCAGAACCGGAAGCGAGAGTTTCGCCACCTCGTAATGATGTACCACCAGAACCTAGGGCCAGAAACAATGCTACTTTGGAGAGGTTCTTGAAAATGAAACCTCCATCATTCGAGGGAGAGTCAGATGCTGGTAAGGCAGAGTTATGGCTTGAGGACTTGGAGAAAAATTTTGCAGCTCTGGACTGCACCGAGGAGGAGAAAGTTGTGTTAGCTGTGTATAAGCTAAGAGGGGCCACAAATCATTGGTGGAGAGTATTGCTAGCTAGCTGGAATCTTAATCGGGTTCCAAGATTTGGTCAAATTTTGAGAGGGAGTTCAAGGCCTCCTATGTACCTATGGTAGTAAGGAGGAAAAGGGAGAAGGAATTTCGTGATCTAGAACAAGGTTCTATGACAAGTGGCTCAAGATTCGATAAGTTCACCGAGTTGTCTCGCTATTGTGCACATCTAGTACCGATGAGTCCCTGAGGGTACTCAAGTTCGTGAAGGGTTTGAAGACCGAGTTTAGAGGCGCTCTTATCATTGCAGCTTGATCGATTATCGGGCGCAGTAGACCGTGCCTACGAGATAGAGAGAGATATAGAGGAGCACAGGCCGAAGCCTTCTTCGCCTTCACAGCAAAGACGGCCATCGCAGGGGCCTCGCAAAGATTCGGGAGAGGCCGAGTTCGGTAATCGGCTCGATCGTAGGGCAACCGCCGCAACGGTGGCCATGGCGCATGCCAGGGGCACTCGATAGTCGGGATAGTCGCGCTCCATCTTCTTAGGGACAGAGCTTGTAGTATGTTCTTTTTTTGCACGGCACGCAGCTGAGCAAAGGTTGGACTAAGACGCTAAGTGTCACGGGTGTGGTGAGACAGACATTTGAGGAGAGATTGTCCTAAGTCCGGTGCTAGTCGGCCTGGGCTCTGCTTTCACGCCGGGAACAAGAGGGATAGTGATGGGCGCCCTAAGGCGCAGGCGCGTGTATTTGCGATTGATCAGCGTGGTGTCCCAGAGTCTACTTTAGTGATTGGAGGTACACTCTCAGTTTTCGGTCATAGAGCTCGAGTTCTTATAGATCCGGGGTCTACTCATTCATATGTCGCATCTCATTTTATTGATCATTTATGTTTATTGCCTGCTCAGTTGCCTTATGTGCTTGAGGTGTCTACACCGTTGGGTGATTGTATGCTTGCATCTGAGGTTTATAGGGGTTGCGATGTACTTGTTTGTGATCGGGTTTTGCATGCGGATTTGGTAGTATTGCCTATCCGGGATTTTGATGTGATATTGGGTATGGATTGGCTATGTCTTTACCATGCTTTAGTAGATTGCCGTCGCAAGAGGGTTACTTTTGCCATGCCCAGAATTTCGGCGTTTGTGTTTATTGGTGATCATGCTATGAGTGGTATACATGTTATTTCAACTTTGTGGGCTAGGAAACTTCTATCTCAGGGGTGTACAGGGTATATTTCTTCTGTACTTGAGACTAGCATGCCTACTTCTATACTATATGAAGTTCTAATTGTTAATGAAGTTCCGGTAGTTAATGAATTTCCGGATGTTTTTCGACTGATTATGCATTACCTCCCGATCGAGAGTTAGAGTTTTGCATTGAGATATTGCCAAGAAACTTTCCCTATTTTAGAGTACCTTATAGGATGGCTCCAGCTTAGTTGAGAGAGTTGAAGGAGCAGTTGCAGGAACTGCTGGATAGAGAGTTTATTAAACCGAGTGTGTCTCCGTGGGGTGCACCGGTTTTGTTTGTGAAGAAGAAGGATGATAGTTTGCGGTTATGCATTGACTATCGCCGCTGAACCAAAGTTACTATAAAGAATAAGTATCCATTACCTCACATTGATGATCTCTTTGATCGCCTTCGTGGGTCTGTTGTGTATTCCAAGTTAGACTTGAGGAGTGGTTACCACCAGCTGAGGGTTCGCGAGGATGTCCCGAAGACGCCTTTCATACGCGTATGGCCATTATGAGTTTGTTGTGATGCCGCTTGGTTTGACAAACAAACGCGCCGTTTTTATGGATTTGATGAATAGGGTGTTTCATGAGTACCTTGATTGTTTTGTAGTGGTGTTCATTGATGATATCCTTGTGTACTCGAAGTCACGAGAGGAGCATGAGCATCATTTGAGAGAGGTTCTTACTGTATTGCGTAAGAAACAGCTTTTTGCTAAGTTTAGCAAATGTCCATTCTTGCTAGAACAAGTTGCTTTTCTTGGGCATGTTGTGTCTAGTGATGGTATCGCGGTGGATCCATCAAAAGTTGAGGCTGTTACCAAGTGGAAGACTCCTAGTACGGTGACCGAAGTCCGTAGTTTCTTGGGCTTGGCGGGTTATTACCGTAGGTTCATTGAGGGATTTTCTAAGATTGCCACTCCTATGACCAATCTTACTAAGAAGTCTGCTTTTATTTGGAGTGACAAGTGTGAGGCTAGCTTTCAGGAGTTGAAGAGGAGGTTGACTATAGCTCCGGTTTTAGCATTGCCTAGTGGTTGTGAGAACTTTGTGGTTTATTGTGACGCTTCTTTGGAAGGCTTGGGTTGTGTGCTTATGCAGAACGGGAAGGTTATTGCCTATGCTTCTAGGAAGTTGTCACCGTATGAGCAGAATTATCCGACTCATGATCTTGAGTTGGCAGCTATTATCTTTGCGCTTCATAAGTGGAAACACTATCTTTATGGAGCTAAGTTTGAGGTGTATACGGATCATAAGAGTCTGAAATACCTTTTCTCGCAAAAGGAGTTAAATATGAGACAGAGGCGATGGATGGAGAAGCTTAAGGATCATGATTGTACTATCTTGTACCATCCGGGGAAAGCGAATGTTGTTGCGGATGCGTTGAGTAGGAGATCCTACATGTCATGTTTGATGATGAGAGAATGGAAGATGCTTGAGGATGTCCGTGAATGGAGTCCTGCTGTGAACGAGCATAGTGTTCTCTTTGCTAGTGTTCGTGCTACACCAAGCAGTTGTTTGGGTTGATCAAGGAAGCTCAAGCCACCGATCCGATTTGATGAAGATTATCGATGGATTGGGTGAGAATAATACACCCGAAGTTCGCGATAAACAATGATGGGATCTTGACATTCCTGAGTAGGATTTATGCTCCTTCTTCCGATGAAGTGAAACGTATGGTTCTTGATGAGGCTCACAAGGCCAAGTATACGATACATCCGGGTAGTACTAAGATGTACCGTGACTTGAAGAGGCAGTTTTGGTGGAATGGTATGAAGAGGGAGATAGCTGAGTATGTTTCGAGATGTTTGACGTGCCAGCAGGTTAAGGCTGAGCACCAGAGACCTGCCGGTTTGCTTCACCACTTGAGATTCCTGAGTGGAAGTGGGAGCATATCACCATGGATTTTGTTACGTGGTTGCCACGCACTCAGAGGCTTTGATGCAGCTTTGGGTTATCGTTGATAGGTTGACTAAGTCTTCTCATTTTATTCCTATTGCGATTTCCTACGCTTGAGTCGGCTTGGCAACGTTGTACATTCAGAGATTGTGAGATTACATGGTGTACCGGTTAGCATTGTGTCGATAGAGACCCCAGATTTACTTCTAGGTTCTCGCATTCTTTGCAGAGGCTTTGGGTACGGTCGAATTTCAAGATCGCTTCATCCACCGATGGTCACGGAGCGATTGATACGCATTTTGGAGGATATGTTACGTGCGTGTGCTATGGATTTCAAGGGTAGTTGGGATTCACATCTACCGCTATCGAAGTTCGCGTATAATAACAGCTATCAGTCTAGCATTGAGATGGCGCCATACGAGGCATTGTATGGGCGTAAGTGTCGATCACCGATTTGCTGGGATGAGGTTGGTGAGGCTAAGTTATGGGGTTCAGAGATGGTGCAAATACCGAGAGTGTGAAGTCGATTAGAGACGATTGCTTACGCTCGTAGTAGACGTAAAAGCTACGCAGACAACCGGAGACGTGATCTTGAGTTTCAGGTTGGTGACTTTGTGTTCCTGAAGGTATCGCCCGCGGTACAAAGCGGTTTGGGAAGAAAGGGAAGCTTTCTCCCATGTTTATTGGTCCGTTCGAGATCTTAGAGCGGATTGGTTCTTTGGCTTATAGACTTGCGTTACCACCGTCTATATCGGGTGTCCATGATGTGCTTCATGTTTCTATGCTTCGTATGTACTTGAAGGACGAGTCACATGTCCTTACTTATGAGGAGATTACCTTTGAGCCCGATCTTTCTTACGTTGAGAAACCGGTGAGGATTCTTGATACCAAGGAGCAAGTCTTGAGGACCAAGCGGATTCCTTTAGTGAAGGTCTTGTGGAAGAATCATGATATTGAGGAAGCCACATGGGAGACCGAGCTTGAGATGAGGGAGAAATACCCTTACTTGTTCGAGATTTCTGGTATGAATTTAGGGACTAAATTCCTTTAAGTGGGGGAGGATGTGAGAACCCAAACCCCATTTCATGTTTGTCATCATTATAACATGTTTATTATATCTCTTGACATATTTGAGACTTCATTTCATTCATATCATGTTGGCATTGAATTAGTTGAGATCATAATAGAGTAATGGTCTTCCATGCGTTGCATGCCTTGTGTTGATGTTTCGAGTGTTCTTCGTATTGTGTTATCACCTTAATAAGTCTCATGAGAGTCTTAGTACTTTGCATCTAAGGTTTTAATTATGTTCATCTTAGTTGTGTGTGCTTGGTTGGGAGTTTAGAAGCTTCGTTGCTTCGATTGTGTTTTGAGGTTGTACATCATTGCTTGTATTGCCTTCATTTCGTCTCGAGAGAAGTTCGGTTGAGTTCTAGGCCTTGAATACAAGCCATAACCATGATTAAACAAGCCTAATACATGTTCATTCTATCCTAGATTAAGTTGGGATTGATTCGTGTTTGATTCGTTGGCCATTGTCGAGTGGTTCAGCCATGTTTTAACTTGTTTCGATGTGTTTCTGTGTGTTTCCGACTTGTTTTGAGCTTGGTTACACCTTAGGATTGTTGCCTTTGAGTTTGGAGATCATTTAGGACATGTTTAGGACAAGTTTTAGGTCAGAACCTCGCGGTCGCATTGAGTTTTGGAGGCTGGCTCGCATGAGATGCCGAGAGCACATCAAAATGTGCGCAGTCGAAAGACCCTTGCGGTCGCATGGTTCAAGGATGCGACCGCATCCTCGTTTTCAGCAATTTGAGATTTTTGAGTGTTTTTGGCTAATGACTCTTGAACCCTTGCCCCTTGGCCGACCTTGGTGACTCAAAGCCACCTTTGTTGACTTGTCTAAGACCCTTTTAGACCCTTGGATCATTGCTTATCAAAGGCTAGCATGCCTTGGCCAATTAGAAGTCTCTTAAAGCCCTTCACTTGGATTAGGGACTTCTTGGGAAGTATATAAACACAAAATTCAGCCTCTACAGCCATTGTTGATCAACAACAAGAGAACTTCGAGACTTAGCTCAAATTTCGTCCATGGAGGTCACACCAACTTGAGAGACCATTTCCTGAGATCCGGTGGTCCGATCGTCGAACCGAGACCGCCAAATCGAAGCTCTCGATCTTCTCTACAACAATCCTTGCTCTAATCAACCTTTCCTCCATTAATCATAGGACTAAGGTGAGTGACAATTCCCTGAGATTTCCATGTTAAATAAAATAGCATGACCCCTTCATTATAGTTGTTCTATTAGTGATTGTGAACATCTTTTGTGAAGACAAAACCTTCAATTCAACATATAAAATATGAGTATGATTTTATGAAATCTCTATGAAGTTATGATTTTGACATTTTGTAAAACATGAATGTTGTTTATAATGAGCTTGGGAATAACTCTTGTGAAAGAATTCGGTTCAATTCAAGGTTTAACAAAATCACCGAAACTAGGGTTTGAAACTCGAGATTGTGTTTAAGGCTAGTTTAAGAACATGAACGGCTTAGTTATCAAGTTCTAAATGAACGGAGAACTTAGAAAAGGGCAATGTGATACATATAGTATCAATGCTCTACTTGGTTGAATTTTAGTAAAACTCACCGGAGTTGAAATTAGGGAGTTATGAACAATAACGACTCCACAATCAATCCCTACGACGAATGTAGTTCGTTAGACTAATGAATTAGCTTACGATACTTTGAGATGGATTGATGCTTATGCCTTGATGTTTGTGTGCTTTTAAGACTCGATTGAGTTCTTATGCGGTTTATGTGATCGTGTGAAGTAAATGCATGATTGAGAGCATGTTGTAGAATAATGTATCTATTTGACATGTTGAATTCGCTCTTGTCGAATTCTTGTGTGATTCCTTAAATGAGTAAACAACTACTTGTTGAATAAGTTCGCTCTTGTCGAACTTGTTCCTTATTTGAGATTATATGACGAGTAAACATCTACTTGGCATTGCATGAGTCCAAAGTGGCATATTTGGTTGAGTCGTTGGTGTGACAATGCATCGCCGTCACGAGTTATGGGACTCGTGATAGTGATGGGTTGTTATACCGGGTTTTTATCACACACGCCTCCACTGTTGGCCACAGTGGGGAAGTAGCCCCTTTGCTGTAACCAAGAGAGCACATTGGCATGTCTAAGTACCATGGAGAGAGCTTGGTACCCGAGTAGAGAACTCGGCACTTTGATACACTCATCACGGGTATCATTGGCACGAATATTAACGTTGTGTATTGCAGGAGCTACGTAGCGGCACCGGTTCCATAACATATCCTCCTTATATGTGATTTACTTTATAGCACTTATGTGAAACAATGTGCTACCATGGATATGTGATTTAAGTGTTTATTAAATGAATGCTTTGAGTGACTTGATATTAAAGATGATATCTTGCTATGTATGTTGCATGATGCCATGACATGCATAATTGTTAACTCACAAAGTCTTTATGACTTACCCCTCCCTTTTACTGCTTTAGATCCGAGCCGTTCAGGTACCGCTCGTTGAGGTGTAGCAGGATTCTCGCTTGTCCGTGATCGCACGCGACGAGGTTGTGGTTTATAGATGTCCTTATTTTGTTCTCTTTTGTAAGGACGTTGGGTTTAGCAAGTCATTTAGACTTTGCTTGGGAACTTTGTTTATTTGGATTTATGTCTATACTTGTAGTTCATGTATCCTATTTTTGAGTGCCGGCGCATGTACGCCGAGCCTTGTATAGATGTATTATGGTTCACATGTTTTAAAACTTCCGCTGGGCATTACTTTAGCTCTTATTTAATTATGTTGTTTCTCCGGCATGTTGTAGCCGTCGAGGTATATTTGCATGAACTGTAGTGTTGGGTTCCGTAGTAAAGTCGCCGATGAATTGATATACTTGTCTTTAATTGCTATATCGTTTAAAAAGTTTTAAAATTTTTGGCCTTTTGGTGCCGAGTCGCGCTTCATAAAATGTTGCGTCACGTCGTTTTCTATAATTGAGTATTTGCATGTATTGTTGTCCTATTTGGACGACTTGACTTGTGATTCCACCTCTGGTCCGGTCGGTCGTCACAGCTTGGTATCGAGCTTTGTTAGCTATCGGCCAGATAGGTTCCATGGCCTAGGTGGGTTGGTTCTTTGTGTGATTTCTAACGTCGAGTGATTTCTTATAGGTTTATCATGGTGGTTCCTAGACAAGGAGCTAGTAGCAGTGGCGCTGGTCTTGGCCGAGGTAGAGGCAGACCTAGGAGGGTTTCTGTTGAACAAGAGGCTAGAGTTTCGAATGAACCAGAGGTTGAGATACCTCCACCACAGAATCAGGTGGATGAGAATGCTCGTATGGCGGGCTTGTTCCGTTGGATGATGAATGACCGAGTTGGCACAGAAGGTCGCGGGAGGTGTACCACCCCCACCACCACCACCGGAGGCGAGAGTTTCGCCACCTCGTAATGATGTACCACCGTAACCTAGGGCCATAAACAATGCTACTTTGGAGAGGTTTTTGAAAATGAAACCTCCATCTTTTGAGGGAGAGTCAGATGCTGGTAAGGCAGAGTTATGGCTTGAGGACTTGGAGAAAATTTTTGCAGCTCTGGACTGCACCGAGGAGGAGAAAGTTGTGTTAGCTGTGTATAAGCTAAGAGGGCCGCAAATCATTGGTGGAGAGTATTGCTAGCTAGCTGGAATCTTAATCAGGTTCCAAGGATTTGGTCAAATTTCGAGAGGGAGTTCAAGGCTTCCTATGTACCTATGGTAGTAAGGAGGAAAAGGGAGAAGGAATTTCAGGATCTAGAACAAGGTTCTATGACAATGGCTCAGTATTCAGATAAGTTTACCGAGTTGTCTCGCTATTGTGCACATCTAGTACCGGATGAGTCCCGAGGGTACTCAAGTTCGTGAAGGGTCCAAGACCGAGTTTAGAGGCAGCTCTTATCATTGCAGCTTGATCGATTATCGGGCGCGTAGACCGTGCCTACGAGATAGAGAGAGATATAGAGAGCACAGCCGAAGCCTTCGTGCGCCTTCACAAAGACGGGCCATCGCAGGGGCCTCGCAAAGATTCGGGAGAGGCCAGAGTTCGGGTAATCGGTCTGATTGTAGGGGCAACCGTCGCAACAGTGGCAATGGCGCATGCCTGGGGGGACGCCGCCCGAGAGTCGGGATAGTCGCGCTCCATCTTCTCGGGCAAGCAGGACGAGGAACAGCTTTGTAGTATGTTCTTTTTGTCGCCACGGGCACGCAGCTGAGCAAAGGTTGGACTAAGACTGCTAAGTGTCACGGGTGTGGTGAGACAGGACATTTGAGGAGAGATTGTCCTAAGACTGGTGCTAGTCAGTAAGTGGGCTCTATTTCACAGTCTGGGAACAAGAGGGATAGTGATGGGCGTCCTAAGGCGCAGGCACGTGTGTTTGTGCTTGCTCAGCGTGGTGTCCCAGAGTCTACTTCAATGATTGGAGGTACACTCTCGCGGTCATAGAGCTCGAGTTCTTATAGATCCTGGTCTACTCATTCATATGTCGCATCTCATTTTATTGATCATTTATGTGTATTGCCTGCTTAGTTACCTTTTGTGCTTGAGGTGTCTACACCGTTGGGTGATTGTATGCTTGCATCTGAAGTTTATAGGGGTTGCGATGTACTTGTTTGTGATCGGGTTTTGCATGCGGATTTGGTAGTATTGCCTATCCGAGATTTTGATGTGATATTGGGTATGGATTGGCTATGTGTTTACCATGCTTTAGTAGATTGCCGTCGCAAGAGGGTTACTTTTGCCATACCCGGAATTCCGGAGTTTGTGTTTATTGGCGATCATGCTATGAGAGGTATACATGTTATTTCTCGCGGGCTAGAAAACGCTATCTCGTGGGTGTACTAGGTATATTGCTTGTGTGCTTGATACTAGCATGTAGTATAGAGGATGTGCCGGTAGTTAATGAATTTCCGGATGTCTTTTCGACTAATTATGCATTACCTCCCGACCGAGAGTTAGAGTTTTGCATTGAGTTATTGCCTGGTACTTCACCTATCCCTAGAGCACCTTATAGGATGGCTCCAGCTGAGTTGAGGGAGTGGAAGGAGCAGTTGCAGGAACTGCTGGATAGGGAGTTTATTAAACCGAGTGTGTCTCCGTGGGGTGCACCGGTTTTGTTTGTGAAGAAGAAGGATGGTAGTTTGCGGTTGTGCATTGACTATCGTTAGTTGAATCAGGTTACTATAAAGAATAAGTACCCATTACCCCACATTGATGATCTCTTTGATCAGCTTCAGGGGTTTGTTGTGTATTCCAAGTTATACTTGAAGAGTGGTTACCACCAGTTGAGGGTTCGAGCGAAGGATGTCCCGTAGACAGCCTTTCGTACGCGTTATGGCCATTATGAGTTTGTTGTTATGCCGTTTGGGTTAACAAACGCACCTGTCGTTTTTATGGACTTGATGAATAGTGTGTTTCATGAGTACCTTGATTGTTTTGTTGTGGTGTTCATTGATGATATCCTTGTGTACTCGAAGTCATGAGAGGAGCATGAGCATCATTTGAGAGAGGTTCTTACTGTGTTGCGTAAGAAACAGCTTTTTGCTAAATTTAGCAAGTGTGCATTCTGGCTAGAACAAGTTGCTTTTCTTGGGCATGTTGTGTCTAGTGATGGTATCGCGGTGGATCCATCGAAGGTTGAGGCTGTTACCAAGTGGAAGACTCCTAGTACGGTGACCGAAGTCCGTAGTTTCATGGGCTTGGCGGGTTATTACCGTAGGTTCATTGAGGGATTTTCTAAGATTGCCACTCCTATGACCAATCTTACTCAGAAGAAGTCTGCTTTTGTTTGGAGTGACAAGTGCGAGGCTAGCTTTCAGGAGTTGAAGAGGAGGTTGACTACAGCTACGGTTTTAGCTTTGCCTAGTGGTTGTGAGAACTTCGTGGTTTATTGTGACGCTTCTTTGGAAGGCTTGGGTTGTGTGCTTATGCAGAACGGGAAGGTTATTGCCTATTCTTCTAGGAAGTTGTCACCATATGAGCAGAATTATCTGACTCATGATCTTGAGTTGGCAGCTATTATCTTTGCGCTTCACAAGTGGAAACACTATCTTTATGGAGCTAAGTTTGAGGTGTATACGGATCATAAGAGTCTGAAATACCTTTTCTCGCAAAAGGAGTTAAATATGAGACAGAGGCGATGGATGGAGAAGCTTAAGGATCATGATTGTACTATCTTGTACCATCCGGGGAAAGCGAATGTTGTAGCGGATGCATTGAGTAGGTGATCCTTCATGTCATGTTTGATGATGAGAGAATGGAAGATGCTTGAGGATGTCCGTGAATGGAGTCCTGCTGTGAGTGAGCATAGTGTTCTCTTTGCTAGTGTTCATGCTACACCAGTGTTGTTTGGGTTGATCAAGGAAGCTCAAGCTACTGATCCAGATTTGACGAAGATTATCGATGGATTGGGTGAGAATAATACACCCGAGTTCGCGATAAACAGTGATGGAATCTTGACATTCCGGAGTAGGATTTGTGTTCCTTCTTCTGATGAAGTGAAACGTATGGTTCTTGATGAGGCTCACAAGGCCAAGTATACGATACATCCGGGTAGTACTAAGATGTACCGTGACTTGAAGAGGCAGTTTTGGTGGAATGGGATGAAGAGGGAGATAGTTGAGTATGTTTCGAGATGTTTGACGTGCCAGCAGGTTAAGGCTGAGCACCAGAGACCTACCGGTTTGCTTCAGCCACTTGAGATTCCGGAGTGGAAGTGGGAGCATATCACCATGGATTTTGTTACAGGGTTGCCACGTACTCGTAGAGGCTTTGATGCAGTTTGGGTTACCGTTGATAGGTTGACTAAGTCTTCCCATTTTATTCCTATTGCGATTTCTTACAGTTTGAGTCAGTTGGCAGCGTTGTACATTCAGGAGATTGTGAGACTACATGGTGTACCGGTTAGCATTGTGTCAGATAGAGACCCCAGATTTACTTCTAGGTTCTGGCATTCTTTGCAGGAGGCTTTGGGTACGAAGTCAATTTCAAGATGCGTTTCATCCCATCGATGGTCGGAGCGATTGATACTGATTTTGGAGGATATGTTACGTGCGTGTGCTATGGATTTTAAGGGTAGTTGGGATTCACATCTACCGGAGTTTTGCGTATAATAACAGCTATCAGTACCATTGAGATGGCGCCATACGAGGCATTGTATGGGCGTAAGTGTCGATCATCGATTTGCTGGGATGAGGTTGGTGAGGCAAGATTCTGGGGTTCGGAGATGGTGCAACAATCAGCTGAGAGTGTGAAGCTGATTAGAGACATATTGCTTATAGCTCAGAGTAGACAGAAAAGCTACGCTGACAACCGGAGATGTGATCTTGAGTTTCAGGTTGGTGACTTTGTGTTCCTGAAGGTATCGCCCCGGCGCGGTACAAAGCGGTTTGGGAAGAAAGGGAAGCTTTCTCCCAGGTTTATTGGTCCGTTCGAGATCTTAGAGCGGATTGGTTCTTTGGCTTATAGACTTGCGTTACCACCGTCTATATCGGGTGTCCATGATGTGTTTCATGTTTCAATGCTTCGTAAGTACTTGAAGGACGAGTCACATGTCCTTACTTATGAGGAGATTACCTTTGAGCCCGATCTTTCTTACGTTGAGAAACCGGTGAGGATTCTTGATACCAAGGAGCAAGTCTTGAGGACCAAGTGAATTCCTTTAGTGAAGGTCTTGTGGAAGAATCATGATATTGAGGAAGCCACATGGGAGACTGAGCTTGAGATGAGGGAGAAATACCCTTACTTGTTCGAGATTTCTGGTATGAATTTAGCGACTAAATTTCTTTAAGTGGGGGAGGATGTGAGAACCCAAACCCCATTTCATGTTTGTCATCATTATAACATGTTTATTATATGTCTTGACATATTTGAGACTTCATTTCATTCATATCATGTTGGCATTGAGTTGGTTAAGATCATAATAGAATAATGGTCTTCCATGTGTTACATGCCTTGTGTTGATCTTTCGAGTGTTCTTCGTATTGTGTTATCACCTTGATAAGTCTCATGAGAGTCTTAGTACTTTGCATCTAAGGTTTATAACGTTCAACTTAGTTGTTGTGTGCTTGGTTGGGAGTTTAGAAGCTTCGTTACTTCGTTTATGTTTTGATGTTGTACATCATTGCTTGTATTGCCTTCATTTCGTCTCGAGAGAAGTTCGGTTGAGTTCTAGGCCTTGAATACAAGCCATAACAATGATTAAACAAGCCTAATACATGTTCATTCTATCCTAGATTAAGTTGGGATTGATTCGTGTTTGATTCGTTGGCCAATTGTCGAGTGGTTCGAGGCATGTTTTAACTTGTTTCGGATGTGTTTCGGGTGTGTTTCCGACTTGTTTTGGGCTTGGTTACACCTTAGGATTGTTGCCTTTGAGTTTGGAATCATTTAGGACATGTTTAGGACAAGTTTTAGGACAGAACCTCGCGGTCGCATTGAGTTTTGGAGGCTGGCTCGCGTGGAGATGTATAGAGCTAGTCATTTTGTGCAGAATGCTGGAAATGACCCTTGCGGTCGCATGGTTCAAGGGGGATGCGACCGCATCCTCCTGTTTTCAGCAATGTGAGATTTTTTAAGTGTTTTGGTTAATGATTCTTGAACCCTTGGCCCTTGGCCGACCTTGGTCACTCAAAGCCATCTTTGTTGACTCGTCTAAGACCCTTTTAGACCCTTGGATCTTGCTTATCAAAGGCTAGCATGCCTTGGCCAATTAGAAGTCTCTTAAAGCCCTTCACTTGGATTAGGGACTTCTTGGGAAGTATATAAACACAAAATTCAGCCTCTACACCCATTGTTGATCAACAACAAGCTGAACTTCAGAGACCTAGCTCAAATTTTGTCCATGGAGGTCACACCAACTTGAGAGACCATTTCCCGGAGATCCGGTGGTCCGATCGTCGAACCGATACCGCCAAATCGAAGCTCTCGATCTTCTCTACAACAATCCTTGCTCTAATCAACCTTTCCTCCATTAATCATAGGACTAAGGTGAGCGACAATTCCCTGAGATTTCCATGTTAAATAAAATAGCATGACCCCTTCATTATAGTTGTTCTATTAGTGATTGTGAACATCTTTTGTGAAGACAAAACCTTCAATTCAACATATAAAATATGGGTATGAAAGAATTCGGTTCAATTCAAGGTTTAACAAAATCACCGAAACTAGGGTTTGAAACTTGGGATTGTGTTTAAGGCTAGTTTAAGAACATGAACTGCTTAGTTATCGAGTTCTAAATGAACGGAGAACTTAGAATAGGGCAATGTGATACATATAGTATCAATGCTCTACTTGGTTGAATTTTAGAAAAACTCACCGGAGTTGAAATTAGGGAGTTATGAACAATAACGACTCCACAATCAATCCCTACGACGAATGTAGTTCGTTAGACTAATGAATTAGCTTACGATACTTTGAGATGAATTGATGCTTATGCCTTGATGTTTGTGTGCTTTTAGGACTCGATTGAGTTCTTATGCGGTTTTTGTGATCGTGTGAAGTAAATGCATGATTGAGAGCATGTGGTAGAATAATGTATCTATTTGACATGTTGAATTTGTTCTTGTCGAATTCCTATGTGATTTCTTAAATGAGTAAACAACTACTTGTTGAATAAGTTCGCTCTTGTCGAACTTGTTCCTTATTTGAGATTATATGACGAGTAAACATCTACTTGGCATTGCATGAGTCCAGCTGGCATATTTGGTTGAGTCGTTGGTGTGACAATGCATCGCCGTCACGAGTTATGGGACTCGTGATAGTGATGGGTTGTTATACCGGGTTTTTATCACACACGCCTCCACTATTGGCCACAGTGGGGAAGTAGCCCCTTTCCTGTAACCAAGAGAGCACATTGGCATGTCTAAGTACAATGGAGAGAGCTTGGTACCCGAGTAGAGAACTCGGCACTTTGATACACTCATCACGGGTATCATTGGCACGAATATTAACGATGTGTATTGTAGGAGCTACATAGCGGCACCGGTTCCATAACATATCCTCCTTATATGTGATTTACTTTATAGCACTTATGTGAAACAATGTGCTACCATGGATATGTGATTTAAGTGTTTATTAAATGAATGCGTTGAGTGACTTGATATTAAAGATGATATCTTGTTATGTATGCTGCATGATGCCATGATATGCATAATTGTTAACTCACAAAGTCTTTATGACTTACCCCCTCCCTTTTACTGCTTTAGATCCGAGCCGTTCAAGTACCGCTCGTTGAGGTGTAGCAGGATTCTTGCTTGTCTGTGATCGCACGCGACAAGGTTGTGGTTTATAGATGTCCTTATTTTGTTCTCTTTTGTAAGGACGTTGGGTTTAGCAATTCATTTAGACTTTGCTTGGGAACTTTGTTTATTTGTTTTATGTCTATACTTGTATCTTATTTTTGAGCGCCGGCGCATGTATGCCGAGCCTTGTATAGATGTATTATGGTTCACATGTTTTAAAACTTCCGCTGGGCATTACTATAGCTCTTATTTAATTATGTTGTTTCTCCGGCATGTTGTAGCCGTCGAGGTATATTTGCATGAACTATGTAGTGTTGGGTTCCGGTAGTAAAGTCGCCGATGAATTGATATACTTGTCTTTAATTGCTATATCAGGTTTAAAAAAGTTTTAAAAATTTCGGCCTTTTGGTGCCGAGTCGCGCTTCAACTAAAATGTTGCGTCACGTCGTTTTCTATAATTGAGTATTTGCATGTATTGTTGTCCTATTTGGACGGCTTGACTTGTGATTCCACCTCGGGGTCTGGGTCGGGTCGTCACAAGCCGAGACCCACGTTGGAAAGATCTCGTCGAGGAGATCGTTTCCCCTCTATCTATTTTAGGTTTCATATAGGTTTGAAATCCAGATCTGAGGTACGCTACTAAACTCCCTTGCTTTCTTCTTCACTAATTTTGCTTAGATCATGCTAAGGAAGAGTTTTATCAAGTCTATAAAACGTTTTGATGTTTCTATGAAATATTGATATTTTTCCATGGATCTTGACTTGATGATTTTTGTCTTGGGTTTTGTTTGAAAATATGTGGCATTCATCAAATATAGCCATTTGACCCGGATGATGAACATATATAGCCTTTGACTAACCAAAAAAGGGATCTGACGAAATATCCCCTGGTCAACTAGACGACCACAATGGTCGACTGGGTGGTCGTCTAGTCGACCACTATGTTTCATCTTCGTCTTCTTCATCTCCGGCGACAATGGCGTCCGACGTCTGGTTCGTCCGGCGACAATGATCCCACCTCCAGTCTTCTTCGTCCGACGTCTAGCGTCTGGACTAGACGACCACAATGGTCGACTGGGTGGTCGTCTAGTCGACCACTGTGTTTCATCTTCGTCTTCTTCATCTCCGGCGACAATGGCGTCCGGCGTCTGGTTCGTCCGGCGACAATGATCCCTCCTTGCCATGAACACAAATGGTAGGGAAAGGGTATTGATGGAATTTTTAGATAAAAGTGGCTATAAAAGTATATTTTTTTTAAGTGAGGTTATAAATGACCAAGTCATCTTTGACTTGGCCATTTGTGTAAATGCCCCTTGAAATATGTTCAAGCTTTGATTTGGAATCATTGTTGTTCATGAACTTGTTGGAAAACAAACCATACAAATTCAGCCTTTGTTTTTGGTAAATTTCGGGAAAATTCTGGTACTAATCTACTAAAGGTAAATTTCTAAAAATTTATTATGTTATACCTATACATGTTAGGTAACACTAGGTAAATTTTCATCAATTTTGGAGTTCGGGAAGTATTTTTCATTAGTCACAAATCGGGGCTGTTCCAGTAAGCTGTTAGCAGAAAGGTAGTATGTTAACATGATATTGAGGTGGTCATATTTCGATGAATAAAAATCCTAATGGAGTGTTTTAAAATAGTAAACTCTAGCTCAAAGAGTCTAGTTTCTGTAAATGTAAATTCTATAACATTTGGAGCAACGAGCAATGTTTGGTGAATTTTGTATGATAGACATGCAGAATGAGTCACAACAGATAATCAGGTTTTTAACCTGAACTTCGAGGGGCTATATTTTTATGAATACAAGTCATAATGGAGTAATTTAAGATGCTAAAATATATTCTTGACAGTCTAGTTTCAGACTAAGAAATAATCACCTCCTTTGGAATTGTGAGTAATTAATGGTCGAGCTTACAAGTTGACTGTGCAGAATGAGTTATAACAGAAAATCTGATAAATAACTTGTCTTTGTGATAACCATAAATGGATGATTATAGGTCTGAATTGAATGATTCAAAATGGTAAATAATACCTTAAAATGTATTGTTTCTAAATATGTGTAGATCACAATATTTGAACTTGTCAAGCGTGGTTTATGAATAAAACATGAACCATAATGGATTTGGGAATATAGGATGAATTATCATTCTAGAATGAGTTTTAGTGAATATAATCTACGTTATTAGTTGATCCTAGACCATCAATGAAGTCTTGGGGATTTTATGAGTTGTTACTTGTTAAGTTATGGGTTTAGCCTAGATTCATAAAAGAAATGAATTTCTATCACTACAACAAAAAAGGCCTTTAACAACGTTTTTAAAACGTTGTAATAGAGATTTTACAACGTTTTGTAAAACGTTGTGTTAGGCAACGTTGTAATAGGTCCCCCTTTTTTACAACGTTTTTCAAACGTTGTAAAAAGTATTTTACAACGTTTTATAAACATTGTAAAAAGTCTATTACAACGTTTAAAAAACGTTGTAAAAAGTCTTTTACAACGTTTAAAAAACATTGTAAAAAGTCTGTTACAACATTTAAAAAACGTTGTAAAATACTTTTTACAACGTTTAAAAAACTTTGCAAAAAGTATATTACAACGTTTTTTAAACGTTGTAAAAGACTTTTTACAACGTTTATAAAACGTTGTAAAAGACTTTTTACAAGGTTTAAAAAACGTTGTAAAAACTATTTTTCAAAAAAATAAATAAATAGCATTTTGTTCCAATTTTGAACCCCCCACCTAACACAAACATAATGTCAACTATGCACTACATCAATTTCCTCAAGTAACCATAGGAAGGATAATTAACCAATCATCCTTAAAAAATGGAAAGAATATTATCACTTCAAGATTCAGCCCTATGCACCGATCTGGAATATTTTCTAGGCAAATCAACAAAGATCACCACCAGACGTTGGTCTAGCCAATGATGGATGCATGGACATATGTATTAAAAGTAGAAATAACTCCAACAATTATAGCACTAGTTGGCTTCCAATATACAAGAAAAATGTGTTCTCCTTTGCTCGACCTTTTACCAAATCACTATCTCTTCCATAAATTTTCAAAATTGTTTACTTAAAAGAAAAAGAGCATGCATACAGAAATTTGTAATCCCAAACGCAATCATGTTGGCCCATTGCTATAAAACCATAATTCAAATTTGGTCATCTGCATTGTCACTTGGAGGCTTTCAATATCCTCCACATTTCCATGTAATCTGACACTTTGACGCACCACTGGATGCATTAACCCAAGCTGTGACATCGAAACATATATGGAAAGGAAAGGGAGAAGGCTTGGGACAACATTGCTCCTGGTTTAGCATCTCAATTTGAGGCACCTTATTTAGTTCCGTTCATTGATACTGTAACCAAAACAAACATATGTGTCATGACAGAATGGTTCCAGCCCTCTCAACTGTCCAGTAAGCAATTAACCATCAGAGTAAAAGTTTTGACACAAACTCTTCTAATCAGAACCATGAAAATCAAAGAAGCAATAATCATTCCTAGTTATACACATTGAAAACCATGAACATCAAAGAAGCAATAACCATTCCTAGTTGTAAACATTGAAAACAAAAACTTTTACCAAAGAGATGCATAATGCAGTAGCATCTAACAACCAATTCAGTCCTCCAGAAAAACCAGAGACCCAGGCTTAAAGTAGTTTAGATTACTGATCATGTTAAGGAGGTTTTGACACTTGGCTATAAGCCTAATTAAACATGTTGTAATCCACAGCTTTACTATGGCTAAAAACATAATCAGAATATAACATAAACAAAGGTAGATTCATAGACTAGTAAACCTACTATGAAAATGATAAAGTGCAATGACAATCAAATGAGGGCTGTAAAGTTCCAAGCACAGAGCGAAACTAGAGATTATGATAACATAGTAACTAAGGTTGATCCTTGTTTTGTGGATTATATGAAAACATAGACTCTATGATAGTTTGTTTTGATGTTACCAATAAGGCATTCAAATTCCTCACTCATCACCCTCAGTTACACTACTCAAAAAATGATTCAAGTTTATTTCAATTGCTTCCTCATAATAACTGGGCACCTGTTTTCAACCCTATCCTATGATTTACAGTAAAATTGGGAGCCTGTTTTCAATAAAAAATATTATAACAGCACGACAGTATAGTATCATAGTGTTATTTTATTGATCATGGTCGGATTGGAGGAATTGAAGAAGAAACCTGTACCTTTGTTTGATGCTGAAAATGGCTTTTCTACTGGGTCAAGCTTGGATCCTTCTGATTCTTATACGGTAAGTTTTCCTTTGGAGGGAAAAAAAAAAGAGAAAGTTAAAGTAAGATGAACAAAGAGAAAGTCCATAGTGACAAAGAATAAAACTGAAAAAAGAGAGGTATGCCAATTTAAGTATTCACACACACACACACACACACACATAAACAGAAACATAGATAACAACATTCATGCTTTTAACATCCAATCTTAAGAGTACCAAAGTATATCTAGCTACAGTAGGATGCCCACAGTTGCATCAATCACCAAAAATATATCTACAGTCCCACAAGAACAAGATAGAAATTCATACTAAGTTATGTACCAAAAGAAGGAAAGACCAAGGAGCCAGATAAAACAGCTCTGAAAACACACACACACACACTGATATACATACATTCGAACACATATTCATCTGTTCAATTTGACCTCCCAAAGAAAGGAATCAGAGAAATAAAAGCAACGCAAATCATAAGTCTAAATTTGAAATTACTGCATATTATTAAAAATGATTGAGCAGACCATGAAAGAACTACAAAACAGAAATGAAAAGCCCAACCAACATCAATTTAGGTGCTTCCCAGTTGATTGTGCAGATCATGAAGTAAGTAAGAACATATACAAAAGGCCAGATTGCATCCATTGTTGCACAAGGAGATTCTCAGACAGTAAGAAGAAGTCGCACAATCTAGTAGTAGAGTAACATTATGTTTTTTTAATATATATAATATAAAAATTGCAATTGCATACTTATAGAAAGATTACATATGCGGACTATGACTAGTAAAGAAATCCCACTCTTGATAAGAGATAGAGTTCTACCAGGGCGTGCACTAGAAAAGAAAATAGAGCGATGATATCGGGTACAACCAGTACTTATATAAAAGACCTATTTCTTTAAACTTAAAATACCCTCAACCACATTACTCACACACACCTGCGATTTTGTAACCAAACTTTAATTAATCTGTTTAGGTTCAATGTTAGAGAGAATCGGACATTCCCGAATGAGCTGATGGGAAGATGATCGATGTATTTTATACGTCGATTTTATATACTTCTATGACTTAAATTATGCTATTTCACGAGTCTTTTGAGTACTAATATATGTTTTCGGTGAGTTTTGTAAGTTTCAGGATTATTCGTGAAAATATGTTAAACTCCAGGGTTTTAAGTGCAAATTACAAGAAAGGGCCAAAGAGGAAAATTGAAGAAACAAGGAAAGCGCACAAGCGGACACCTTGCGGACTTGAGTGCCTCGACCTGCGACCTTAAGGTAGGCGTCTGGGTCCTCAAAGCCAGCAATCAAAGAAATCAAAATCCACCCACACTGGAGACCTTGCGGACATAAGGTACCCAGCACCTTGCGACCGCAAGGTGGGCATAATGCGTGATTTTCGGATTTTCACACGGTGGTTCGATTGAAACACAACTCCCGAGTATATATAGAAGCCAGAGGCCGAGCCAAAGCATAAGGAGGACGACTGGAAGCTCTTGTTGATTCCTATGATTAGATTTGGTTGAGTCATCTTCTGATTCTATTGTACAGTAGGCTAAAAGGTGCAACGTCGATTAGTGTGGCAACTGTCTTAGAATCACTGTGTTTAGAATAGTTTCTAAGTGTTAGTTCTTAGGCGCCAAACAGCAAGCTTCTACAGCAGTCCTTAAGAACCAGCAGACTTTGAAGTCGGCTCAAAGTCCGGAAAATCAAATTTGGCCAAAATCAAGAAACAATGACACGTGTACACCTACTTAGATATTTTCGAAAATATCTAGTCATTATGTCTTCACCAGATTATTTTTTTTTAAGAAGTCAACTCTGCATGATGACAAGCTGCCCTGTCTCTCGAAAATTGAAGCGAAGACATTACCCGCTTTGGCTAAGAAGACTTTCCAAGCCGCAAAGCTCGCACTCGAAACATTACCATGTTTAGTAATGTCTTCTCTGCACACTGCATCTCTAATGACTGTGGCTGTTTCTTCTCCCAAAGCGCCGAATTGCATTCAATGCAAAGGAACGTTGGACTCAATTATCTCTGATTTCAGACCAACGGTCAAAAGGTCTCTTCCTGGTATATATTCAAGTGTTGAAGATCTGAAAACATAACTCTTGCGCATTAACTCTCAAGCTTCATCTTCATCACTCAAGCATTCAAGAGATCAAAGGACAAGGACCAACACTTCACCAAACTTTCTCAAGGCTGCAGATCCGCCATCTTAAATTCTTTCTCGGCTTCATTTAGTTTATCTTTAAAGCTGTTTTTAATTCGCGTGTAGAGAACAATTATTCATTAATTGTCTCTCTCACCTTTATACACTTGGTTAAAAAAACTCATTTTTTACACGATCCATTAGAGATCTAAAATCATAAACCTAACGGATAAACAAGTGCACTTTTAAAATCCAAAGCTAACCACTTTGGTAGTGGATGTAGTACTATTCACAGTACGAACCACTTCAAATTCCTGTGTGCTGTTCAAACTCTTCTTATTTCTCTTATTAACTGCGTGTGCTTAACTGTTCCAGATTCTGCACTTCCTTAACAGCACTCTTGATAATTTCAGAATCTGATTAGTTTCCGCTGCCTAAACATTTCTATTTAAACCTCTCTAAAATCATTAAGAAGTGTTTACGAAAAGTTTTATAAAAACTTATCTAGGCTATTCAACCCCCCTTCTAGCCTAGATTGAGCCTATTTTGGGACCAACAATTGGTATCAGAGCTTAATTCTTTGAAAAATCATTTTTCCAAGATTAACCTCTTGAGAATAGATCCTATGGCTCACTATATGCTGCCTACTTCAAATACCAGCCACGTCCCAATATTGGACGAAGGCCATTTCGAAGTATGGAAAGATAAGGTTATGAGATATATGAACTCTATTGACAATCGGTTGTGGCAATGTGTTCGACAGTCCTTATATTCCAATGAAACCCAACCTACTTGTGAAGTAGCCGGTGGTCCTCCCGAGATACCTAAATCCATGAGCGAATGGACGACGAAGAAAGGAGGCTCGTTGAACTCGACAGCAAGGCTATTCATATTATATCCAGCTCTGTCGAGACAAGCACATATCAACAGATCATCAGATGCAAAACTGCCAAGGAAATGTGGGAAGCCTTGGTGGAATATCTTGAAGGAGATCTACCCACAAGAGACAACAGAAAGTACAACTATATTCAACAGTTCGACTCATTCAGAAAAGATCCTAAGGAGACTCTACGGCAAGCCTACGACAGATTTTGTGAGGTAGTAAATAGTTGTTACTCTTTAGGAAAAGAATATAGTGTTAAAGAAGTAAATATGAGATTTTTAGCTTCTTTAGGAAGTTTGTGGCATGTAAAAACCACTGCAATAAAAGAGTCCAAAGACTTGAACTCCATGCATCTCAGAAGTTTGTATGCGAGTTTAACAGTCTATGAGCAAGAATTACTTCAAGCTCAAGAACAGGACAAACATTTTAAACTTCCTTCTTTTTCTGCTATCTCTTAGGAAATTCCTGCTCAAGAAAGTAAACCATCTACTTCTTCTTCAAATGAGAATGAAATTCTCTCTGACGAGCAATTTGCCATGTTCTATGTTAGCTTGAAAAGGAGATTGTTCTATGTTAGTTTGCTACAATTGCAGGAAACCTGGTCACTTTGCTTCTAAATGTCCTAAGCCTAAATATGAAGCCTATAAAAGGAGGCCTTCTAAATCATTTTCTAAACATAGAGGTCTTCTGGCTGAGGACTTAGAAGAAAACCATGTAGCCACTTGGTTTGAAACTGATTCTGACGAGGATGATAGTGATGACTCACCTGAGCAGGCACACATTTGCCTGGTTGCTCTAGAGTCACCTCCCACCTATGACTCAGATAGTGAAGTTAAATACTCTCCTTTTCAAGCTAACATAGAACAATCTCCTGAAGAGCCTTCAAAAGAAGATATCCTCAAGGATGCTCAAGACATGCTAGAGGAATTCAATGAATTCAGAAAGGCGTATGTTAAGTTAGCTAAAAGTCATGAGAAGCTGGGAACTGAGAAATCCTTGCTGGAAGCCGAGTTAAAAACTCTCCATGGAATTCAGCAGGAAAGTATCAAGTTAAAAGAAGAGAACAAGTTTCTCAATGAAAAGGTTGCTTGCCTTATTGATCATGCCAAAGAGATATCTGCTGAGAAAGATGAGTTGCAAAAGACCATTAACTCATGGAATAACTCAACGGCAGTCTTTGATCAAATTCTTGGAGATCAGAAGCCCTCAACAGATAAATCTGGGCTAGGATTCTCTAATGACATCTCTGGTGCAACCTCTGAACAAGAAAATGAACATTTTATAGTGAATAGTAATATTCCTGCACAATGTCAGAAACCTAACAAGGGTAAAGAAGGAATTGGTTATACTGCTACTCCTTATAAATACCCTAAGGTTCAAATTATCAAAAACAGTGAAGCTTTGAAAGCAAAGCAATCATCTGGAGATAAACTCAAAGGAGGAACAGACTTACAACAGCCCTCCACCAGCACTTCTGTGAAAGCAAAGGCTGCTGTTTCAGGGCCTACGAAAAGTCTGCTCAAACCTATCAGATTCATCAACAGTACTACAGATGGTGCTGCTGCTACAAAGGATGTTGATACCAAGCTTAAAGGCAAAATGCATGAGGTATCAAAGTCTGCTACCAGCAAATATTCTTCTGCTAAAACAAAACTCAGTATAGACTTAAGAAGCCTCATACAGAAGCCTCTAAGCCTGCTGTTAACAAGACTACCAACTCAAAAGCTGCTGTTAAGAAAAATGTTCAAAAACCTTCCAAGACCCAGCATGATCATGTAGACTTCTGTAACTTTCATCACTGTACATTTTGTAAGTGTTTTGGCCACTTGGTCCATGAATGTCTACTGAAATCCATCATAAAGCCTGCTGGATCCCCTATTCCAAAAATCAGGCAAGTATGGGTTCCAAAAATACGCTAACCATTTGGACCCATAAAGGAAAATAAAAGGGGACCATGATTTTCTTACCTCTACATCTCAGGTGTGTTTCATGGCTAACTCCAGTTCAGAAAAGAAAGATGTATGGTATCTAGATAGCGGCTGCTCAAGACACATGACCGGAGAATCCTGCCTTCTCTCTAATATTTCTGAAGCAGAAGGCCCTCCAGTCATCTTCGGAGATAATGCTAAAGGAAGAACAATTGGCTATGGATCCATCATTCGAGGAAATCTCTCCATCGGAAAAGTCTCTCTAGTAGAAGGCTTGAAACATAACCTTCTAAGTATCTCTCAATTCTGTGATAAAGGGCTTATCTGTCAATTCTCTTCAAACAGATGTGATATCAAGGATCCAGTCTCTTGCACAATCTTGGTCACTGGACACAGACAAGGAAATGTCTACGTGATAGATTTGAATGCCTACGGTAAGGCTGCTAATCTATGTCTTGTAGCTAACTCTGCTCAAGACAAAAGCTGGTTGTGGCATAAAAGACTCAGTCATTTGAACTTCAAATATTTGGCCAAGCTATCTAAAGAAGGTCTAGTCAAAGGATTGCCAAAGGTCTCTGCTGACCATGATCGTTCGTGCAAAGCGTGCCAACTAGGAAAGCTCTCAAAAACGTCATTCAAAAGCAAACCAGGACTCTCAACGACAAGACCTCTACAACTGCTACACATGGATCTCTTCGGACCAGTCACCACTATTAGCTATGGTGGTTTCAGATACACGCTAGTAGTAGTGGATGATTATACAAGATACACTTGGACAGAGATGATGTCTTCTAAAGATCACACATACGATCTTCTTATAGCACTATTCAGAAGATTGCAAACGCAAAAACTCGATGAAATCAGTGACGCTCGATCGACAATGGCACCGAAGTTCACCAATAATGGAATAGCAAAGTACCGTGATGATCACGGTATTGGGCACAACTTCTCTGTAAGAACACCACAAAGAAAACGGCGTTCGAAAGGAAGAACGTAACACTTATCGAAGCGCTAAAACTATGCTTGCTTCTTTGAAGCAAAGTTGCCCAAACACATACCGTCAATACCGCTTCACTCGTAACGCATCATTGATCAACAAATTTCACGGTAAAACACCCTACGAACTTTGGAGAGGTAAAACCCCAAACATTGGATTTTTTAAAATCTTCGGTCAGAATGTTTTGTAGTCTACAATGGTAATGATTACAGAGGCAAATTTGATCATAAAGCCGATGAAGGTGTATTTTTGGGTTATGCCTTACACTCCAAAGCTTACAGGGTTTTCAACAAACGTTTATTAAAAATAGTTGAATATGTTCATGTCTCATTTGATGAATTTGATTTATTAGAGCCACATGTGGCTCCAAATGTTGCTGATGATTTTGTTGATGTTGAGACAGTACATCCCAACCATCAACCTCTAGTATACCTAATCCATCACCAAGGAACTCAATCAAACATTCCTGACCATCATTTTCTATCAAACGGGTCACCAGAAGACTTCAACCCTGCTCAAGAAAACCCGAATCAAGAACCCTTTGTTTCTCAACCTGAAAATCCTATTCCTCAACTCACCTATGAACCAAATTCTGAACACAACTCTCATCAAGACACATCTGATCTTCCCTATAGCCCTCCTTCTGAACCTTGTCATGTAGAAACAGCAGCAACTCATCATATTCCTGCTGTCACAAGAACATGTAAAGATCATCCAATCTCTCAAATCATAGGTGACATTCATGTTGGAGTACGCACCAGAAGATCCTCCAAGAATGAATGTATGTTCTGTGCTGCATTTGTTTCAGAAGAAGAGCCAAAGAAGATCGAAGAAGCTCTTCAAGATCCAAGTTGGCTGGAAGCCATGCAAGAAGAACTTCAAGCAATTTGAACGATGCCAAGTATGGAAGCTAGTCCCAAAGCCTCGCCGATCATACTGTCATTGGCACAAAATGGGTGTTCAGAAACAAGAAGGATGAGGATGGGAACATAGTGAGAAACAAAGCAAGACTTGTTGCACAAGGATATCGCCAAGAAGAAGGTATCGACTATGATGAAACATTCGCTCCTATGATAGCAAGATTCGCTGGAAGCTATTCGAATCTTCTTAGCCTATGCTACTTACAAGGACTATGCTACATACAAGGACTTTGCTTTACCAAATGGATGTCAAGAGCGCATTTCTTAATGGTGATCTTCAAGAAACGGTCTACGTTGCTCAACCTCCAGGCTTTGTAGAGAAAGGGAAAGAAACTCATGTTTACAAGCTTAAGAAGGCTCTCTATGGCCTTAAGCAAGCTCCTCGAGCCTGGTATGAAACCCTTTCTAAATTTTTGGTTGAACAAGGATTCGTGCGAGGGAAGATTGACACCACTCTCTTCATTCTCAAGCACAAAGGACATTCTCTGCTGGTACAAATTTACGTTGATGATATCATTTTCGGATCCACAAATGAGAAGCTGTGTAAGCGATTTGAAACGCTTATGACTGGCAAGTTTCAAATGAGTATGATGGGAGAACTCACATTCTTCTTGGGTCTTCAAATTCAACAAATTCAACAAAGGAATATTCATCACCAATCCAAGTATGCTAAAGATCTTGTCAAAAATTTGATTGGAAACAAAGAAACACATTTGATACTCCAATGGCTGCTAAATGCAAACTTACAAAAGACCTACAAGGGAAGAAAGTTGATATCACCTACTATAGGGGGATAATTGGTTCTCTGCTCTACCTCACCGCCAGCAGACCCGACATAGTGTATGCTGTTGGGGTGTGTGCTAGATTTCAAGCAGACCCTCGTGAGTCACATCTTCTTGCAGCCAAAAGAATCATTAAATACGTATCAGACACCACCAACTTAGGTATCTGGTATCCAAGGGAATCCTCTTTCAACTTGGTTGGATACTCAGACGCAGACTATGCTGGTTGCCAAATTGACAGAAAAAGCACTAGTGGAACTTGTCAATTTCTAGGAGACAGACTTGTCTCTTGGGCTAGCAAGAAACAAGCATCCGTTTCAAATTCCACCACCGCGAGTACATAGCCGCTAGTGCGTTGTCAACTGCTTTGGATCAAACAACAGTTGGTGGACTACGACATCAAAGTAGCAGACTGCCCAATCATGTGTGATAACACCTCAGCAATCTCTATCACCTACAATCCCGTGATGCACTCCAAGACAAAGCATATCGATGTTCGATATCACTTTCTTAGGGACAATGTAGAAAAGAGAAACATTAGCATGAAGTATATTTCAACCGACCATCAATTGGCAGACATCTTCACCAAAGCTCTAGAAGCAGACAGGTTTGCTTATCTAAGGGGAGAGCTTGGTATGCTTGACCCGACTGCTTAAATTCAATCTAAAATTAATTTTTCATTATAATATGTAAATTTTTTTTTTCAAAATAAATTGTTTAAGCAGACTTGAAAATTCATTTTAAGCAGACTTGAAAATTTATTTTAAGCAGACTTGAAAATTTGTTTTAAGCAGACTTATTATATTTAAAATCGAGAATTTCTAAAGTCACTGGAAGATAAATAAGCTTTTTAAACTATAATTTTGAGAGGGAGGCTTATGCAAATTTTGAGGGACTAATTTCGAAAATTGGTTGAGTGAATATTTGAAAAGGCATTTTCTCTTTCCTAAAAGCCGTCATTCATTAAGTCTTGTCATCTAAAAGGCGTCTGACTTAATGACGTTTCACAAGTCTCTATGACTGATGGCACGCCCCTTTATAAACCCTCAACCGCCAAAAAGCTCTTTTTACCAAAACTGTCTCTTGCTATTCTCTCTCTCTAAAGTTTTTCTTCTCTCTACAATTTTCTGCTTTCTCCTTCCTGTTCTTCAGTCGATTCTGCAGATTCGTGTCATTTTCTTCTTCTTCTTCTGTGAATCTTCTGCAATGGTAAGAAATTTCTAACCCTAACTCAGTTACTAAGGCGTAAGCTCTTCTTTTTACTTTTCTGCAACTCCGCCATTGTTAACTGTTCATATAGCTTCATATATCTTTGAACTTCTATTTTTATTTATTATTGACTAAATTATACATGCTACTGTTTGTGTCCTCTCAATTTCAAGATTTTAAGTAACTTTCGCCTATATAAGATATTTCATGAACTCCGTAAAAATTTTAGGGCTCCTAAGTACGTCTTACTCATACTTCGAGTTCTTAAGAAGTTTGCCCTAATTTCTTGTTCTGTGATTTCTTAGGCTGGTACTTCTTCAGCTTCTGCCATTCCTGCACAAACCTCTAGCATCGACTCTGACATTCCAAAATTGCCCCCAACTATGTATCATCCGGGGATGTGTATTGACGAACCTTCTGTTCGTGCCTATGCGGCCGGGGTCAAAATCGTGGATGACCCGATTCCGCTCATGCTAGGCGATGTCGACTTCAGCTACTTACATCGGGTGGAAGAATTTTTCCGTAAAGTCGTTCTCAATGACTCGAAATCTTCTATCACCGCCGTTGTTAGAATAGCCATCAGCCACTATCATCGCCTCCGCCAAAATTATTGGCGTGGAATTGACGCCCTACTTCCTCATCGACGCTGAAAAGGCTACTGCATGGTCCTACATGCGTGGCGAGAAGACTCCAAGGGAAGCTGCTGCTAAGCTGAAGAGGAGTCTGTTTGAAGATGATGCCTATTTTCTCAGCCATCTGTTCGACAAGAGTATGATCTTCAAGAATGGCACCCATGACGTCATGACATCCGTCCACTGAGTACACACTCTCGCTGTCATCCTCGAACAAACGACTCAACGGGCACAAATATTATTCGACATGATTTGTGATGCCGTTGTCGCTCGTAAGTCTTCCCAGAAGCGCCTTTGTTCGCTCCTTCTTAACTGCTCTCATTCGGCCAACACTCGCCCATTCTTCGCTTTTGAGATGAAGAAAATCAAGCTATCCATCCACTCACCAAAGACCTTCATTGTCAACACTCACAAGCTCAAATGAAAAGAGAGCTCAAGCAAGGGCTTCCTCCTCTCGCTCATTGTCCATGCCTTGAAGCCCTCCACTCAAGATCATTAAAATCAATCCCGAGACTACCATAGACTCTCTCATGGCAGCAGCCTAGCCAAGAAGCTATCCAAGGAGGTCAAGGTCGCTCCTCCAAGACTGGCTCACAAGCCTCGCTCCCTTCCATTAACTCACAAACAAGAAAAGGATTTCTTCGCTTATCGAGGAGCCGGTCCCCAAGAAGAGGAAAGATTCTTCTTCGATGTTGCCGCCAATCCCGCTGACCTCATGCTAGACGCAAGAAAGTCTGCCGCCGCTGATCCCCGCCCTTCCAGCCTCCCGTGGCCTCGAAGAGATTGTCGATCCTCGATGTCGCCTCTCTCCGCCTCGCAAGCGTAAGTCAAAACGCCGAGCCTTCTCGAAACCCTTCATTCCATTCATCCCACCTTCTTCTCCCATATCCTCTTCCTCTCCCTCCACTCACTTCTTCATCCCCCTCGCTGGCTGGCTGGGAGGAGCCTGCCACTCCTCCTACTTCCTCTTCAACCCCTCGCTGTTGAGGAGGAGCCTTCTTCACCGCCTCCAAAGAAAAGAAACGCAGACTTAGAAGAAGTCCGTGGCTCCACCACCCTCTCCACCTCGAGACTCTATCTCTCTCCACCCCACTCACCGAACCCATCTCCACCATTCATCCGTGACACCTCCCTAGCCATTGTACCAGCTTCTTTCCAACTCGCTTCCCTCTACCTCTTCTCCTTCTTTCTCTATGCCGTAACATTTTTCTCCTCTTGCCCTCACATCTCTACTCTCTCTCTATCAAACCTCCTTTCTACCGAAATCTTCCCCTATCTCTCAAGATCTTACTCCTATCTCCATCTCTTCCGATCTCTACCGATTCTCTTTCCTTCCATCTCCTCCGCCACCCACTCCTTTCTCCCTTGACTTCTCTATCCTTCTCTACTTCCCCTCCTAACTTCATCCTTCTACCCGACTATCCCTTTCCTTCCTACCTCTAGAAGCATCCTCTTCCTCTTCTCAGTTTCAGCTTTGTCAGCCACCCACAATGAGGCTGATTCCTGCACTTTCTCCTCCACCTACAACCTCTCTCAAGCCACAACCCTCGCTTCATCCGCCTCTTTCTCCAAATCTCGCTCATCATCCTCCACTAGCCATATTTCCATTAACCTTAACCCTTCTACCTACCAACGCCATCGATCCTCGCCATTCTAGAGCTTCTTCGAAAGCAAACAACGACTAGCTAGCTCAAACCAACAGAAGCTTCTTCCTCTATGGCACAAAGAAATTGATGTGTTTCATTTATGGCCTCAATGCTACTCATGCTACCATTTTTGACACATCTGGAAGATTGTTGATCAACT
>CM028381.1:20554464-20582607 GCA_013146195.2 Codonopsis lanceolata
CAATATTCAAGATCTTAAAGACAGATGGCGCCATACGAGGCATCAGTATGGGCGTAAGTGTCGATCACCCATCTGGCCGATGAGGTTGGTGAGGCTAGATTGGGGGTTCTGAGATGGGTGCTACCACGGAGAGTGCGAAGATGATTAGAGATGCATTGCTTACGCTTCTAGTAGACGTAAAAGTTACGCAGCACAAATCGAGACGTGATCTTGAGTTTTGCAAAGACTTTTGTTCCCCGGTCATGCCTCGGCGAGATAAAGCGGTTTGGGAAGAAAAGGAAGCTTTCTCCCAAGGTTTATTGTCCGCTCGAGATCTTTGAGGTTTTGATTGCCTGGCTTATACTGAACCACCGCCTATATCGGGTGTCCATGATGTGCTTCATGTTTCGATGCTTCGTAAGTACTTGAAGGGCCGAGTCACATGTCATACTTATGAGGAGATTACCTTTGAGCCCGATCTTTCTTACGTTGAGAAACCGGTGAGGATTCTTGATACCAAGGAGCAAGTCTTGATGTAAGATCCCGATTTGGTTAGCTTGAATTAGCGTGCAATGCTCGTGATCTCGCATTCTTCTTGGTTGATCGCTTGTTTGGTTGTGAGAGAGTCTAAATGTGTATGAGAGACCACATTAAGACTAAAACACTTTAGGAGATGTCATTTAGTGGTTGACTTGTTAAAGTCAAAAGTCGTAACCCGACGATAGTCGAAATGCGGCCGATTGAGAATTTATGCGGGTTTTGTGTTTCTGACCTCGATTTGGTCCCAGATCTTTACATGATGATTAAATAACATGTTTAGATGTGTTAGACTTCTAATTGGATGTATTCCATAAGTCTCGTGAAGTTTTGACGCCTCGAGAATAGCAATTCTCCTTATCGCGTAGTTTGAGATGGAGCGCGAGCGTCTCGTCTTTGGAGCCTATTTCCTATCGTTGAGCATCATCCGAGAGGCATTCAGGCCTATTTTGTAGCCCTAATAGGTGTTTACAATCATGGGTTATTACCCGTCGGTTTCTGGTTCATTCGACGCTTTAGATAGCAAGTAGTTACGTCTTGCGTCGGTTTTGCCGGGTTGTTCGGTGTTGTTTTTTTGAGAGTCTAGACCTACTTTAAAATTTGGTTTGAGACTTGGATGGACTAGTTTAATGTTTGAGGACTTTAAGGGTTCAATTGTGAGCCATTTCGAAGCATTTAGACTCGAGAACGCACGCGGGAGAGGCCGGGATCGAGCAAGGAAGGAGCAAAACCCTAAAATGCTGAAATTGCACTGATGCGGTCGCATCACTCAAGCCCTAAGCGACCGCAAGGGTCCTATTTGCAGAATGTCGGGATTTTTGGTCTTTTTATGTGCTGTCCGAAATTTGACCTCTCAAACCCATTTTTAAACCACACTTTGACCCAATTACTTAACCTAAACTAATCCTAACATCTATTAGGAGATTTAGGAGTTGATTAGTGGGGTAATTAGTAAGTTAATCCCCCATATATAACCCAAAAATCTGCCGCATTCTTCTTCATTCTTTCGGCCAGCAGAAAGTTTCTTCCCTCTTCTCTCTTCTTGCAACTTCTGGGAGCACTCAAGGGGCTTGAGAGAGAGAGCTTGAAGAGGAGATTCGTGGGTCTTGAAGGGCTGAGCTTGGAGGCCATTAATGGAGTCTTCTTCTTCCCCATTCTACCTACAAACTTGAAGAAAGAGATGAAGAGAAGACATCATCTCTAGGGCACGAATTTGCTGCATTGTTTGGGCTAAGTTTTTGTAAGTTTCTACCTTTCTTCCCCTTCTTTTTAGGCTCCATTGACCCTAGGGAATCAACCATGTGTGCTATGTGGGTCAATGGAAGCCATTGTTAGGGTTTCTAGAAATGTATGAACCCTAGGATTTCAAGTTTATGTTAGAGCTTGATTGGCCTATGTGAGACCATGCCTATGTGAAATTCATGTTCTAAATTGCCTATTGAACTTGATTATGTTGATTTTTCATGAAGATTGATGTTGGTTTGGTTGAGATTCTTGGAGGGTGTCTTGCCCTAATTTTGTTTTAGCTTGCAAATTGATGATGTAAGCTTGATTAATGTGTTCTATATGCTTAATAGAGTATATTAAACTTTGCTATATGAATTGATTATGGGTATTGAGCTTGGATGACAAAGATGCTTGGAAGGGGATTTTCCCCAAATTGTATTTGGCTTGTTAAAGATGATGGTAAGCCTAATTAGCATGTTATACATGTTTAGTGGAGTTTATTGAACTTAGTTGTGTTGATTAGCCATGAGTATTGAAATTGGTTTGGTTGAGATGCTTGGAGGGTGATTTGCCCTAATTTGGTTTTAGCTTGCAATCTAATGATGTTAGCTTGATTAATATGTTTTACAAGCTTAATAGAACATATTGAACCATGTGGTGAATTTTAAATCATGAATTGAACGTTATGATTGGTATGATGACTTGGATGATATTATGCACAAGATGGCTAAATTATTCTAAGTTGCATTGTTAATTAGTTTGTTGGGTTTATATGAGTATATTGAACATTGGGATTGTGGTTTTGGGCGATAGTTATGAACATAGGGGTTGATGAAGCCTAAGCTTCTAATCCTTGAATTTTCGGAAAACTTAGATTGAACTCAACGGAGTTAACCTTTGGGTTAGTATGAATCCTAGGAACTATAATTTTAAGTCCTACGGAATTTTGGGTAGAATTCATGGAGGTCGAGCCTCCAAGAAGTTTTGAAGTGTGTGAAGCACACTTGATTATGAGAACTTATATGATTCTCGGTTGTGATGTTTATGCTAGTTGTGGATGAATTGCATGACTAGTTTGATAGTAGAGTGTTTACCTACTTGTTTTGAGCATATGAGTATATATTACTTGTGCTTGGGTTTTGAGTCCAGCTGGAGTCGGTTTGGTTGAGTTTTGGTGGGACGATACATCGTCTTCACGAATTGTGAGATTCGTGATCGCGATGGATCGCCGTCGGGTTTGCACACCCCTCCATCGATGGCCACGGTGGGGAAGTAGTTTATCTTAGTTGTAGTAATACACATGACTTTGATAACTATGGAACTCGGCGGAGATCGGGGACGTCGATATCTACGAGAGAGGATATCGAGGGCACATAAAGGTTTTGCACGTGTTTTTGCAGAGCGACACGGGGAATTTGGGTAATGGTATCATATCCCTTATACATGAATTGTTTCACAAGTGCTTAAGTGAATAACGTGCTTGGTGAATTGGATATGATATGATGTTTGTTTTGGTTTCTTACATGTTATACTTAATAGATAACATATGGATTAATGTTGTAAGCATGTATGCTATCACATGAGTATTATTGGAATGTGGTTTTATGCCAAAGGTATTAATCATTATTGTTAAGTTTGTACGCCTTGACATGAATATTATGGGAAGACTATGTTATAACAATAACATGAATTACTGTTGTTAAGTTATTATGCCTTATCATGAATATTATTCGGATATGGCATTATGTTAAAAGCAGGAACTATTGTTGTTAAGTTTATATGCCTTGACCTGTAAATCATCGGAAGGCTATGTCATATCAATAACAAGAATTATGATCGTTAAGCGTATAAATGCCTTGACATGGGTTTTAATGAAATGTTATACTACAATGATAACATGTTTTATTTATGTTGAGCATGGATGCCATAACATGATTTTTATATAAGGTTATTTCATGACGATAGCATGATGTGATTTATGATTGAGTATTATGCCATGATAGGAAGTTACGGTTAGTAACTTACTAAGTCATTGTGACTTACTTTTATTTGTTGGTTGTGTTTCCCTAGATCCGAGTCGCTCGAGCGGATCCAAGTAAATCCAGAAGGTTACGTTGGCAAGGAATTCTTTTGGAAAGGTTGCTACTTAGTTGTTGGTTTTGTTTTTGGTGAGGTCGTTGGGAAGATGAAGTTATGTAAACTTCATGATTGGGTAGCAAACCTTGATGTATTTGTAATGTTGTAATTATGTGGTTAGCCTATTCTTTTGGTAGCCAACCGGTGGTGGTTGTGCTTGTTATATGTTAGTAGTTAAACTTTCATATATTTTCTGGTTGTTAGTACATTTAACTGTTAGTACTTATTTTGTTGGCAGCCGACTGGTTTTAGTCGTGCGTGGTTAATTGGTGTTATGTTTAGCATGTTAAATTGCTAGTTTAATATGATGTTTGTTCTCCGGCATGTTTTAGCCGTCGAGTTGTTAGACTAGAGTCTTAGACTTAGTTTAATGTTGGGTTCCGGCCGTAGCTTCGCCGATGACTTGGTTTATTTTATGCTCTATATTGAATTGCATAACAGGGAGTTTGTTCTACGTGCCCAATGTTGCGGCACGCGAGTCGAATTTTTGGACCGAGAGATTAACTATCTCTTTGGTTGTTTTAGTTTGAGCTTGTTAGCTCGGGCGCCACTGTTTTATTTTATTTCGCTTCCGCATGTGTTTTGAGTTGTCGGTGTATCGCCGTTATGGCCCTACCCATTATTTGCTACTTGTTTGTTGTTATTTGTTTTCTTGGCGGCACGACCTTGGGATTTCGTCTTGGGATCCGGGTCGGGTCGTCACACTTGAGGACCAAGCGGATTCCTTTAGTGAAGGTCTTGTGGAAGAATCATGATATTGAGGAAGCCACATGGGAGACTGAGCTTGAGATAAGGGAGAAATACCCTTACTTGTTCGAGATTTCTGGTATGAATTTAGGGACTAAATTCCTTTAAGTGGGGGAGGATGTGAGAACCCGAACCCATTGCATGTTTGTCATTATTATAACATTTTTATTATATGTCTTGACATATTTGAGACTTTATTTCATTCATATCATGTTGGCATTGAATTAGTTGAGATCATAATAGAGTAATGGTCTTCCATGCGTTGCGTGCCTTGTGTTGATGTTTCGAGTGTTCTTCGTATTGTGTTATCACCTTAATAAGTCTCATGAGAGTCTTAGTACTTTGCATCTAAGGTTAATTATGTTCATCTTAGTTGTGTTCTTGGTTGGAAGTTTAGAAGCTTCATTGCTTCGTTTGTGTTTTGAGGTTGTACATCATTGCTTGTATTGCCTTCATTTCGTCTCGAGAGAAGTTCGGTTGAGTTCTAGGCCTTGAATACAAGCCATAACCATGATTAAACAAGCCTACTACATGTTCATTCTATCCTAGATTAAGTTGGGATTGATTCGTGTTTGATTCGTTGGCCATTCGTCGCGTGATTCGAGCCATGTTTTAACTTGTTTCGGATGTGTTTCGGGTGTGTTTCCGACTTGTTTTGAGTTGGGTTACACCTTAGGATTGTTGCCAATGAGTTTGAGATCATTTAGGGTCACTTAAGATCAAGTTTTAGGTCAGTACCTCGCGGTCGCATTGAGTTTTGGTCACTGGCTCGCATTGAGATGCTGAGAGCACATCAAAATGTGCAGAGTGCTGGAAGACACCCCTTGCGGTCGCATGGGTGAAATGTGATGCGACCGCATCACCCTGAATTCAGATTTGTGCATTTTGAGAGTGGATTTGGCTAAAGACTCTTGCACCCTTGCCCCTTGGCCGACCTTGGTGAGTCCAAGCCCTCTTTGTTGACTTGTCTAAGACCCTTTAGACCCTTGGATCATTGCTTATCAAAGGCTAGCATGCCTTGGCCAATTAGAAGTCTCTTAAAGCCCTTCACTTGGATTAGGGACTTCTTGGGAAGTATATAAACACAAAATTCAGCCTCTACACCCATTGTTGATCAACAACAAGCTGAACTTCAGAGAGATAGCTCAAATCTCGTCCATGGAGGTCATACCAACTTGAGAGACCATTTCCCGAAGATCCGGTGGTCCGATCGTCGAACCGAGACCGCCAAATCGAAGCTCTCGATCTTCTCTACAACAATCCTTGCATTAATCAATCTTTCCTCCATTAATCTTAGGACTAAGGTGAGTGACAATTCCCTGAGATTTCCATGTTAAATAAAATAGCATGACCCCTTCATTATAGTTGTTCTATTAGTGATTGTGAACATCTTTTGTGAAGACAAAACCTTCAATTCAACATATAAAATGTGAGTATGATTTTATGAAATCTCTATGAAGTTATGATTTTGACATTTTGTAAAACATGAATGTTGTTTATAATGAGCTTGAGAATAACTCTTGTGAAAGAATTCGGTTCAATTCAAGGTTTAACAAAATCACCGAAACTAGGGTTTGAAACTCGGGATAGTTTTTAAGGCTAGTTTAAGAACATGAACTGCTTAGTTATCAAGTTCTAAATGAACGGAGAACTTAGAAAAGGGCAATGTGATACATATAGTATCAATGCTCTTCTTGGTTGAAATGTAGTAAAACTCACCAGAGTTGAAATTAGGGAGTTATGAACAATAACGACTCCACAATCAATCCCTACGACGAATGTAGTTCGTTAGACTAATGAATTAGCTTACGATACTTTGAGATGGATTGATGCTTATGCCTTGATGTTTGTGTGCTTTTGAGACTCGATTGAGTTCTTATGCGGTTTATGTGATCGTGTGTAGTAAATGCATGATTGAGAGCATGTTGTAGAATAATGTATCTATTTGACATGTTGAATTCGCTCTTGTCGAATTCTTGTGTGATTCCTTAAATGAGTAAACAACTACTTGTTGAATAAGTTCGCTCTTGTCGAACTTATTCCTTATTTGAGATTACATGACGAGTAAACATCTACTTGGCATTGCATGAGTCCAGCTGGCATATTTGGTTGAGTCGTTGGTGTGACAATGCATCGCCGTCACGAGTTATGGGACTCGTGATAGTGATGGGTTGTTATACCGGGTTTTTATCACACACGCCTCCACTGTTGGCCACAGTGGGGAAGTAGCCCCTTTGTTGTAACCAAGAGAGCACATTGGCATGTCTAAGTACCATGGAGAGAGCTTGGTACCCGAGTAGAGAACTCGGCACTTTGATACACTCATCACGGGTATCATTGGCACGAATATTAACGCTATGTATTGCAGGAGCTACGTAGCGGCACCGGTTCCATAACATATCCTCCTTATATGTGATTTACTTTATAGCACTTATGTGAAACAATGTGCTACCATGGATATGTGATTTAAGTGTTTATTAAATGAATGCTTTGAGTGACTTGATATTAAAGATGATATCTTGCTATGTATGCTGCATGATGCCATGACATGCATAATTGTTAACTCACAAAGTCTTTATGACTTACCCCCTCCCTTTTACTGCTTTAGATCCAAGCCGTTCAGGTACCGCTCGTTGAGGTGTAGCAGGATTCTCGCTTGTCCGTGATCGCAGGCGACGAGGTTGTGGTTTATAGATGTCCTTATTTTGTTCTCTTTTGTAAAGACGTTGGGTTTAGCAAGTCATTTAGACTTTGCTTGGGAACTTTGCTTATTTGGATTTATGTCTATACTTGTAGTTCATGTATCCTATTTTTGAGTGCCGGCGCATGTACGGCGAGCCTTATATAGCTGTTGTTTGGTTCCCCTGTTTTAAATCTTCCGCTGGGCATTACTTTAGCTCTTATGTATTTATGTTGTTTCTCCGGCATGTTGTAGCCGTCGAGGTATATATGCATGAACTGCGTAGCGTTGGGTTCCGGTAGTAAAGTCGCTGATGAATTGATATACTTGTCTTTAATTGCTATATCAGGTTTAAAAAGTTTTTAAAATTTCTGGCCTTTTGGTGCCGAGTCGCGCTTCATCTGAAATGTTGCGTCACGTCGTTTTCTATAATTGAGTCTTTGCATGTATTGTTGTCCTATTTGGACGACTTGACTTGTGATTCCACCTCGGGGTACGGGTCGGGTCGTCACAGGGTGTGTGAAAACCGAATCCGGTACGGCGATACATTGCAACCACGAATCTCATAATTCGTGAAGACAATGCATCGTCTCACCTTCAACATGAAAACACAAGTAATGCCAGCTGGACTTATATGCAAAGCACAAGTAGATGTTTACTTGCTAATTCTCAAGTAGATATAATGATCTACTAAACTCATACGATTATGCACATTGTTACAATAATCACAAAACCACAATAGGAGCTTATTTGAGTCTCTAAATCATAAGTGTCAAGTTGTTCACTCGATTCGATTCAAGTCCCAAATGCTAGTAATCTAGTCAAATGGAATATAATTATCATAGGATTTTACCACGATCCTCGTAAGGTTCAATTGTTCCTTAACTCGACTCCGTTGAGTCCTTACTACAGTTTCATCCAAATAGGGTATAAATGCTATATGCATTTCTAGCCCTTCTATGTTCTTGTTTAAGGCATAGCTAGGTTCTCGTTCCATTTAGAAACCCTAGTTCACGTATCAATAAGTCAAGTAGAAGATGGAAGCCTGAGTTGATTAATATCAAATCAAGTCTTAGTTCAATTCAAGTTCATAATCCCACCTATTAGTGGAATCCAAATTTCATAGCAAGTTAACAACCCAATAGTAGAACATGCTTGAAGGCAAGAAACACTATATGTTTTATAAGTCATATTCATCAAGTATGGAGAATCAATCCTTCACAAGTTCAAATATTACAAATCATTCGACGCAACAATCTTTCTAATTGCATTAAAAATTCCTCTCAACACAATATGTACTGAATATTTCTTATTCAGAAATTAGGCTCTTTAAACTATAACTTATCCTTTTAAATCACTTCATTTGGACTTGTGTTCATTAATCTATGATCATATCAAGATCAAGCTAATAATCTGTTTTTCTGTTATGATTATTCTTCCCAGTCAATTTATAAATTCGACCATTATTTCCTCACAACTCCAAATTTTATGAATTTTATATATGCAGAAACTAGACTCTTGGAACTATAATTTAGAACTTTAAAGTACTCTATTTGGACATGTATTCATCAAAATACAGTCACCTCAATTTCTTGTTAAAAATATGGTTCTCTGTTGTGACTCATTCTGCTTAGTCAACTTGTAAATTCAGCCATGAATTTCTCACAACTCAAAATGAGTGGATTATTGCCTAGTCTTAAACTATACTCTTGATACTATACTTTAGACTTTTAAATTTCTCCATTAGGACTTGTATCCATCAAAATACAGCCCCTCCAAGTTCATGTCAGAAATTTGGTTTACTGATGTGGCCTGTACTGCATGTCCATCATACAAACTTTACAAAAAATTCCTCATTGATCCAAATGACACACATATTACATTTCCAAAAACTAGACTCTTTTATCTAGAGTTTACCATTTTAAAACACTCCAATTGGATATGTATTCATCGATTTATGATATCATGAAGATCATCTTAATAACCAGTTCCCCTTGTTCATACTCACTGTTGCAGCCATGGTTCATGATTCATTAAAAATACTTCCCGAACTCCAAAATTTATGAAAATTTACAGAGAATCACTTAACATACACATGACAAACATATAATATTTTTAGAAAATTCCATGCAGTAGATTAGTTCCAGTAGTTTCCGGAAAACAGCCCAAAATTAGGACTGAATCTGTGAGGTTTCTTCCTAATTGGTGAAATCCTAAACTAGTCATCTCATTGAAGTTTCCAATTCCAACAAGTCCATGAACATTAGTTGTTCCAAGTCATGTTTAGAACACTTTTAATGCTATACACAAACTCAATTTATTAAGTGTAGAGGGCAGCCCCAAAATTTCCATAATTTAACCCTAACATGAAAAATTCTTTAAAGTTAACAATTGTAATGAATTCCTTCACAAGAATTAATCCTAAGCACAATTAGAACCACATTCATGCTTTACCCAGACCCAAATTAATAACTTAGCAAAGCAGCCCCAAAATTTTCAGATTTATAACTTGTTGAAGTGAAGATTTCTACTTCACAAGAAGTCTTCCTAAGCATGTATACTACAACTATTATGAAGGGAGTATTTCATTATATTGAACATACAATTTTTCAGGGATTGTAAGCATACCTTAAGCCTAGAAAAGGCTGAGAAAAAGGAAAACAAAGTAAGGATTAGTAGTCTCTTCGTCGATAGCTACGATTGGGTGGTCTCGAATCCAAAATCGGGTGGCCGGATCTCCGGGAAATCACAAAACACACACTAATCTCACCAAGAATCTCCCACACTCAAGCTCTCATCCATGGTGGCTGTAAATATCTGATTTTAGGAGGAGTAATGAGTGGATTTCTCCAGCCATGGTACACTAAGAGGCGAGAGAGTGAGTGGAAAACAAGTGTCAAGCCCTTATAGGTCCATTTTTAAATGAGATTAAGTCCCTAATTGAGGACTTAGTGCTAAAATTTTCTCTTAGACTTAATCCACTCTAATTAAGGTATAATTAAGGTCTAAGTTCAGGCTTAGTGAAATTCATTAATGGTCTCCATGTAAATCCAATAAACAAGCCAAAAATGAAATTTCTGGAAATACCGAGAATAACTAGTACAGTCAACTTTAAAAATGCGCATGTAATGAAATACAACTCTCCAAATTACGAAAGAGGTATGGTTAGAAAGATCTTGAACGTCGGGGAATCGGGGAATCAAACTTACGACGACAACTACTATGAACGTCGTGGCCACATGTAAACTTGTAAACATGGTTATTATGAATGTAAATTCATCTAAAAAAGTACATAAGGATTCGGGGTCTCACATCCTCTCCTCCATAAAAGAATTCTTCCTCGAATTCAATATTTCGTAAATCGAGCGACAAGGTCTACACTCGACCTACTATCACAGTTGAGGCAACATCTATTGTGTGTCTTCTCTTTTGGGTGTAACTCTCAAATGTTATCTCAATCAAATATCTATGTTGAGTCATGCTTGACTCTTGACAAAAATTCTACTTCCAAACCAAATTTCCCCGGGCTTAACATATTACTCCGGTTATAAACAAATCTCGGGGCAATTAACATTCATCTCGGGGCAATACTCCTTTATTATTAAGAGCATTTACCACGTCAAATTACTCATTCAGAACAAGCATTGCAAATTTCAATTGTTACAAAATACACACAAGGACTGCTTATCGCAAGACATCACATTCATAGTTCAACTTTCATATACATAATATACATATTTGCACAAGTATAGCAATACACCATTTGTTGTTCCATTCCATTTTGGTAATGGGTTTGGTCAATTTAAAATACAACTTATACCATTCTAGTTCTCCGATGAAGACCTCTTGATAATCAAGTCGGGGCCCTCGGTGACTTCAAAAGCTTTAAATCGTATAGGATGTGGGGTGTTCGTGAATCACATAAAAGCATCCTTTATATCGGTCTCAAGAATACAAATAATAAGCACATATAGGCATGACATCAACATAATGCAACATAGTATATTAATTTACTATGCATGTAAACCAAGTATGGAATATTCATACTATTAACTACCTATCAATGGTAGATAAAACACATTATACAAGGCTAATACAATATCAATGTATTAGTGTGACGACCTGACACAGACCCCGATATGGAATCACAAGTCAAGTTGTCCAAATAGGACAACAATACATGCAAATACTCAATTATAGAAAACGACGTGACGCAACATTTTAGATGAAGCGCGACTCGGCACTAAAAGGCCGGAAATTTTTAACACTTTTTAAACCTGATATAGCAATTAAAGACAAGCATATCAATTCATCGGCGACTTTACTACCGGAACCCAACGCTACGCAGTTCATGCAAATATACCTCGACGGCTACAACATGCCGGAGAACAACATAATTAAATAAGAGCTAAAGTAATGCCCAGCGGAAGTTAAATCAAGTGAACCACACTACATCTATACAAGGCTCGACGTACATGCGCCGGCACTCAAAAATAGGATACATGAACTACAAGTATAGACATAAATCCAAATAAGCAAAGTTCCCAAGCAAAGTCTAAATGACTTGCTAAACCCAGCGTCCTTACAAAAGGGAACAAAATAAGGACATCTATAAACCACAACCTTGTCGCGTGCGATCACAGACAAGCAAGAATCCTGCAACACCTCAACGAGCGGTACTTGAACGGCTCGGATCTAAAGCAGTAAAAGGGAGGGGGTAAGTCATAAAGACTTTGTGAGTTAACAATTATGCATGTCATGGCATTATGCAACATACATAGCAAGATATCATCTTTAATATCAAGTCACTCAAAGTATTCATTTAATAAACACTTAAATCACATATCCATGGTAGCACATTGTTTCATATAAGTGCTATAAAGTAAACCACATAAAAGGAGGATATGTTATGTGTAAAACCGTAGTTTATTGCTTGCTTGTTTATTTCGTGAGTTCATACATTCATAATCATCATTAGTATGTTAACTTAGCTCACTTATATGTTTAAAGTCGATAGCATGTTCATTGACGTCATTTGGGATGCTCGTATGCACCTTTCCTTCACGAGTTGCTTTGAAACTCGGGTTTATGTTTTATGTTGTAAACACTTGGGTAAATGTTAGAAACCATTCTTAACATCATTAACACGCTTTAGATGTTGGTTGAATGCTAGTTGCATCGTCGGTTTGATTGCTAGTTTGATTCGAGCGTTAACCCTTCTTCGTTTGACCTTTTCGGTTGTTGTTCGGGAGTGTTTTACCTAAGTTATTAGCCTTGTTTGAGTGAGGTTTGAAGCTTGATTGCTTTGGTTATTGATTGGAGGCCTTTTAGGGTGAATTATAGACACTTTTTGGCTTGGGAGGACTTGGGGTTGCATGCGGGAGAGTCCGGGATCGATCAAGGAAGCAAGCAAAAGTCGGAAGGAGAAATTCTGGACAATGCGCTCGCATTGTAGGCACCCATGCGACCGCATGGGGTGATGTTCTCAGATTACCGGATTTTTGACATTCTTTCCAATTTGACCAACTAAACCCTTCCCAAACCCAACCTAACCCACCCTAAACCATCCTAGTTCGTCCCACCTAGCCTCCCTTGCATGCTTGACAAGTTTTAAGTGTTTTGGATGCATGTACAACACTTGGCAAGGAAAGACCTCCAACATGCAAAGCCATGCATTGGACACCTTCCCCCACCCCACTTCAGCCAAACATTGACCAAATACCTCCACTAAGCCTTCCTAATCAGCCATCATCTTCCAAATTCGTGGCTGAACATTTCATACAAGTTCTAGAGAGTTTATTCAAGGTTCTTAAGTGTTCATCAATGGTGGCCAACTCTTGAAGAAGCCATTTCCAAAACCCAACCATAGAAGTGAAGAGGAGGGTAAGGAAAACACATATCCACCTTTGCATGGACGTTTTGTACAACTTGTAGGGCTTGTTTAAGGTAAGTTACAACATCTCTTCTTATTTATTTTAGCCTCATTGACCCTAGGGAAAACAATCTTGCTATATGAGGTCAATGAGAGCACTTAGAACTTTGTAGAGATGCCATGTTCTAGAATATGTTATATGATGAATTTTGGTTGTATGAACAGATTATAGACATATTATAAAACATGATTTTGATGTCATTTAGATGTAGTAATGTATGATAAATCATTCCACTTTGTTGTTTAAGTGTTGGGAGCATATTGGATGAGATAGTTAGGCTTGTAGAGATGCCATGCTCTCGTATATGCTAAATGATGTATTTTGGGTTGTATAAACAGATTATAATCATATTGTAAATCATGATTTTGATGTTATTTAAGTGTGATAATGTATGATAAATCACCCTACTTTGTTGTTAAAGCATTGGGAAGCATGTTTGATGAAATAGTTAGACTTGTTGAGATGTTATGTTCACGTATATGCTAAATGCTACATTTTTAGTTGTATGATCAGATTATAAACAGGTTATAAACCATGTTTAGGATGTTATTTATATGTGATAATGTATGATAAATCACCCTACTTTGTTGTTTAAGCATTGGGAGCATGTTTGATGAAATAGTTAGACTTGTTGAGATGCTATGTTCACCTATATGCTAAATGTTATATTTTTGGTTGTATGATCATATTATAAACAGGTTATAAACCATGTTTTTGATGTTATTTATGTGTGGTAATGTATGATAAATCAACCTACCTTGTTGTTTAAGTGTTGGGTGCATATTTGATGAAATGACAAGAATGTATATGCCTAGTTTGTGACTTTGATTCTATGTTTCATACTTGATTCTTTGATTGGGGTTTTATGGGTTTAATGACCTTAGTAACCTATTTAATTACGTTAGTATGGACATAGGAGAGTATTGAGGCCAATGGCTTCTATACCCTAATTTTGAAAGATTGATTATGACTCAACGGAGTTGACCATTTGGTTAGTATGACATTAAGGAGTAATATGCCTAAGTCCTGCGAATTTTTGGGTAGTATTAATGGAGGTTAAGCCTCCAAGCATTTTAAAGTGTATGAAGAACACTTGATGATTAGAGTCTTGATTTATCTCTAATGTGATTATGTGCTAGTTGTGAATTAAAAGCATGACTAGATGATTGTAGAGTACTTGCCTACTTATTGGAGCATATGAATATGAATTACGTGTGCTTGAAGTTTGAGTCCAGCTGGAGTCGGGTTGTTGAGTCTTTGGGGCGGGACGATGCATCATCTTCACGAATTGTGAGATTCGTGATTTTGATGGATCGCCGCGCCGGATTGCACACACCCCTCTATCGATGGCCACGGTAGGGAAGTAGTTGATCTTAGTTGTAGTATGGAAACATGACTTTGATAACTATCGGAACTCGAGCGGGGAAATGTCTCGGGGACGTCGATATCCACGAAAGGGATATTGAGGACACATAAAAGTTTGGCACATGTTTTTGCAGGAGCGACATGCGCGGAAAAAGGGTAACGATATCACATCCCTTTTTATATGAATTGACTCACGAGTGCTTATATGTGAATAATGTGCTACGTGAATATAATATGATATGAAATGATGGTTGAATTATTTAATGAAATGTTATACTTGTTGATAACATGATACTCAAGATTGTTAAGTATGAATACCTTGACATGATCATTTATGAAATGTATATTATGCAATAACATGAATTATTATTGTTGAGCATGATGCCATGACAGGAAGTTATGTTAGTAACTTGCTAAGTCTTTATGACTTACTCCTATTTGTTTTGATTGTTTTCCCTAGATCCGAGTCGTGCAAGTGGTTCGAAGTGATATTCAAGTTGCGTTGGTGAAGCTTTGACGAGGTTGCTACCTTGTAAATTTTAGTACCTTTTCTTTTGGCAAGGACGACGGGACATAAAGTTATATAAACTTTATGTGGGGTAGCAAGACTTTAATTGTGTGATATTTGAACTTATGTTTATTAGTACTTAATCTTTTGAGAGCCGACATATGTTAGTCGTGCCTTGTGTATTTATGATGATCATGCTTTAGTTGTTTTAACCATGTATTGGTTTGTTTAATATGTTTATTATCCGGCATGTTTTTAGCCGTTAAGCATGTTAGACTAGAGTTCTAGACTTAGTTTAATGTTTGGGTTCCGGCTGTAACGTCGCCGATGACTTGGTATATAATTGCTATAAATTGTTATATGTGCCTATTGTTGCGTCACATGATTTTATTTTTTTACAAAGAGATTCATTATCTCTACGGTTGTGTTAGTTTGAGCTTGTTAGCTCGGGCGCCACTGTTTAAATATATTACGCTTCTGCATGTGTTAAAGTTTTTGGTGTATCGTCGTTATGGCCTTACTCACTATTTGCTACTTGTGTTACTGCCTTTTGCAAGCGGCACGACCTCGGGTCTCGTCTTGGGATCCGGTCGGGTCGCCCACACCGCCAACAAGGTGGAGGCGTACCGTGTTAGATAAAAGCTCTTCTCGGTATACTTACAACTCCATCACTATCACGAGTCCCATAACTCGTGGGCGGCGATGCATTGTCACACCAACGACTCAATCAAATATGCCGGTGGACTCATGCAATGCCAAGTAGATGTTTACTCGTCATATAATCTCAAATAAGGAACAAGTTCGACAAGAGCGAACTTATTCAACAAGTAGTTGTTTACTCATTTAAGGAATCACACAAGAATTCGACAAGAGCGAATTCAACATGTCAAATAGATACACTATTCTACAACATGCTCTCAATCATGCATTTACTTCACACGATCACATAAACCGCATAAGAACTTGATTGAGTCTTACAAGCACACATACATCAAGGCATACTCATCAATCCATCTCAAAGTATCGTAAGTTAATTCATTAGTCTAACGAACTACATTCGTCATAGGGATTGATTGTGGAGTCGTTATTGTTCGATAACTCCCTAAATTCAACTCCGGTGAGTTTTACTAAAATTCAACCAAGTAGAGCATTAATACTATATGTATCACATTGCCCTTTTCTAAGTTCTCCGTTCATTTAGAACTTGATAACTAAGTTGTTCATGGTCTTAAACTAGCCTTAAACACAATCCCGAGTTTCAAACCCTAGTTTCGGTGATTTTGTTAAACCTTGAATTGAACCGAATTCTTTCACAAGAGTTATTCCCAAGCTCATTATAAACAACATTCATGTTTTACAAAATGTCAAAATCATAAATTCATAGAGATTTCATAAAATCATACTCATATTTTATATGTTGAATTAAAGGTTTTGTCTTCACAAAAGATGTTCACAATCAACATTAAAACAACTATAATGAAGGGGTCATGTTATTTTATTAAACAAGGAAATCTCAGGGAATTGTCACTCACCTTAGTCCTAAGATTAATGGATTAATGACTGATCAAGGCAAATATTCTTGTAGAGAAGATCAAGGGCTTCGATTTGGCGGTCTCGGTTCGCCGATCAGACCACCGGAACTCCGGGAAATGGTCCTTCAACCTAGGGTTTCCTACATGGACGAATTTTGAGCTTGAGTCTCTGAATATCAGCTTGTTGTTGATCAACAATGGCTGTAGAGGCTGAACAAATCTTTAAATACTTGCCTAGAAGACCCTAATCCATGTGATGGTTGTTATATGGATTCTCATTGGCCAAGGCATGTGAGCCATTGATAAGCAATGATCCAAGGGTTCACAAGGGTTGAAAGTAAGTCAACAAAGGTGGCTTTGAGTCACAATGGACGTCCAAGGGCCAAGGGTTCAAGAGTCAATAGCCAAAACCCACTCAAAACTCACAAAATAAGATTTCAGTATGATGCGGTCGCATCAAGCCCATACCATGCGACCGCAAGCCTCTGTACTCAGGATTCTGAACATTTTCACTTGCTCTCAGTATCTCCTCGCGAGCCAGCCTCCAAAACCCAATGCGACCGCGAGGTTCTGACCTTAAACTTGTCCTAAACATGTCCTAAATGATTCCAAACTCAAAGGCAACAATCCTAAGGTGTAACCAAGCCCAAAACAAGTCGGAAACACACCCGAAACACATCAGAAACAAGTTAGAACATGGCTGGAACCACTCGACAATCGGCCAACGAATCAAACACGAATCAATCCCAACTTAATCTAGGATAGAATGAACATGTGTTAGGCTTGTTTAATCATGGCTATGGCTTGTATTCAAGGCCTAGAACTCAACCGAACTTCTCTCGAGACGAAAAAAAGGCAATACAAGCAATGATGTACAACATCAAAACACAAACGAAGCAACGAAGCTTCTAAACTTCCAACCAAGCATGAAACACCTAAGATGAACATAATAAACCTTAGCTCCAAAGTACTAAGACTCTCATGAGACTTATTAGGGTGCTAACACGTTAATACGAACACTCGAAACATCAACACAAGGCATGCAACGCATGGAAGACCATTACTCTATTATGATCTCAACCAACTCAATGCCAACATGATACGAATGAAATGAAGTCTCTAACATGTCAAGATCTATTGTAAACATGTTATAATGATGAAAAACATGAAATGGGGTTTGGGTTCTCACAATTAGACTAATAAAGAGACAATACAACATTTCACGAGTCACTAGGTAGCATATTCTTACTAACTAGTATACGACCAATCCTTATAAGTCAAACCGTATACGGGTCGACAACCAATCCAACCAATCATCACGTGATCACCTACTAGCCAATCACCAAGTTCCAACATATCATGAGGAAATTTCACCTTGATCAAGGTAGTCCCCCGAATACCAAAACACAACCATCGGGAAAGGGTCCTCAAATTCCCAACACAAGTAATACAAGAACTGGTGGTTAAGTACTACCATAACTATATACACCTATATAGTAATCTATGAAATACTAATAGGTACCACGGGAGGCTTAACCACTCCGCTCTCGAAACGTATTACAACGAACTTTCGCCATAATGATTAACACGACGATCACCCTTGGGACCGACAGTCTAGCTTCTCTGATTTCTAAAAATGGAACAAGAAACAACAGCTCTACTGAAACGCAGCACCTACTCTTGGTATAACTGCAACTCATAAGCAATAAAGGAGAAATATAATACTCCTAGACACAAACCTTCACTCACGGCAATCTAGACCAAACGAACTTAGTACTCCAAGTCGTATCGTTGTACCAAAGAATATGCCAATAAGGCATTATAAACAACACTCGACGGTAAATACTCAACGAAAATCCAAACCCAACCTAGACCATGGAACCTATCCTGGCTTATAGCTAACATAAGCTCGGATACCAACTGTAACGACCTGACTCGGATTCCAACACGAAATCCCAAGGTCATGTTGCTGGAACAAACATATGATGAGGACAAGCACTTGTTAAACAGTAGTGCGAGTCCAACAGTCGAGCTAACAAGCTCTAAACATGAACATAAAGCTGCACTAAAATATGGTATTTCAAAAATCGAATTAGCGGAAGCAATAAGTAAAAGAAGTCCCGAACTATGAAGCTCGAAACAAAAGCCAAAGAAACCAAGAGAAACATTATCTCTCAAAGGGGGAAAAACAAAATTTGCGTGCCGCAACATTGCAGACACTGAACAAACCATCGGCACTCCAGGTTGGCGTTTCAACAAAGAACCAACATGATAACAATTAACCATTTTAAAGATATCTTTAAGAAAGTACATAAGGATTCGGAATTTGAACCAACCTGATATCTTTAAAATTCGCGAGTCTCCTAGATCCGTCCAAATTCCGGCCACATTTTAAAGATATCTTCTCCCTCCTTCAACAATCTTCATCTTCCATCATCTCATCACCCCCCATTGCACTCCATTGAAGAAGCTTGAAGCAAGGGGAAGGAACACCATTTTTTTCGGCCAAGATCTCAACACTCCGGCGAAACTCCATCCTTAAGGCTGCAAACAAGTAACCCTAACTCCCTTCTTTAATTTTGAACGTACAAATTTTGCATGCTAGGGTGTTATAATTTTACGTAGATAGTATATTTGCATGCTTTAGGAATTAATTTTTAATTTTAAAATTTTGAAAATATAATTTAATTGTTAAATATTTATATTTAAATTTTGATCAAACATAATGTTCCGTAAGCATAGAAATACCAGCGCTTCTTCCTCCCGCCCTGTTCAGGAGGAGGAACCAAATTATGACCACCGTCGTTTTATCTCCTACGAGGCCTCGGAAAAATACGCGGCCAAACTCTCCAAGTCATTGGTTCCCGAGAGGGGATTTATGGCTGAAGAATTTGGCCTCCGTAATAACTTTACGGCCCGTAGGTGGGGCTTGTTGACTGATTCTCCGGACAAGGCAGTCGTGCCTATTGTCCACGAGTTCTACGCCAATGGCCGCATTGGCGTAGATGGGGGAGTTTTAGAGACCATTAATGTTAGGGACGTTATTGTTGACTTTTCGTCCCAAAGCATTAACATGTACTACGGCACATCCAACTTCGCGGATGGTGCCGACGACTTTAGCCTCCATCTCCATGCCCCTATCCCTCTCGAGGTGGTCAATGCGACCATCGCCCTCCCTGGTGTTGAGTGGACCCCAAACTGTAATCCACCCTACGGTCCACGCACCATGTAGGAGTCCTTCCTGCTGAACACGGCCAAGCCCGTGTTCAAATTCATTTGTGCCCGTCTCATGCCTTCTAGTCACCAACGCACTGTGACTTGGGGTAAGGCTGTCCTGATCTACACCATTATGACTGGTGGGTCTGTTGATGTTGGCCACCTGATCAACGATCAAATTAAGACCCTTATTAGAGGTGCCACGAATGCGGGGTTCACATTCCCGCATTTGATTACCGAGTTATGTAGGGGGGCAGGCGTGAGATGGCCTTGACTGGCAGAGAGGCTTAAGGCTGGTCCGACCATTACTAGGGTCATTTTGTTTGAGCACCAGCAGCAGCCGAGAGTACAGGTTCCTCACGGTGAGGAACCCGAAGAAGAGGAGGAGGACCCGCTCGTGGAGATCTCCAACAGGTTGGAGGAAGCCATCCTCCAAACTGATATGGTGATTCAACAGTTGGCACAAATGCGTGCTGACCAGACTCAATTATTTAGCTGGTTAAACACTGTGGGACAAAATGTCTCCAACCTGTATGGGCTGCTGGGAGGTTCCCGGGATGCGCCCGTGCCCCGCGCGCCCTTGGTTAGGGGTGCGCATACATACAGATGCGGGACACCACTGCTCTCGTTCCACCCTCTTGTGGGTTCCCAGGAATGCAGTGCTCCCGCGCCCCGCGCGCCCTTGGATAGGGGTGCGCGTTCGTGCGGATGCGGTGACATCCACTGCTCCCGTTCCAGCCTCCCTTTTCTAGGGGTGGACGAAATCAAAAGTGCGGGAGGAGTGCTGTCGGAATAGCGCGTTGGAATGCGCCTCGGTTGCCTTTAGTGGATTTTTGATCCAATATAGGAGCTTTGGAATTTCTATGTCAAGTTATCCCTTTTTTAGGGGATACCAGGATATAGGAATTCATCACCTTTCCATTCCCATTTTCCCTTGTTTAGGGGAGAACGTGAAAGTGCAGAGAAAGATGTTGCAGCGCCCCCACTATGGATTTTATGAATATAGCCTTATGGCCTATTTCGGATCATTATGGGTGCTTTGGGTTTTCTACGTCAAGTTATCCCTTGTTTAGGGGATACCAGGACATAGGAATACATCACCTTTCCATTCCCATTCTCCCTTTTTTAGGGGAGAACGTGAAAGTGCAAAGAAAGATGTTGCGAGGTCCCACTGGATCCAAAATGTTTTTAGAGTCGCCATCTTTATTTTAAGGCAAAAATAAAGCAAAACCAGAAAAAGAAAACCAGAGATGAAGAAAACGGGTTCGGAGGCTAAGTTACGAGTTGGGAAGGTGCTAGGCACCCAACTCGCCCTTTCGGTCTCAAAACGGTTTTTGGCTAAAGTATGTTTTTTGTTATATTTATTAAACAGATAAATAAAGCATTAACTGCCTACAAATACATCCATTACATCTATATTATTTACGGACTTACAACAATCTCTTGTACAAACAAATACAAATATACTTGAAAATATTTTGCCATTATAACGACTACATTCAGTATTATTTCCTAACAAAATCCGGGCAGCATAACTGCTTATATATTTACATTGGACTGGATTGGAAATAATACTCTTACAAATAAAGACTGTAATGAATAAATAATGCAAATATTTACAAATACATCTGAAAAGATTTGGCCATAATAATGGCTACATTTAGTACTATTTCCTAATTAAATCCGGGCAGCACAACTACTTATATGGCTACATTGGGCCGGACTGGAAATAATACCTTTACAAAAAAATGTAAGACTTTAAAAGTAAAAACTTACAGACAGCCTAGGGTGTGCTCGCTTTGTCCCTCGGGGAGAGAGAGTCTTTTTTTGTTGTTGTTGTTGTTGTGTGTTTGTGTGTTGTGTGTTGTGTGAATTTAGGCAGCGTGACTGCTCTGGAAAGTTACTTTCGGCCTATGGTTTTGGGCACGGTAACTGTTTTTTTTGGTTATTTGTTGGCTTGAGGTAGGCTGAAATCGGGCAGAATAACAGCTTATTTCTGGCTGATTTGGCCTTTTAAATCGGGCAGAGCAACTGCTCTTTCCACGATTTTTGGATCGGGGAAAAAGGGTGGATACCTAGCTAGGGGGCTAAGGTAAACTTCTACCGGTTGGTTTTGTGTTTGGAGGAAGTTTGGCAGAGTTTCGAGGCTTTTTGAGGTGACCACTCACTATCTCACATCGCTCTCTAATTCTCCAGCGTAACGTTAACGCGGAGAAGCTTTACGCAAGTTTTCTGTTGTGAAATGAGGAGCCGGCCATCAGTATTTATAGGCTGAATCAGGGACATCGGAGGAATTAAAATTCCTTCTCTGCGCATCAAATAGTGGTACACTGCGCTGAAAATCTTGTGAATTACGGCAAATGAGAAGAGCACTGTGCGTTGAAGGAAGAGTTTTGGGCGCCAAGCCCAAATTCATGGGTAGCAATGCCCATTTCCCAAATTTAGCCTTTTTTGAGCACTTAGGTCCCTGCAATTTGTCCTTTTGCGCATCCTGCTTTGTCCTTTTGCACTTTTGACCCTGTAATTTGACATTTGTTAATGTTTTAACAGGTCTTGATATTTTTTGTCATGTCACATATCAGGGGTATGAAATTGGGGTGTCTACAGAGCCCCTCAACGATGGAGTCTACGGGTAACCCGTAGCTTACTGAGTAGACGAACATCGTTGATTAGAATAAACTCTCCAATTTCGTTCAATTTCAAAACGAGGGAGAAATATGCAGCAGGTAGCAGTTATAATGCAGCAATTTATCAAACCTCCATATCCTAGACATTTTTAGTCAGTTATAGCAGGTTATCGCAGTTTTTAAGCAGATATGCAAATTGAATGCTCTAATGGTCAAACCTACTACAGTAGGCTGCCTACGTATCCCTTAATAAATGGAATCAGACCAAACGTAGTTCGGCCTAAGCCGAAACAAACAACCAATGAGGAAGTTGTGCTCTTTTTTGGGTCAAACATGTCCAAGAACACAAACGAAGAAAAGATTTTCATGTTTTTCGAAAAAGCCATATTCTTACGGTCCGAAACCGTTGTCAAATACGGTATGAAGATTTTTGTGTTTTTCGAAAACCATATTTCCCCCGGAAAATACCTGTCGTTGAAATACGTTAAGAGGCATTTTCAAAATCATGTCTGGCTGGCCATATCTCCGATTTCCGAACATAATAAGAAAACTTCAAATTTCCGAAAACTGTATTCGACCGATAAACTGCCTTAAATACGACAAAAGGGAATTTTCTTCAAAATTTCGAAAACTGTATCCAACCGATCAATATCCGTCGTTGGATACGACAAAGAGATTTTTCTTTTTCTTCTTCCTCTCTTCCCTTTTTTTTTTTGTTTTTTTTGAATATTCCTCTTTTGTTTTCTTTTTTTTTTTAACAAAACCCTTTTCGAAAAAGATTTTTCTTTTATTTCTGAAGGCAAAATAAGAAATCTGACCTTTCTTACCTTTCTTACCTGTTCATGCTTTTCACTGCTGCTGTTGGCTCAGCTGATTTGGCTATTTCCGCTGTTCTGACTTTTCATGCTGGGGATTTCCTTCTTTTTCTTTTTCTTTCTTTTTTTTTGCTTCTTGTTTTTTTTTTCTTTTGATTTCCTTTTTTTTCTGTTTGTTTGTTTTTTCTTTTTTCTTTTTTTTTTGTTTGTTTTTTTTTTTTTTTTTCTTCATGACTTTATTATTCTCTGATTCTTTTTTTTTTTCCTTTTTTTTTCTTTTAGGAAAGGGGCTTACCTTTGCCGCTGAATTTTCTGAATTTTCTGTTTGTCTGGCGGCTGATTTGCTGGAGATATGAGCTTTCCTTGCTTCTTGGGTGAAAGACCATTGAATGTGGTTAACAAAATTGCTTTTGTTAACTTTCTGTTAAGTCTCAGGGGCCGTTTTGCAACTCTGAAATTTTGAGGACTTAATTGCTGATGTTAAGTTGCTTGGAGGGGGAAAAGTGAAAATCTCACATTTCTTTCTTTCTTCTTCACTTACGGGAATGAAGGCAGAAGCGTTCATTCTTTCTCTCTTCTGCTTCAGTTTCTGTCTTTGCCGACGAGTTCATTTCTTTATATTTTTTTCATTTTCTCTCCTTTTCTCAATTTTCTTCCGCAAAAAATCTTGTTTTTTTTGCGTAGATGGCTTCTTCTTCTAGATCCAGAAAGGGAAAAACACCAATGGACCCAGAATCTGGCGAAGAAAAGAAAGAACTTCCTCCCTTGGTTCGGAACCATGTCGGCTACTATTATTCGGAACATGATTGGGGCAATCTGGTGCGGGACTGGTATATATAAGCATATCTCGAACCTTCCTGATCCCAATGTGAGTATAACTTTCTTCCACCCATTTGGTTATTTTTTCAGATCTGCTCAATTTCTGTGTTGTTTTGGACTTTTGGAGTATATATATGCTGCTTGTGATGTTTATGCATATGATTTATGGGCTAAAATGATGCAATTTTAGTAATAATGCATGAAATTTGGATAATTTATTTTGCGATGCACAAATTGAACTAGTAGTTACTATTTGACCCTAATATGCATGATTTATAATGTTAATGTAAATGAGGCTATATGATGCATGTTTTAGTCCTGAAAATATTTTTACATGGCATATATTCACAATACGGAATTTTCAGAATGAAATGCAAATTTTTCTGGACACATTTTTCGGATGTATTTTCGGATATATGCAAGACAAAACAGATATATTTTATGTACCAGAACTTATTTTTTATGCATGCTAATGCTGTAGGGATATAAGAAATGCCAAGAAGATATTATTTTTCCATGGCAGGTGGCATTTTTAATTTCTTTTTCGCGCATTCCTAATACAGCTTATTGATTAATAGTGAATGCATGTACTACTTTATTTGATGCAAATGTGACGCTAAATATGCATGTGATGCCTTTTTTATGTGAATGCATGGTTTATTTATTTACATGAATGTGAAAATAAAAATATGACATGTATATATTTTTTTTATGTGCAGAAAACAATTTTAATGTACAAATGTTGTTTTTTTTTGTTTTTTTTTTGTAACACCTAAAATGCTGACAGATATATTTATGTGCAAAAAAAATATTTAATATACAAATGTTCTCTTGTTTTTTTTAAACTAATGTATTAATTATGCAAGAAGGAAGGGGGTTTGTGAGAGTCTTACCTTTATTTTTCTCCTCTCTTTTTTCTTTTTATTCAGGAGCGCAAGCCTCTGGACAAGGTCAAAGCTTCTTGTGCCAAGGTTTCTGATATATACCATTCAATGCCTCTACCTGCCCAAGTTTTAGTAGAGGAGACAGGCTTGGGAGATTTCATGCGGGCCTTTATTCCCTTCCGCAGTTATAGAACCATCTTTGATGTGCTGCGGAATTTCTGGTGGGATACCACCCACACCTTTCATCTCAGCTGGGGAGAGATCACTATGACTCCCTGTGACTTTCTTTGCTATTCGGCATATCTACCAAAGATTGGGCGTAACTTGGCGCCTGATTATACCCTCCGTGATCGTCATGACGAGGTGGAGGACCTTTTGGGGTTTGTGCCCGAGTACAAAACAACGGACGAGGTGACCATTCCCAGTGTGAAGAAGTGGCTTCTAGAGAATTCCGGGCAGGTTGATGCCGAAGATAGCGTTGCTGTGACTCGTGTTGCCCAGACATTTTTATTCTTTTTCCTGGGAACGTCTCTTTTTGCTAATGCATCCACCTCATTGAGGGTCTCTCTGCTGGGCTGCCTTCGAGACCTGGGCCATGTGATTGACTATGACTGGGGGCAGGCAGGTTTGGCTGAGCTTTATGCCTCCATGGACAGGCTGAGTCGGAATGACTCAAAGGTTATGACTGGTTTTACCCCTACCTGGGAGGTATATTTTCCTTCTCCCCTTTTTTCTTTTGTCAGCATATATATATTTTTTTCACATATTTTTTCTTTTTGCTGACTTTTACCTCTCTGTTTTTTTTCCAGGTGTGGGCTTACTCTGTGTTTGACTTTGTACCGGGCCCACTGCGTAGTGATGCTCTTGGACCGCCTTACTTGACCAAATTTGTAAATGCAAATCGGAAGGAAAAGGACACCATGGGCCATTATATTAAGTCACTGGGGCTGCAGGACAGAGTGGCGAGATCGACCTCAGGTTCGGTGAATTTGTTCCCTTGGCGGAATCTGGTAGGGCCGATCGAGGTTACCCTGCTATTGAGTCGTTGCCGGATTTTGATGGTGTCGATCATGTGTGACTCTTTGTACATGGGTGAGCGGGTCAACCGTCAACATGTTCCGTTCTCGGTATCTCCAGTGGCACCTCCTGCACCTCCTCCGAATGTGATCGAGCCAGACTTTATACCCAACCGACAATGCTACTTATCCAAATATGAGATGCCTGCCAGTGATTTCCCGGTCATAGCATATGAAGACTTTTTGAGGACGATGCTCCATCCCCCTCCTCCTCCTCCTGTGATTGGGAGGCGTGCATCTGTTGATGGTGCTTGGGCTGGGTCTTCTCATTCGATTCTGGATGCACGGCTTGAGTTTTCCATGCCCGATGATGCCTTTTCGACTTTCCAGTATCGGCGAGATGATAGGCTCATAAGGGAGGTTCTTCCTGATGTTGAGATCCCCGAGGAGTATCATGTCCCTGATCAAGCCCGCATAGTATATTCATCACTCTTTTTTTTTAATTCTTGACTGATATTCTCTCTCTCTTTTTTTATTTGACTGATGCTCTTTTTTTTTTGCTTGCCTTTTCAGGTCAAAGTGTCCACATACAAGAAACTGTTGCGGGGCTTCGTTAGCATCAACAAACTTTACCAGCGCCTGATCGATGACTTTTCTTGTCGGGGCAATGATGCTATCGGCGGAACCCGAGGCGTCGCGTGATGATGATGATGGCGATGCGGGCGTAGGATCGAGTCGCTTCGGAGCGAGGGCGGATACAGCAGATCGATGGCACGGTGGGCCCCCGAGTCAGGGGAGGTGGCTTTAGCAGAGGCAGAGCATCTTTTGGCTATTAGCTTCTTTTTCCTGCACATGTCAGCTTTTTCTTTTTCTTTTTTTTTTCTTTTTGTTATTAGCCAAGATATGTACAAATATGAGTTATGAAATGCAATATAATTTTAAATGACATGATAAAAATGCACATTAAAAATACATGCAGAAAATAAAGCTATACCGACTCCTAAGGGTAATGGCATGCCGTATTTTAGGAATGAATTTGAAAAGAATACACCTTCAGCTTCAAAGGGGCTTTTCTGGCGATCTGCGGGTAGAGGAAGAGGCAGCCGCCTCCTCCTGTGCGGGAGAATATAATTGTGGCCATCTACTCTCTTATAGCCTTTGCTTTGATAGACTGCCAAAGCCTCCATGATCAGACGAAATATCAATTGGCGATTTTGACAGAAACCAGAACAGTAGGGGTAGTAAATGAACAAATTGGGCGTGGCTTATAGGAAAATTGGGCGCCATGTCCAAATTTCATGAGGGTGGCGCCCAGTTTTGGTTTTCCTGGGAGAATTCATGGCCACTATTCGCCACTGTTCATCTTGTTTGTCGATTTCTTTATTTCTGCTATAAAAGGAGGCCCGGCGATCCTGAAGTTTTCACGTTTGATTTTTTTTCAGTCTGCTTCGTTTCTTCATAGGTTCTCCTCCTCAGTTGCTCCTTCTTTCGCCAGAGAAAACATTATGTCTTTGCGTACATGGCTGCACCTTACCACACACCTCTGGAATTAGAAATCTATGAAAATTCCCTCGATCTCTGGATTCTCGCCCTTCGAGCCGACGAACGCGATTGGTTTGATCACATTTTTAGCTTCAGGTGCCTTCTATCCTGGAGAAATGTTGTGATTAACTGGGACATGTTAAGAGGAGCGTTCAGGTTCTGGTCTCGTCAGGACCATCTTTTTAATTTTGGGATGAACGAGATGTGTCCGGCTTTTGAGGAATTTTGTGCAATCTTTGGAGTAGCGCCACCGTCGTATGCGTGCCTTCGCCTCGGGCGTCCTACATGGCGATAGGGAATTATTCCGCGTACTCGGTGCCACCAGGGTTTTATAGCGGGGTGAACTTTGACTTCACCATTCTTCCTCGAGCATTCACAGAGTTCATAGAGGATGACGTGGATTATCTAAGGCGTCGGCTGACAGCTCTCTTCCTGTGCCTGGTGGGGAGATATCTGCTGGTGGGCCATAAGGGATTTATTGATGTGCGAGTGGTAGATCTTGCTCTGAAGGCACGTGATCGCCGGGCGAATATTGTCCCGGTAATCTTGGCAGAAACTCTGGCTGGTCTTGATGCTTTTG
>CM028381.1:20582707-20648064 GCA_013146195.2 Codonopsis lanceolata
ATATCTGCCGAGGACTTTGTCTCGAATGAAGTCGATGACCCTTTGTTGATGTGATGCTTGCTAGGGGGTGCGGCCTCGTCCATTTTGTGAAGTAGTCCACCTCAAATATCACAAATTTGTTCTTGCCTTTTGCGGGGAATGGCAGGTGGGTCAAGTCCCCACATTTCGAAAGGCCATGCTGCGATTACCGGGTTTCGAGGTGCCGAGGGCAATCTTGGAATGTTAACGATCTTTGACATTTGTCACATTTTTCGGCATATACCTCGGCATCCCTTCTCAACGCCGGCCGAGTATCCTTGGAAAATGATCCTGTCGGCCAAGGTTCGAGCCCTGGATGGCTTCCACATACTCCTCCGCGCACCTCGGCCCGGTAGTCCTAGTGTGATTTCGGTCGGACACCTTTAGGAGAGGCTTGGTGAAAGATCGCTCAGATAGTATGTCCCCAACTCACCGTATATCCAGGCGACCTTCTTGCCATTGCCCATCCTTGTTCTTTGTCGTTGGCGGTATCCCTTGGTCGATGTACTTTTTGATGTCCTCGATCCGGCACTCAGGTGGCTTTGTTCTAGTGTCATTATCTTTTCTTTATCAATGGCGGGATATTGAGGATTTCAATCCATGTTTCGGAGGGAACTTCGCCGAGCTCACTCCAAGGCCATTTTGGAGAGGTGAGTGCGCTTGATGTTTTTAGCTTTCCTATTTGCTCCGATTCCCAATATTCAAATTGGGCGAGGATGCTCACGGCTAGTTCCTGTATTTGTCAGCCAGCCTTGGTGGTTTACCCCATACTTCCCGAAATACTTCAGACAGCTGGGAGTCGGCGAAGATTAAAATTGGTAGCTCTATCTCGGCTGGCTAGTTCGACACACCTCTATCAATGCTTACGTGCTCGGCAGCGTTGTTTGGCGTTGGGAAATTCGGTTTAAAGGCTTTCTTACGATCTCAGATTCGTTCACGGTGTTACGAGGAGGATGCCTCGCTCCATTGCCATTCTTGCTAGGCGATGCTGTCTATGCTCACTTACAATGTCTAGAAAGGTCGAGCCGTCGCGTTTTTGCCATGAGGCAACTCTTGCACAGGAACTTGTTCATTTGGTGGAGGTTCTCGATCTAGTGCATCGCTCTTTCCTTACTCGCCGAGGAGGTGAAAGATGTTTCGGCAATGAAATCAGCCAAGACTTGAGCTCTAATGGATTTTCTTGAAAGATAGACGATTGCATATTCTGTCAATTCGATGGCCCACTTCATCATTCTTCCAGCCACGTCAGGCCTATGCAGTATTCTTCGTAGAGGCAAGTCGGTATATACCCCGATTTCATGGGCTTTGAAATACGGCTTCAATTTTCTCGCCGTTATCATTAATGTGAGAATCACCTTCTCAATCTGCATGTACCTCGTCTCTACCCCCGTCAGTGCGTGGGACACATAATAGATGGGTTTCTGCAGTCCTCCTTCTTCTCGCAGTAGGACCGATGCTATGGTTGTGTCCGTGACCGAGAGATAAACATAGAGTCATTCTCCAGGTGTGGGACAGCTGAGCAAGGGTAAGCTGCCGAGGTATTTCTTGAGCTCGGCAAAGGCGAGGTCGCACTTTTTGTCCCATGTGAACTTTCTCGCCCCTTTTAAGATTTTGAAGAAGGGGAGGCTTTTTTCGGCTGATTTCGAGATGAATCTTCCCAGGGCCACTATTCTCCCATTCAGCTGTTGCACTTGTTTGATACATATTAGGACCTTCATCTCGGCTAATGCTTTGATTTTTTCGGGATTTGCCTCAATTCCACGCTTGTTCACCATGTACCCCAAAAATTTCCCCGCCGTTACGCCGAAGGCACATTTGGCGGGATTGAGCTTCATTTTGTTCTTTTTGAGGTTTGCGAAAGTTTCTCTGAGGTCATCTATGTGGCCTGTTTCCTTCGTCTTAATCACCATATCGTCTATGTACGCCTCCACATTCCTCCCTAATTGGTCCCCAAAAACTTTGTTTACCATTCGCTGGTAAGTGGCCCCTGCATTTTTTAGGCCGAACGGCATCATGTTGTAGCAGTAGAGTGCACCCGCTGCTTGGAAAGCTGTGTTCCCTTGATCCTCTTTCCACATCCTGATTTGGTGGTACCCCAAGTAGGCGTCCACGAAGCTTAAAATTTTGTAGCCCGAGATAGAATCGACTAACTGATCTATCCTTGGCAGTGGGTACCAATCTTTTGGGCATGCTTCATTCAGGTTGGTAAAGTCAACGCACATCCTCCACTTTCCATTGTTCTTTCTGACCATCACAACATTTGCGATCCACGTGGGGAAGTGGATTTCTCTTATGATCTCGGCCCGTAGCAGTTTGACTATTTCCTCCTTAATTGCGTCTTGTTTTCAGGAGAGAAATACCTCGGCTTTTGTTGAATGGGTACAAATGCTGGATTAATGCTCAATTGGTGAACTGCTACTTCCTCGGCAATGCCCTCCATATCCCCGGCCTTCCATGCGAAGACGTCCGTGTTGTTTCTCAGGAACTCAATGATAGCTCTTATCTCCTCGCCCGCTATTTCCATTCCCACCTTGATTTTTTGGTTAGGGTAGTTGAAGTTTATGATAACTTCTTCTACATCCTCCATAGGCTGTAAGACTGGATGGTCTCTTACGTCGAGGCTATCGATCTTCGTTTTTTCGATCTCGCCGCTCGACGTCCCCTCTTCATGACGCGGGCCCACTTCCTCGACTTGCTTTGATTGCTACGGGGTGGAGCTTTCTCCGTCGAGCCCTCGGGCTCGTTTGGCAACTTGCTCATCCTCTATTCCCTCGGCCCCCTCCGGCCTTTTCAATCTCTTCTCTGCCTCTTTCCTCTCGTTGATGAGGTATTCCAGGGTAGTGCGAGCGTCATTTTGAGGACCCCACCCGAGCAGGTCATGCTTGACCGTGATGGGCCATCGATGCGACCATTTGGAATTTGGCACGAGATGGTGCGCTTAGGATGGCGTTATGCGGGAGGGAGATCGAGGACTAGGAAGTGACTTCCTCGCTTGGCGGTATCTCCTTCTCAGAGGCGACTTTGAGGGAAGCGGTTCACACAGTGACCTTATGGCGATGAACACCTTCCATTGGACTCCGGCTTGGTGTGAGGTGGGCATCGCCGAGTCCTAGTGCCGAGAAAGCACTTGTAGTACATCACATCCTTCCAAAGACTGTATCTATCAAGACTTCGTTTGGACAATTTGTTGTGTATGCCAATTTGCTGGGTCAACGGGTTTTGACGAGCGTAATCGTTGACTGTCAGTTCGGTGTCTCTAAAGACCATTTCATGCTCAACCATCCCTTCCATCGTGCTTTCTGCCGAGTTGCTCAAGCAGTTGATAGCATTTTTCAACTGCGTGATACTTTGAGCTTCTTCTCGAATGGTATTTACCTTTGTTTACATTGTTAGGTGCATTTTGTCGCCCCGGAGCCCTCGGTCAGAGGCGCGATTATTGGCCTCTCTTGCCACGAACCTCCGGTCTCCCTCGTTTATCACTCTCTGTATTGCTCTTTTGAGCTGTATGCATTCTTCCGTGACATGGCTGATCTCGTTGTGGAAGTTGCATGTTTTTCTGGGGTTTCGTGTATCAAGGGGTGACTTCATGGGGAAGGGGGGCCGTATCTTGTTCTCTGTCAAGAAAACATCCATGATGTGCTCCCTTGATGCGTTGAGGGGGGTGAAGTCCTCCAACTCGATGTCTCGTCTTGGCCACCTAATCTCGCCGGTGAATTTGGGGCTTTTCTCCTCCTCTCTCCTTTTTGCCGGGTGGGCGTCATCTTGCTGAGCTCTCCCCTGTTCTTTTCCCTTGTAGTTTTTGTCGTGGCGGCGTGCACCAGTCGGCGGTACTACTAAATACTGGAGGGGATGTGATCGTCATGAGCTGCTCCTGAGCTTGCGTGCGTGAGGGTTGCTCGATCAGCCCAGAGCCACCCTTTGAGGCTCATTAGGAACATCTCGCCATCGTGTCCCTTGGTCTCATGAGGAGCTCGGTTCGGCGGTTCCTCGCGCCTCGCTTTGAAGCACATTCTACGGAGGTGTCGGGGAATATCTGGGATTTGGTCCAGGGACCTCTTTGAAGCGAGTCATGTAGGAGAGCGCGGATCTCTCCCACTCTCTTGTTTCACGCACTGCTGCAGTCCGCTCTCGCTTTTGGGAGAGCACTTGCCGAGGTGAATTTTTCAAAAGCCCTCTTTAAAGTCATCCCACGTGATAGAGTCATGTGCTAACCCGGTTGTACCACCATGGGCCTCGCTTTTCGGGGTTCTAGCGAATACCAAACACCATATATCATCAGTGCAGTCACTTATGATCATTTTTAATTCGAACCACGAGACGTGATCCGATGGTTGTCTTCTGGGTGTAGTCTTCGAAGTATGGGATCTTCACTTTCGAAGGTACCTCCACTTCTCTTATCTGTTTAATGAATGGCCCTCCAATTTTCTTGACGGCCGAGTTGGTTCCTGAGCTCTGTCGAGCTTCTAGTTTCTCCATCCATGCCCTTATCTTGGCATCGGCATTGGTCGGTCACCTTGTGCAGAGCTTGACTGACAGGTGGGGATGCCGTTTAGCTCCACTTGTCACTTTGAGGTATCTCGACCTCTTCCTCGGCTGTGTTTCTTATCGGGGACCCCAAGCGAGCCTCTTTTGCGAGTTGGCGAGATGGATGTCGGGATCTGGAGAGAGCTTTGTCGGTTGAGGATTGGGCGTAGGGCTGGGACTCTCCTTCCTCTATTTGTGAGCTCGGCGATTATACATATCGGGGGAACCTTAGGTGAGAATGAACGCTCGTCCTAGATCCCTCGCCGACCATCCTCTTACCAAGTCTTGATTTGACATTGGTGGTAAATTTTGCTCTTTTGGCTTTCGTAGCTTCTACCCTTTGCCAGACCGAGTTGGAGCGCGCTGGGGTGCTTTGCACGTTGATTATGGGCTCGGGTTCTGGGACCCGAGCTTTTTGTCGTAGCTCGTGCATTTTGGTCTCGGCCTCCTGTATTTTTGTGTACAGGGTTTTCTGGTGCTCCCAATACGCGTATTCCTAGTCCGCCTCTTCCTGGACCGTGGGCTTATTCGTCTTGCCGTGAGGTCATTCCTCTTCGTTGGCTCTGGAAGATTCGACTTCAGTGAATCGTCCATCTAGGGGGTCAGCGTCGGCCTCTCTATTTTTGTTGCTAGAGAGCCGTTTGGCCAGAATGAGTCTTCGTTGGTCCCTTGCAGGCACTCAGAATGCAGAGGCAGGAGTCTGCCTGGATTGAGAGACCGGGGCCCCTCGCGTCCCTTCCCAGTTGTGCTCATTTGGTTCTTTTTAGGCGGGTGGATGCAGCGGGGGTGATATTTTTAGAGGCTTGCTTTTTTGATCTCACCAACCTTTCTAGTTTGTGGACACTGTGACTGAGAAAGTCGATTTCCCGGCAATGGAACCAAACTGATCACGCTTTTTTCGTGGTGACCTTGTCTTGTTGTCCACGTAAGAGGCAAGGATGATGTGGCGTTTGCTCGTTCGTCTCTCTTGGTTAACCTGCACAAGCTCAAACAGCAAACACCGTTAAGGAGTCGGGGCGTCCCGACCAGAACCCTCTGGTGTGAGTGTAAAACCCTAAAATGCTGCTTGATTGTGTTATGCATGGATTCATACATTGATAATCATCATAAACATGTTCATTTAGATCCCGTATATGTTTAGAGTCAATAGCATGATCGTTGACGTTGTTTGAGATGTACGTATGCTTTTTTTTTCTTTCGCGAGATGCGTTGAATCTCGGGTTTAAGATTTATGTTGTAACTTCATGGATAATTGTTAGAGGGCATTTAAAACATCATTTACATGCCTTGGATGTTGGTTAGATGCTAGTTGCATCGTCGGTTTGGTTGCTAGTTTGATTCTAGCGAAAACCCTTTTCAGTTTGACTTTTGGGGTCGTCGGGCGAGTTACTTGAGTTCTTGGCCTTGTTTTGTTAAGGTTTGAGGATTGATTGCTTGGGTTATGATTTGGAGGACATTAAGGTTGATTTGTAGACCATTTTTGGCTTGGAAGGACTCGGGATTGCATGCGGGGGAGTCCGGGATCGAGCAAGGAAACCAGAAAACCTAGAATGCTGAATTATTGGGTGATGCGGTCGCATCACCATATCCCCAAGCGACCGCAAGGGTCTAATTGCAGAAAGTCGGGATTTTGCTTCTTTTCTATTATGTCCGAAATTTTTGACCCAATTAACCCATTCTAAACCCAACCTTAACCCATCTACTTAGCCTAACCTTATTTCTAATCATCTATTAAGAGATTTAAGGTTAATTAGTGGCTTGATTAGTGAATTAATTCCCCTTATATAAGAGAATTTAGCCGCTCATTCTCACATTGTCGGCCACACAAGAATGACTGCAGCCCCTTTTCTCTTTTGCGAACTCAACAGAGAGCTTGAGAGAGAGAGCTTGAGAAGGAGATTCTTGGGTCTTGAAGGGCTGAGCTTGGTGTCCATTGCTAGGAGTCCTCTTCTTCCCCCATTCCACCTTCAAGATTGAAGAAAGAGTTGAGAAGAAGACTCAATCTCTAGGGCACGAATTTTCAGTTTGTAGGGCTGAGTTTTTGGTAAGTTTCTACCTTTCTTCTTCTTCTTTTTAGGCTCCATTGACCCTAGGGAAACAACCAATTGTGCTATTTGAGGTCAATGGAAGCCATGGTTAGGGTTTATAGAAGATGTATGAACCCTAGGATTTCAAATTCATGATAGAACTTGATTGGCCTATGTGAGACCATGATTATGTGAAATTCATGTTCTAACTAGCCTATTGAACTTGATTATGTTGATTGTTCATGTGGATTGATGTTGGTTTGGTTGAGATACTTGGAGGGTGTCTTGCCCTAATTTTGTGTTAGCTTACAAATTATTGATGTGAGCTTGCTTAAAATGTTTTATATGCTTAATAGAGTCTATTAAACCATGTTGTAAATTTTAATCATGATTTGAAGGTTATGATTGGTATGATGACTTGGATGAAATTATGCACAAGATGGCTAAATTATTCTAAGTTGCATTGTTAATTAGATTGTTGGGTTTATATGATTTTATTGAGCATCGGGATTGTGGTTTTGGCGATAGTTATGAAGATAGGGGGATGATGAAGCCTAAGCTTCTAATCCTTGAATTTTCGGAAAACTTAGATTGAACTCAACGGAGTTAACCTTTGGGTTAGTATGAATCCTAGGAACTATAATTTTAAGTCCTACGGAATTTTGGGTAGAATTCATGGAGGTCGAGCCTCCAAGAAGTTTTGAAGTGTGTGAAGCACACTTGATTATGAGAGCTTATATGATTCTCGGTTGTGATGTTTATGCTAGTTGTGGATGAATTGCATGACTAGTTTGATAGTAGAGTGTTTACCTACTTGTTTTGAGCATATGAGTATATATTACTTGTGCTTGGGTTTTAAGTCCAGCTGGCGTCGGTCTGTTGAGTCTTTGGTGGGACGATACATCGTCTTCACGAATTATGGGATTCGTGATCGCGATGTATCGCCGTGCCGGGTTTGCACACACCCCTCCATCGATGGCCACGGTGGGGAAGTAGTTTATCTTAGTTGTAGTAATACACATGACTTTGATAACTATGGAACTCGAGCGGAGACTGTCTCGGGGACGTCGATATCTACGAGAGGGATATCGAGGGCACATAAGGGTTTTGCACGTGTTTTTGCGTGAGCGACACGGAGGAATTTCGGTAATGGTATCATATCCCTTATATATATGAATTGTTTCACAAGTGCTTAAGTGAATAACGTGCTTAGTGAATTGGATATGATATGAAGTTTGTTTTGGTTTCTTACATGTTATACTTAATAGATAACATATTGATTAATGTTGTTAAGCATGTATGCTATCACATGAATATTATGGGAATGTTGTTTTATGCCGAAGGTATAAATTATTATTGTTAAGACAAAATGACTTGACATGAGTTTATGATGAGATGTTATACTGTATTGATAACATATTTATTTAATGTTGAGCATTGATGCCATAACATGATTATTATAAGGTTATTTCATGACGATAGCATGATATATTTTATGATTAAGCATTATGCCATGGTAGGAAGTTATGGTTAGTAACTTACTAAGTCATTGTGACTTACTGTTATTTGTTGGTTGTTTTTCCCTAGATCCGAGCCGTGCGAGCGGATCCAAGTAAATCAGGAAGGTTACTTTGGCAAGGAATTCTTTTGGAAAGGTTGCTACTTAGATGTTGATTTTGTTTTTGGTGAGGTCGTTGGGAAGATGAAGTTATGTAAACTTCATTATTGGGTAGCAAACCTTTATGTGATTGTAATGTTGTATTTATGATGTTAGCTTATTCTTTTGGTAGCCAACCGGTGGTGGTTGTGCTTGATGTATATTTATGGTTATATCTCCATATGCTTACTTGTTGTTAGTACTTATAATTGTTAGTACTTTGTTGTTGGTAGCCGATCGGTTTTAGTCGCTTGGTTAATTGGTGATTATGTTTTAGCATGTTATATTGCTAGTTAAAGTATTATGTTTTTCTCCGGCATGTTTTTAGCCGTTGAGTTGTTAGACTAGAGTCTTAGACTTAGTTTAATGTTGGGTTCCGGCCGTAGCTTCGCCGATGACTTGGTTTTTATTTTATGCTATATATTTGAATTGCATAACAGGGAGTTTGTTCTACGTGCCCAATGTTGCGGCACGCGAGTCGAATTTTTGGACCGAGAGATTAATCATCTCTTTGGTTGTTTTAGTTTGAGCTTGTTAGCTCGGGCGCCACTGTTTTATTTCATTTGCTTCCGCATGTGTTTTAAGTTGTCGGTGTATCGCCGTTATGGCCCTACCCATTATTTGCTACTTGTGTGTTGTTATTTGTATTCTTGGCGGCACGACCTTGGGATTTCGTCTTGGGATCCGGGTCGGGTCGTCACAGTTGGTATCAGAGCTATGATTATAAATTTAGCTTTCAGCCGGGATAGGTTCCTTGGCTTTGGGGGTTGGTTTGTGTGATAGATTTATTTTATTAACGCCGAGTGTTATTGTAGGTTTAATGGTGGATACTAGAGCAGGAGCTAGTTCCGGAGGTGGCACTGGTAGAGGTGCCGGTAGAGGTATTGGCGGTGGCAGAAATGCTAACGATAACCGTCAATGAATATTCCTCCACCGCGAACACCGAGAGCGATGAGGCGATGGCAAATATGTATCGTGGCATGCTTGATTTGATGAACGAGATGAATCAAAGAGGTTTTGGTAGAGTGGAGCAACAAGGGGGACCACGGCCAGAACCACAGCCTGAGCCACAGGTAGAGAGGCCGAGGCAAGAGGCTAGGCATAATGATAATTCTATGCTTGAAAGATTTGTGAAGTTAAAGCCGAGGCAATTTAATGGAGAGCCGGACGCAGCGAAAGCCGAGCTTTGGATCGAACACTTGGAGAAAATATTTGCACCATTGGGTTGCGATGATGAACAGAAAGTTGTATTAGCGGTGTTCAAGCTTGAGGGTGCTGCCGAGCATTGGTGGCAGGTACTGAGGGAGAGTTGGGAACTGCATAGAGTCCCACAGATATGGCCTAACTCGCTCGAGTTCGAGCTTCCTATGTACCTAAGTGGTTCGAGAGAAAGAGAGAAAGAATTTCGGATTTGGTGCAGTATGACAGCTTCACAGATTCACTGAGTTGGCTCGTTACTGCACACATTTGATTCCAGATGAGGCTAGGAGAACACAGAAATTTGTAAAGGGTTTGAGGACGGAGTACAGGAAACAGCTTCTTTCTCATCAGTTCGTGGAGTACAGGAAAGCCGTTGATAGAGCCTACATTATTGAGAGAGACATTGATGAGCACCGTACTATGCCTATTTCGGGTTCTTCTCAGCAGCCTAAGCAATCTTCTGGGCGGAGTCATGGAGCAGGTAACCGTGGGAATTTTAGTGGAGGTAGTGATCGCAAGAAAGGAAGTGGAAAATCTCATTATGAAGGACATGCGAAGAGTCAGTCAAGTGGCAAGGGAGCTAGTACTACATCTACTCAGAGGGATCGTAGTGTGGCATTGGTTTGCTCTTATTGTTCCAAGATTGGGCATACAGAAGATAGGTGCTGGAGTAAGAATGGAGCACCAATGGAGTGTTACTACTGTGGAGTTTCGGGACATATGAAGAAGGATTGTCCTAAATTGAAGAGCAATCAGACAGGAGGTTCTAGTCAGACTACAGCTGGAACAAAGAGAGATAGCGATGGGAAAGCTAAAGTGCAGGGTCGTGTATTTGCTCTAGATCAGAGAGGTGTACCTGAGTCTACAGCAGTGATTGGAGGTACCGTTTCTATTTTCGGTAATGAGGCTCGTGTACTTATAGACCCAGGATCATCGCATTCATATGTTGCATCGCATTTTGTTGACAAGCTATGTGTTATGCCTCAGTCTTTACCATATGTGCTTGAAGTATCTACCCCTCTTGGGGAATGTTTGTTAGCTTCAGATATTTATAGAGCATGCGATGTACTTGTGGATAAACATGTGTTGCATGCGGATTTGGTGGTGTTACCACTTCGCGATTTTGATGTTATACTTGGCATGGATTGGTTGAGCACATATCATGCATTGGTGGATTGCCTTAGTAAAAGGGTTACTTTTACTTTGCCTGGTGTTCCTAACTTTGTATTTTTGGGAGATAATGCACCTAGTGGTTTACGCGTCATTTCTGCGCTTAAGGCTAGGAAACTGTTGTCGCGTGGGTGCACAGGGTATCTTGCTTGCGTTGTGGACAAGCGGGTTTCTTCTTCTAATCTTGAAGATGTGCCAGTCGTGTGTGAGTTTCCGGATGTTTTCTCGAAAGATTTTGGGATGCCTCCAGATAGAGAGATTGAATTTTGTATTGAGTTATTGCCGGGGACTACACCAATTTCGAAGGCGCCGTATAGAATGGCACATATGGAATTAAAGGTGTTGAAGATTCAGTTACAAGAGCTCCTTGACATTGGCTTCATTAAGCCAAGCGTATCGCCTTGGGGTGCGCCGGTATTATTTGTAAGGAAGAAAGATGGGAGCCTTAGATTGTGCATCGATTATCGGGAGTTGAACAAGGCAACGATCAAGAACAAGTATCCATTGCCTCATATAGATGACTTGTTTGATCAACTGCAAGGATCGGTGGTCTATTCCAAACTTGACTTGAGATTTGGGTACCATCAGTTGAAGGTTAGAGCCGAGGATGTTCCGAAGACGGCTTTTCGCACGAGGTACGGGCATTATGAGTTTATGGTGATGCCATTCGGGTTGACTAATGCGCCGGCGGTATTCATGGATTTGATGAACCGGTATTCCACAATTTTCTTGATTGCTTCGTGGTGGTTTTCATAGACGACATCCTTGTGTATTCTAAGTCTCGGGATGAGCATGCACAACATTTGCGGATGGTTTTGTCTATTCTTCGGGAGAGGCAACTCTACGCCAAGTTTAGCAAGTGTGCTTTTTGGCTAGAGGAGGTTTCTTTCTTGGGGCACGTTGTTTCTAGTGCCGGGATAGCGGTGGATCCTTCCAAAGTTGAGGCAGTAATGAATTGGAGGAGGCCGACCACAGTTACTGAGGTACGGAGTTTCTTGGGGCTAGCCGGTTACTATCGGAGATTTATTGAGGGATTTTCGAAGATTGCTACGCCCATGACGAATTTGACTCAAAAGAAGACCGCATTTGTATGGAGTGATAAATGTGAAGAAAGCTTCCAAGAGTTGAAGAAAAGGTTGACTACGGCTCCAGTGTTAGCATTGCCTAGCGGAGGTGATAATTTTGTTGTTTATAGTGATGCTTCGAAAGAAGGATTGGGATGTGTGCTTATGCAAAATGGGAAAGTGATTGCTTATGCTTCAAGGAAGTTGTCTCCGTATGAGATGAATTATCCTACGCATGATCTTGAGCTCGCGGCGATTATATTTGCTTTGCTAGTTAAAGTATGATGTTTTTACTCCGGCATGTTTTTAGCCGTCGAGTTGTTAGACTAGAGTCTTAGACTTAGTTTAATGTTGGGTTCCGGCCGTAGCTTCGCCGATGACTTGGTTTTTATTTTATGCTATATATTTGAATTGCATAACAGGGAGTTTGTTCTACGTGCCCAATGTTAAGCGGCACGCGAGTCGAATTTTGGACCGAGAGATTAATCATCTCTTTGGTTGTTTTAGTTTGAGCTTGTTAGCTCGGGCGCCACTGTTTTATTTCATTTGCTTCCGCATGTGTTTTAAGTTGTCGGTGTATCGCCGTTATGGCCCTACCCATTATTTGCTACTTGTGTGTTGTTATTTGTATTCTTGGCGGCACGACCTTGGGATTTCGTCTTGGGATCCGGGTCGGGTCGTCACAGTGAGAGTAAGGTTTCCGGTGAAAAATGGGTAATAAATGTGCCGTGATATTTGCTTGATAAGGGGAGGTGATAAGAGAGTGCTGATATCTCAGGATTTACTTGCCTTTACAATAAATGTGAGTCCTCTATTTATACCTATTATTACTATCGACGTGGCGGCTGTTCATTGGGGAGCACATAGCGGCAATCATTAAATGCGTTGATGATCTTCGTCGGAAATAAGTGGGCTGTGCATTTGTCAGGGAGTTGGTGATGGCGTGTAGTGGTTTTATCGGGCCTAGGGAAGCTGTTTTGTCAACCCGGATGATGATTAATCTGATGCCAAGGCCGAAAGATTTTTGTGATAAAGTGTTTATTGCTGCCGAGGCCGAGGTTACTAGGGATCGATTCAGTGACAAGGCCGAGAGTGGTGGAAACCACTCTAGTGCCTTGGGCCGAGGACATCAAAGGTCACTCTGGCAAGGCGAGGCCAAAGCTGTTGGAGGCCGTAGGTTGTCTATTGCTCGGCAATAATCAAACTTGCATTATCTTAAGGACTAATGTTTCAGACTTCGTTGCTAATGGCTTTTTAAGTGGGGCCCACTATCGTGCCGAGGATCATTTCCTCGGTTTAATCCTTTCAGAAACAAAAGGAGATTTCCTACTTTAGATACCCATTTCTTTTATCGAGTTGGCAGAAGCCAATCCTGCTTGAACTCATCTGCATGTGTATCGATCGCTTTCTTTTGCTTACTAACAAAACCTGTAATCTCGTCCGTTGCCCGCCGAGTAGCTTATCACACCTCACCGGCAGTACACTCTCAGATCTAACCTCCATTTCTTTCTTTCAAACCTCATCGCCTCTGCCTCATTCCCAAACACGCCGGGTCGCTTAGTGGCAATTATTCACAGATCCGAGCAGCATCAACCCTCTTTAGCCGCATCTCTTTCTCTCTTCCCATCGCCATCTCCGTCTCTAGCCAAGCATCCAGTTGTGCCCATCTCCATCTATGATCCCTCCCTTTGCTCTGGTGAATTCTTGGAAACAACTTCTAGCCGTTTTCTCCCCTCTCCGGCTCTCTGTAAATTTTAGCTTGGTTTGAATATTGGAACCAAAATCCAGGCTGGCCAAAGAAAGTGTGACTTTAACATCAAAACATCTTTCTTTGGGTTTTAATGAAAGGTTTTCTCTAGATCTGTTAAGAGAAAGAGAAAGGGAGAACAACATGTTGCAAAAATAGGGGTATTTTTGGGTTATCACAAAAAATTTAAACTGCTCATCCTAAAAAACAGACGGAGTGACTAACATAATACTTTTTGTAAAGTAAAATTATCAAACTGTGAGAAATGATAGTAGAGTTAGCTTAACAAATTTTTCGCAATAGTAGAGTGACCAAATTAAGAATTAAGCCTTATATATACATATACATGCATACATAGAGACTTTTGAGAAAAACAATTACAGATTTGCCTTTGTGATATTAGAGAAAACACAATCTAGTTGAGGTTATTGAAGGAAAAAGGTTTCAAATATATACGTTCGGGATATTATTTGTGAAGGATATATCTAATTATATATCATACAAGTTCGTTATCAAGACAATAATCATAAATTACCTTGTGCGAACTTGAACCTTGTTCGAGGCGGAAGAATTTCGCTTGAGCTACGATCTTAGTATACCAAGATCTACAAACCTGCAAGTCTCTCTCGTCAGATTGATATCACGGTGCATGGATATCAACACTGGTTCACACCGCAAATCCAAGCCTCTTGCTGGTTAGGCTAGAGGGAATATTTTGGTGAGATAGATTTAGGAGGAGAGAGGAGGGCGGCTATTGAAGAAGACGTGTACTTCAATTGTATGTATTAGGGTTTTATCCCTTTTGTTGCCCTATTTATATTATTACCAAGAAACCTATTTCTTGTAGGTTAAGTCAATCCTAAACCCATTTGGATTAGGAAACTCATTAACCAATTAATAATAATATAAATATATTTTCCATGTGGGCGGGACTAAATAATCGGGCCACAAGCCCAATTACTAACATCTCCCACTCGTACACATGGACTCACCTCTCTAACCACATCGTATCATCAAAACCCGTTAAACACTGCCTCTTCATACTGGAAGTGAAGCGTGCGACATGACGAGAAAGATAAAGGGTGGAGCGCTATACCAAATCACCATCTGACCAGCATAGAACGTCCTCGTTAGAAAACAAAACTCGTCTATACCCCAGACCGTATATATGCATCAATTTAAGCATCCTCAATCCCTCAAGAGCGGTGCTTAAATCTCAATATGTTTGTGTATCAAGATCAACCTCTTGAACCGTATGTTCAATATGATCGCCATGGCATTGAAACACAAAAATAGAGATGCATATCATACTATCTTCCTTAGACACTCATATTAATCACTCTTGGTTAACTGCTTTCCCAGCAATGCTCCGTAGGACTGTATGTGCATAGCCCGTTGGTCGGCATGCCAAAGTAGCATCATCAACGTCCAAGTTCATGATATAGTTCTAAGTCACATAGGGTATAATTGTGATCTGGATTTGATCACTAGAACTCACACAGTGATGAAGCAGGGATCATTCAATCACTTTCTTAAGTCGCATTATAGTCACATACAGTATGAAGTGTATGCTATGACGGAACTCCCACACGAAGTAGGCATGTCATGCTCAAACGTCATACGAACCTTAGTCTAGCCGCCCTTCTGGCGTCTAACTTGAGTACTTAAAAGTAGTCACTCTTCTAGTGTCTCTCTTTTAAGATCTCACATTCGGACTTTTCCTTGGGATATAAAGTCGACCTTATAAAAGGTCTCATCTTGGCCGTATGCCAAGGCGATAAATGTAATGTCATTTGCGTACCCCCCTTCGTAGGTACCAAAGACTTTTACTATCTCAACTTGCTCGCCCACCTAGCGACAAGGTGAATTACCCGTGTGAGAGGGCCAATTCAATATCCACGACATCTTTTTAATCAAAATATATATGCTACGCAATTTCATATTGAAACATCCAATTAACATATAAAAGGAACAAAATGAAACTGCAATTTATTCAAACGATAATGAAAAATAATAATCAAATGTCAACATAAGTGTTCTCAGAATAAAAGTCAAATCCTACGAAGCCCTAGACCCAACATGTGATCCTGAAAGATCTCTCTAGCTAGAGGCTTAGTCATAGGGTCATCTAACATGCTTCTAGTAGGAATATATTCTAGAACAACTTTCTTTTTTGCAACCATATCTCTAGTGAAATGATATTTGATGTTAATGTGTTTCATCTTCCCATGATACTTGGGATCTTTAGTGTAACCTAAAGCAGCCATGCTATCACAAGCAATGACTACAGGACGATCCACATGCGTCGTAACATCAAGATGTTGAAGAAAACTCCTCAACCACACAGCTTCTTGAACCGCAGCTGAGCAAGCCATGTACTCTGACTCCATCGTAGATAGGGCGGTGCTAGTGCGCTTGCTACTCCAAGAGATAGCTCCACCACCAAGGAGGAAAGCGTAGCCGAAGTAGATTTATAACCATCTACATCTCGGCCCAATCCGCGTCAGTGAAACCTTTCAAGCTCAAATCCCCACCTTGGTAACATAGGGTTAAATTTGTGGTTCCCACCAAGTAACGCAGAACCCTCTTCACTGCCATCCAGTGTTGAGGTCCAGGATTACTTTGGAATCGACTCAACATCCCTACTGCAAAGCATAGGTCGGTAGAGTACACACCATAGCATACATCAAGCTTCCTACCGCATTTGCATATGGAGTCGTAGACATTCTCTTCTTCTCTTCTTCATTCTTAGGGCATTGGTTTGTACTAAGGACACATCCTTTTTCCATTGGAGTGACAACGGGTTTTGAGTTAGTCATGCCAAATCGTTCGATAACTTTCTTAATGTAAGTCTCTTGAGACAAACCAGAAATCTTTTCGAGCGATCCCTAATGACTTTTACTCCAAGCACATAGCTTGCTTCACCCAAGTCGTCATATCGAAAAGCAGACAGCCACTCTTTAGTGGCATTTATCATCTCCATATCATTCCCAGCTAGTAGGATGTCATCAACATATAATGATAGAATCAAGATCTTTTTCTTGGATCGTTTAACATACACAGTGGTCTTCCTCAATCATCACAAAGCCAATTGAGGTTATCGCTTGATGAAAGCGAATGTACCACTGTCTAGATGATTGTTTGAGACCATAGATGGAACGTTTGAGTCGGCACACTTTGCGCTCTTGTCCCTTGACTTCAAAACCCTCGGTTGAGTCATATAGATCTCTTCATCTAGTTCTCCATTGAGAAATGCGGTTTTAACATCCATCGATAAAGTTCTAGATCCATGTGTGCTACTATCGCTAGGATTAGGCGAGCAGAGGAAAATCTCACCACAGGGAGAATGTCTCCTCATAGTCTAAACCCTCTCTTTGGGTAAAGCCTTTCGCCACAAGGCGTGCCTTATATTTGTCAATTGATCCATCTGCCTTTCGCTTGACTTTGAAAACCCATTTGTTTCCAATAGTCTTGCGACCTTGCGGAAGATCAACTAACTCCCAAACCTGATTCTTTTTCATAGAGGAAATTTCATCTTCCATTGCAGTCATCCATTCACTGTTTGTAGGTAAAGAAAGGGCTTCTTTGAACGATGTAGGCTCACTAGAATTGAAAGAAGTAGTTAGGAAAGATTCCTCTTCGATCGCGAATCGACGACGAGGTATATTTCCACGTTTACTTCTTCGTTCTAGTATCGGACTCCCACTAGAATCCGTACTCCCACTCGGATGAAGATCACCTTGACTCTCATTGGCGACTTCCATAGGTTCAACCTCATGTTGTACCGTAGGATTAGGTTGAGGCAATTCCCCACCTTCGCCAAAAGATGTCATGTGTTCTTCTTCCATCTCAAAAAGTTCAAAGTCTTTCCTAACTTCACCTATCTGTGGGAAATCATTCTCAATGAAATCAACATTGCGCGACTCTGATTCGGTCATTCCTTCGTCAGGTTTTCCACCGTACATAACATAACCCTTTGAGGTATCTGAATACCTTATGAAAACACACTTGTTTCCTCTAGGGCCTAGTTTTCCAAACTTATTGGAAGTACTATGGACATAACTTGCACAACCCCAAGGATGAAGATGCCCCAATTTAGGCTTCTCACCTTTCCAAAGTTCATAAGGGGTTGTGGGAGGCCGACTTAGAAGGCACTCGGTTAAGTATGTAGGCGGCAGTCATTAGCGCATCCCCCCAAAACGAAATTGGGAGGTTGGCTTGTGCCATCATCGACCTAACCATTTCCAACAATGTTCGATTCCTTCGTTCTGCAACACCATTTTGTTGCGGAGTTCTAGGAATTGTCAACTGTCGGCGTATTCCCTTTTTCTCACACAATTCTTTAAATTGATCAGATAAATATTCACGGCCCGGTCAGTTCTAAAAGTTTTTAAGCTTTTATCCTTTTGATTCTCAACCTCTGCGAGAAAGCGCTCAAAACACTTGAGAGCTTCATCGCGGTGAGAAATAAGGTAAACATAACCATAGCGTGTGTAGTCATCGATAAAAGTGAGAAAATAGGAAGCTCCATGACGTGCCTTAACATTCATTGGTCATGCAAATGTCCGAATGGACTAACTCTAATGGATGTGTGGCTCTTTTTGCCTTACCAAAAGGCTTTCGGCAAGCTTTTCTGCCAAACAAGATTCACACAAGGGTAGGTTGACTTTCTGAGAGACCCCAATAGGCCTTCTCTAGCCAATCTAGTCATCCTATCTTTTCCTATATGTCCAAGTCTAGCATGCCATAACTCAGAATTAGAATCATCATAAACCATGCAAGAAGAAGAATTAACAGAAGAATTATGGGAATCCAACAAATCTAATTTAAAGAAATTATCTGACAAAGAACCATGTCCCAAAATCTCATCACCAAAACAAATATCCAAGTGATCATTACTAAAATTAAAAGAATATCCATGTCCTAGCAATTGTACTATTGATAATCGATTATGTCAAATTCAGTGCATAAGAAGTTTATGAAGAGTCAATGTGCGTCCACTTCGCAATTGAAGTTGGTATGAGCCAACTCCTTTGACTTCAACAACTATTTCCCATGAAAATTCTTCTTGTACCCGAGAACTTTTCGATAATCTACAAATCCTTCTCGATCCCTCGTCACATGTTTGGTTGAGCCTGAGTCTACAATCCACACAGGGAGAGAGTCAGCTAATAAAACATGAGAGCAAACACAACTTTGCATGGAGATAGGATTAAGTGATACCTTCTTGGGCTCAGGACAAGTCCGAGCAAAATGACCCAAGGCACCACAGTTGTAGCACTTCGCTTAGCAATATTCTTTTTGCCTCTACGGCGTTTAGCAATCTTGTCACTTTTGGGGCCAAATTCGAGTCTTCTTGCCTTTAGCTTGTTTCTTGCGTTGCAGGTGTGGCTTGCGCGGACCCTCAAGGAAACAAGAGCAAGATCACGAGTCGCAGGCACTTATCGCGCGATTCGCTTCATGACACTCGGCCTCAAGCTCAACATGGCGAGATACATCGCAAAGTCCGAATAGAGTGCGTATGAGTCAAGATACGCCTCAAACCACTCCAAGAGTCGCGGCGGTGAGCGAATCACCGCTTGAACTTGTTGTTCATCGATAAGATAGAACCGGCTTTAAGATCACGAATCATTCCGGACATCTCACGTAGTTGTTCAAGAATGTTACGTTTCTGGTCAATCTTATAGCTTTCAAACTTGTAAGTCAAAGTCCTTAACTTTGTAGCAGAAGTATTCCCATAAATGCGCTTAATGTGGTCCCACATTTGTTTAGCAGTCAGGCAATCCTCAAACTCGCCAATCAGATCATTATGCATGCTACTCAGCATAGTAAAGCGTGCACATCGATCTTTCTTTTTCCATTCAAGGAATTCCTGCATTTTCTAGCGATGTTGGGCGATGGTCAAGTTATCCATCTCTAGTTCTACCATCACAGTATCAAGGTTGTCCAGAACCTCTTGCTCGTTTAGCAAGTACGTGATTTTCCTTTGCCAAACACTATAATTTGAGCCATCCAATTTCTCACCCTTATTAAGGTCAGCGATTACATTATGAGAAGCCATTTCACTACAATTTATTGCAAAAATAAGACATAAGCATATATGTATATTTTGATTCACTTTTGTTTTAAAAAATCAATTACTAAATATAATCACATCATACACGTAAGGAGGGAAAATCCGCGAGGCTCGTAATCACAACCAAAGTATGCACAACGTGAAAATATTCATAAATTGATGATTTAAACAAAAGAAATATGATAGAACAAATCCATCAAGCACATATGATGTACATAAATATTTTCACTATTGAAAATAAATTTATTGGGTCTCGTATAGTCCCAATCGCAATTTTAGAGCCCAAAACGACAATTAAATATGCTAAAAATGACTTAAAAATAGCTTAAAATTCACAAAGAATTTTAAAAAATTCCATAACAATCCCAAACATCCCTAAACAAATCAAATGCACGAAAAACCCACGGATATTATTTTTGAATTTTAAAAAATCAGAAAATAGGTTTTTATACACAGAAAAAGCAAAAACAAATATTTACTGGCTGAATTGATCAAAACAGAGGCCACCATTGGACTCAGACGGTCAAAACAAGTCAGAATGCGCCGGCCGCTTGTCAATCGATCTGCAGAGGCCGCACGCGTCCTCACATGCCACCTGCGCGTGTGGGCTTCTGGGAGGCCGATCGACGATTAGGCCGTGGCAGGGGGCGCCACTAATGACGTCAACAAAGATGAATTTCTGAAGTGGGCCCCACTGATGACATGGCAGGTGACGTTGGTGACACATCATCAGTGAACGGTTGACTGGATCTTCACGCCGCCTCTTCCACGCGCCTGGCCGGAGATTGAGCCTCACACGCCGCCTTCCGGTGCTTTGATGATCTCACGGAAGGTGGCGTTGGACTCGTCTCATCGAGTACTTTCCAGTGATGTCATTTTTACATCGAAAGGAGTGCCACAAAAGGCACGTACATCGAGGCCGAGAGTGGGGATCGTTTTTGAGTCAATTTTTAACCCAAAAAATCGATTCGCGAAGGGCCAACTTCGTGAGGCCATAAAACGTTCATTTTAAGTCCAAATTAAGCATATAATATGTCGTTGGAAAGCCCTCGCGGAGTACTACAATTACAGTCCATAAAATCACGATTTTACAGAACATAAAAAGGTCATAACAGCACGCAAAGTTCGGAAAAATTGATTTTCTACAAAACTTGGGTTTGCGATATTTTGTAAAATACCCAACGGAATTCAACGAGAATTTAGTATGTTGTTTGCCTCATCGTAGGGAACTCAGACATATAATTTTTTCTCGAAAATAAAAAAGTTTTACACATAAAATAATAAAACCCATTTGTTTCGTTATTGGGTAAAACTTTTAAACAAACCCAAAAACAAAAGCATGCGATTCATGGCATAACGATTCGAGCAATCAAGCATATAGGCTCTGATACCAATGAAGGATATATCTAATCATATATCATACAAGTTCATTATCAAGACAATAATCGTAAATTACCTTGTGCGAACTTGAACCTTGTGCGAGGAGGAAGAATTTCGCTTGAGCTACGATCTTCGTATACCAAGATCTACAAACCTACAAGTCTCTCTCGTCGGATTGATATCACGGTGCACGGATATCAACACTGGTTCACACCGCAAATCCAAGCCTCTTGATGGTTAGGCTAGAGGGAGTATTTTGGTGAGATAGATTTAGGAGGAGAGAGGAGGGCGGCTATTGAAGAAGACGTGTACTTCAATTGTATGTATTAGGGTTTTATCCCTTTTGTTGCTCTATTTATATTATTACCAAGAAACCTATTTCTTGTAGGTTAAGTCAATCCTAAACCCATTTGGATTAGGAAACTCATTAACCAATTAATAATAATATAAATATATTTTCCATGTGGGCGGGACTAAATAATCAAGCCACAAGCCCATTTACTAACAATTTGAATCATGAGGATATTATTTGAATTTCATGCTAATGAGTAATGGTGTGTTGGGGAAAAATAGCGAAAAGAACGGTACATGCAACTATAAATCATGTGAGACTCCCAAACCATGTCAACATTGGAAGCTAAATTGACCATAACATGTCTTGGGTCTAGTAAACCAATAACGAAGGAACTTGTTAAGTTCCATGTCTTCGCAATATAGTCTTGAATTACAAGCATAGGCGGGTGTCCAACGGAGAATTTCAGAATGATCGTATTGGACAGTAACGCGGTCACCTAAGCCTTTATAACGCGGCCGCTTCAATACCAATGCGATCACCTCGTCCAAAACAACGTGATCGTATAACGTATTGGAGGTTCACTATGTTCCAAACCCACAGGTGGTCGCTTCAAAACCATAAATACAACCACTTCACTTTTTTTAAAGGTTGGAGGGGACATAGACCGTACCCCAACCCTTATTTTTTTTATTATTTTAATGACTTGAATGGCTACAAGACTGCTTCACTCGACAACGCGATTGCTTTGTTTAAGTTAAACTTATGAGACTTCCCTTTTTCCAGGCTTCAACGCGGTCCCCCCAGCCTTCTGAGATGCGATTATGTCTCCTCTGTTCTCCAAACATTTCCAAAACACACCATGATTAAACCACAAAGAAGAAAAAAATAATTTCAAAGCCACATCATAGTTTCCAACAATATGACAAATAATATAATGAACTCTTAATTCAACTTCTATCCACATCAAGCCTCTAAGGAAGATGTGATGCATGCGCTGTCCAAAGAATCTCATATGATTGATAGCTTTATGTACCGTTCTTTTAGACGGACAATGAATTTCGGGTTTAAATGTGACAGTCTGTGTGTTGTTGTATGGGTTCGTCTCCCACATCCCCTCTTCCATTTTTGAATGCATCTTATCTCCACCGGATTGGAAATTCTCTAGGAAAATTCCTTCGAGCTGATGACAAAACCCTATCTTTATCTCATCCCATGTATGATTGTATTTGCATGGAGATGGATGTCTTTGCCGTATTACCGAAATGCATTTGGATTATCTCTACTAAAGAACAATGGTTTTGGAAACCCATTAGTCAAAGGCGGACAAAGCCCGATCCAATTCAATTAGTTACTAATTATAGGTCCAAAACAAATAAATTAACTTAAAACATTTATAATATTAATTAAGCAGGTCCAAAACATTAATAATATTAATTAACACGAATTAATATTTTTCATCAAAATTATCAAGGTATTATGCTCTCACCCCCTTAAAAGAAGTTTAGTCCTCTAAACTTAACGTACCTTACGCAAAACTTCTCTTCAAAGGCTACGGAAAATCCTTGATCTTATGGCCTACTTTCCTGCAGTTGAAGGAAACCTCGATCCCTCAATAGCAGGATTCTGTTGGATGATTACTCTCCAAGTGCTGCAAATTGGTTTATCAGCCTGATTCTAATCCTGGGCAAGCCGAGTTGTATCTCTATTGCAATTGCCTTTTATGTTCCTTCTCTTACTTCCATTGATAGTCTCACCCTGATCTTGATAACGACCTACATGATCCTCAATGCTTCTCTTTCTTTCTTCCTTCTTTTTTCTATACTCAGCCTCCTCTAACTCTATCAAACGAGCTTGGTCTAGTACTTTTGCATAGGCTGGTTATTGCAGAGCCGTCACTACATATATATATCTTATCAGGTTGTTTAGGCCTCGCTCAAACTTCTTAGCCTTTTGGTTCTCTTCTACAAAATGGGCTAGGGAAAACTTTGACAACTCAATAAACTTGGCGTTGTACTCGTCAACTGTCATCCTTCCTTGCTCAAGGTTTAAAAATTCAACCAACTTCCTATCTCTTAGGCTTGGTGGAAATAACTTCTTATTGAATGCCTCCAAAAACATGTCCCAAGTGATTAATTGAACACCCCGAGATTCCGCTGTCGTCTTCTCAGAATCCCACCACTAACTAGCTTCTCTCTGAAGCACAAAGGTTGCAAGCTTCACTTGTTGCTCTCTAGTAAATGTCATAGTCTCAAAGATCTTTTTCATATGATCTGACCACTCCTCATGTTTCTCCGAGCCATGTGCACCCGTAAATGTTTTCAGTTTGCGCTTCTAAAAGCTCTCTAGGGGGTCTTTTCCTGTAGGTTGAGCTGGTGCTGGGTTTGCATGGTTCCTATCTCCCACAAGGGCTTATGCCAAACTCTGTAGCAATGCCAAAAAGGTAGGGTCCATTGGGGTTGGACCAGAAGCAATCACATTTTGGCTGGGCCGCTATAGGGGCAGGTCCATTAGCGTTCGCAATCTGTTGGGCCTCTGCAGGAGTAGGACCATTGGCGTTCACATTTGGTAAGGGGCCACCATTCTCCCCAATGATATCAGAAGTAGAGTCCTCTACGACTCTAGAAGCTTTAGTACCCCGGCCGTGTCCATGACCATGAATTCCAATACGGCCTCCACGTGTCATGTAGTATAAATAAGAGCGATCAATGTTACTATGTTTAATGAAATTTAAACCTCGAAATGTGACTCACTAAACGACATAAAGAGTCAAGTCTATGTTGAGTGAACTTCTAACTCGAAAGGTCACTCCAATCGATCACGTGCACTATAATAAATCATAATTTAAAAAAAAATAAAAAAAATAAAAATTGTAGAAAATAAAGAAATTCCATTTCTCAAATTAACTGTATTTAAGGCCCTTATTAATTCAAATCACAAATCAGTATCCAAGTTTTCTATTTATTCAAAACTCAAAATTTTCTAATAAGAAATCTCAAATTAACCACTAGTCTAGATATCAATGTCAACCTTTCCAAGCAAATCTTGCATCTTCCCAGATAACTTGTTTACCCTTTCCTGTACTTGTTGGAGGACGTCTGGAACATTTGGTATAGATATACCCCCATTTCAACGTACATCTTATAATCTAACACACACAATCTATCAATCAAATTAAACCATAAAACGAATTACTAAAATGCATATGGAGAAAGATACTTCAATACCCTAAAGAGTCAAACCTAGACTTATCCTAACTTCTCCCATACATAAGTATTTAAGTACCTCAAAGAGTTGCACAAACGAAAGAAGAGTTGCACAAACGAATTCCTAAAATGCATATTGAGAAAGAAGAGTTGGTATATCCGGATAACCACACCACCAACCCGATGGTGTTCGATAAAAGTCAATAATTTGATAGTGCCATATACCCCAAGGTGGGTTGTTTAAACTTAGTGATCAAGGTAGAGCTTTTCAAATAATCAAATAACTTTTTACAAAACCATGTATAATCAATAATCACCTTTACGTATCAAAAGGTATCTCACATGAGGTTCAAAAAATATGTGAGATTTAACGAAAGAGAACAATCATGATTTCAAATAAAACGTAAGTGATATAATTCAATTTCAAATACCGATACAAAATTGGCACACATTTAAAAAATATATTTATCAAAGAAATAGTGGAAGTCTAACAGTATGGAACAAGAGTTCAAAATACCTAAACGATGTATAATTGTAATACCCTGAACCTTTCTGTGTGACTTCTTTGTGTTGCGTGTCGAACTTTCTTAGCATTGCTTGTTAGGCTTGTTGTGAGAGCTTGGATATGTGTGTTAGGCTATCTAGAAGTCAATACCCTAGTAGTATGTGGTTCATACTCATATGTAAGATATAGCTTCAACTCGTAACTCGACGATAGTCAGAACACGACTCGGTTGAGAGTTTACTTGTGTAATTCTTCCCCATGACCTCGGTTATACCCTAGGTTTTCGTGTGTTTGTCATGAGTGTTCTTATATGTATTATATCTTTTGAGGGACTTGTATTTTCCCTAAGTCTATTTATGCTTTGGATGTTATATGCATCACATTCGTCTTTATCACATTGCGTAAATCGAACCTTGCGTATGTCGCGTCTATCGGAGTTTCGATATTCTAGACATGTTGTTTGATTCCATAGAAGTGCTCTAGTCCATAACCTAGACCAATAAAATTATTATAATCATGTGTTGGTACTTGTTTGATCATTGGTTCGATAGTTGGAAAGTTATTCCATGATCTCGAATTTCGTTTGTGTTAATCGAATTTCGTTTGTGTTAATCCTGGGCGCCGTTTGGGTGTGTTTCAGACTTGTTTTGAGTGGCAAATCATCCTAGGTTGTTTATTGGGTACCTTTTGGACCAAGTTTCAAGCCTTTTTCTTCATTCCAAACAAGGCGTTTGCCTTATAGAGGGACAAGGTGACCGCCCATTTGGCAGCACAACAACATTTCTGGAAACCATATAAGGTGGTAGCCTTGTCTAAAAGTGACCATTTTGTGTTTCGAGCAGCTCTGTAGAATTTGTGATTTTGATGTCTTTTACCTATTTCATCATTTATAAACCCCACCTCCTTTGGCCTTGTGAGATTCTTGAAGGGCAACTTGGTCCGTTTACACCCTCTTATAGACCTTACTCTCTCCCTTCTCTTCATTGTTCTTCACCAACCATGCGCTGAGAGAGAGAGAGAGAGAGAGAGAGAGAGACTATGGGTGATTCAAGGTGAGATTACTAGGTGTTTGCCGATTTTTGGAGCTCCGATCACTCTATCGTCATTCCGACTCCGCCATTGCGTTCCTCTCATCAAGGATCTCAACTTACACTGGTTTATTTATTATTTCTTTTGAATTCTTCTCGAGCTAGGTAAGCTACCACCCCTCCCTTCTTGGGTTAAACTATCCATGAACCATGCTAGGTTGTTATGACTTTAGGATGAAATCCTATAATCCTTTATGGTCGTCGGGTCTCGATTGCGAAGCCCGTCTATGTAACGTTTTGGAATTTGTAAAGGTTACTTATGTTATACAATGATTTGGAATTCAATTAAAGTCTAAGACTAGCATTAGTAAGACTATGCATGTCCAAAAATTATGCCTAAAATATGATGTAAACAGATCAAGCAGACTATCAAAATAATGCAATCATACACATGTGAAAAATGACGTAGTTCCTGATGCAACTGTATTGGGAGGTACATTCAGCAGCAGTTGAATTTTGTGCAATTTTGCATATTTTCTCTTATTAATCATACTACTCTCCCAAAATAAAAAATTTCCCATAACAGATTCCATAGGTACTTTATTTCCCTAGGAATATAACTCTACTTTATTTCAAGCTATACAAAACATACCACCAGGAACCTTTCACACTACTTTTAAGGGAAACCATTTTACACATGATCAACCCATGAAATCCAAAGATTAATAGTCCCAAGAGAGAATGACAACAAACCTTGTTTATACGTAGCTCTTTTCCTTTAGGTAGCTTTCACACTTTTCCAAGGGTATTCATTTTTCTTAAGATTAACCCATGAGAATCAAAGTTTCATAGTACCAAGATAAGATGCTACAACCCTTGTACTTTGGGTAGCTCTTTCCTTTGTGGACTTGAAACTTGCTCAAGAACTGGGATAGAAAATGAGAGCAATAAAACATAGTCACAACTGTTTTTGAATACAATTCCCAAGCAACAACATAAGGCACAAACACGTGAATCAATTGATCTAGAGTGTCCCCTAAATACAAAATGCAAGGATGCCATTTTTTTTTATCAAACTGTAAAATCACATTACACACATACCAAGAGATTTCCTTAGATTGGAAAATCTCTCAAAATCTAGACTCTTAGTAAATATATTAGCCAATTGATTTTCTATCTCAATATGTTCTATGCAAACAATACATTGTTCAACCAAGTCTCTAATAAAGTGGTGTCTTATATCAATGTGTTTTGTTTGAGAATATTGAATTGGATTTTTTGTTATACTGATTGCACTGGTGTTATCATAATACATGGTTAACAATTTACTGTGTAGGCTATAATTCTTGATCATCTGATTCATCCATAAAAGTTGTGTGCACGCATTACCAGCTGCAATGTATTTAGACTCAGCTATGGAAAGAGCAGCACAATTTCCATTTTTTACTAAACCAATAAATCAAGTTATTTCTCAAGTAAAAACACCTACTAGATGTACTTCTCATGTCATCTATACTACCAGCCCAATCAACATCACTAAAACCAACTAAATTGGTATTAGTCTGTTTTGTGTACCACAAACCATAGAAGATGTGTCTCTAGCATACCTAATTATACGTTTGACAGTTTTCAAATGAGAGACCTTTGGGTTTGCTTGGTATCTAGCACACAAACACACACTATACATGATATCAGGACGTGCTTGATACACGCTTTCAGAATTCTCTTCTTTGCATAGTTTGTTGGATGTACCCATAGAGGTTTTCTTTTTCTTTCCATTCTCAAAATTGAATTTCTTTGCGAAGTTAATATCATACTTGGCTTGAGAAATGAACATCCCTTCATGCATTTGTTTTACTTGAATACCAAGGAAATAAGTTAATTTTCCTACCATGCTCATTTCAAAAGAGGATGTCATGCAATGTACAAATTCTTTTTCCAAATATTTGGAAGTGGACCCAAACACAATGTCATCAACATAGATTTGTGCAATTAAAATGTGTTTGTCTTTTCTTTAAATAAACAATGTTTTATCCACTTCACCCCTTTTGAAACCACTTTTTAAAAGATGGTCTGTAAGTCTCACATACCAAGCTCTAGAGGCTTGTTTGAGACCATACAAGACCTTTTTCCATTTGAAAACATGGTTTAGTTTATGAGGGTCCTCAAATCCTTTAGGTTGTTCAACAAAAACTTCTTCTTCTAGAATGCCATTTAAAAATCATTTTTTACATCCATTTGTTGAAGAGTAATATTTAGAAAGCATGCAATAGCAAGAAACAAACATATGTACTTAATGCAGGCCACATGTGCAAAAGTTTCATCAAAATCCACCTCCTCAACCTGTGTGTACCCTTGAGCCACAAGTCTTGCCTTGTTTCTAATTATCTCTCCCACCTCATTCGATTTGTTCTTGAAAATCCATTTAGTTCCAATAACATTCACGGAGGTGGGTCTATGCTCAAGAAACCAAACATCATTTTTTGAAAATTGATCAAGCTTTTCTTGCATAGCATTGATCCAACATTCATCTTTCAAGGCATCACTCATATTTTTTGGTTCAATTTCTGATACATAGCAAGATGCATGAAAATCTTCACATTCAAGAGAGGATAGACAAACTAATTTTTTATAATCAATCTTACCTTTCTTCCTTGTAGATATACCATCATGAACATTATCTGTGACGACCCGACCCGGATCTCAATACGAGATCCCAAGGTCGTGCCATCAGGACAAGCTAAGAGACAGACAAGCACCTGTTAAGCATAATGGTGCGAGTCAAAAGACGAGTCAACAAGCTCAAAACAGGAAGGTAAGGCCATAACGGCAATACAGGAAAATCAAAACCTAAAACCTGCGGAAGCAAAACCATAATGGGACCCGAGCTATCCAGCTCCTGAATGAAAATAACCAAAGAGATAGTAAATCTCTCGGCCCAAAATTCGGCGTGGCGCAACATTAGACACGCACAACAAACCATCGGCAACCAAGGCCGGCAACAGACAAAATCCCAACCTGATAAACAACACTCAACGGCTATAACATGCCGGAGGAACAATTCACTATAACCATAAATAAATGCTAAACCACCAACCAAACCTCATGACTAAAACTATCGGAGGTAGGAACAACAATAATACCAAAACTAGAATAAACGAGCCACACATGCTCGAAATGACAACGGGAATAAATTCTAAGGATACAATGGCTCGGCTATACAACCGGCTCCCAAATATACAACAATAACATAATACTACAATCTACCCAAGTAAAGTCTACATAACTTTACATTCGAGCCTCACAAATAAATAACAACATTTATATAAAATAACTCCAAGCTTATGGCTTGAAAGACCACCTGCTAGAAATCACTATCCGGCCGCACTAACGGGATCACCGCACACACTAGGGAAAAACAACCACACGGAGTGAGTCATAATGACCCAAGAAAGTTTCTAAATGCAACATGTGGCATATTATGACATGGCATGGCATAAATGCACAATCATATAAAATCATGGTATCATGCTAGTATACCATCATAAAACATGTACTTAATTTTTAAAGCACATAAACTCACATAAATCAAGTAGCATTTTATCTTTCATATAAATGCTCATAAATAATTATGCGTAACAGTAAACGTATTTCGAACCGTTACAATCAAATCCGGGTTCCAAACCCAACCAACTTACCTTGATATCAATTCTCAAACCATGATTCGGGCTCAATTCCCAATCAATAATACCCTGGGGTTTCCTCCCCAAATAATCACAACTCATCAGATTTCCTTTAATGAGTACTCGTTACATTCATCCAGTCTCCGGATGAGAAATGAGAGCTCGATGTCTAGCTAGATGGCATAACTCGAGATCACATCCCACTATTGGCCAAATAGTGAGGAGAAAGGGAACCAATGCAACGATTCATAGCGATTGTTTCCAAAGACTATGAATCGTCCCATTGCCGACACAACAACAAAAACCCGCCAGCTGGACTTTAAACCAAACCGTCAAGTAGATATTTACTTGCAGAAACCAATGAGACCAAATTCATAATTATCGGACTCATTAAATCATGTAGGACATAATGCTCTAGAACAACTCATAAACCATGCACATAATTGCACATAAACAAATAGGGCATAATGCTCCACAAAATCCCATAATCCATGCACATATTTGCATATAACCACGTAGGACATAATGCTCTACGAAATCTCATAAACCATGCATATAATTGCATATAAACAAGTAGGACATAATGCTCTACCAAACATCATGAATAATGCATATATTTGCATATAACCATTGTGTTCAACTAACTTACAAGTTTAGTTTAAAAACTACATATTGAGGTACTTATTATTCCTCAAGTCATTAACACAGTCAAGTATAGCTTACAAGCTTAATAAAATATAATGTGAGGTCTTCCCTAATCCTCAACTCAAATCAAACCAAAGACTACTACGCTAGTCTCAAAATATCCACAATTCAAGACTCATTATTTTTAGTCTTTATTTTGAGTACACCGGACTCAATCATAGTCCTAATCGTCATACATGATCGATAACACCAACCCCATACTCAAAAACATCATGACTACTCCGTAGTCACTTTCTCACAAATAATTCCATATACACGCAACCAAAATCCATAAGAAGATAATTCTATCTTAATCTTCTCTTAAATATTCTCGTGACCTTATGTAGGTCTCTATTGTCCCACGCTCTAGCAAGCATGCTCAAGATATATTTCTAATAAGTCTCCATTGGACACCAACCCGAAAACCCGGTGTGCATGAACATAATCCAAACAAACCCAAACATTGTAGGGTTCACAACCCAAGGCTCATTATCATTTTATTAGCCTTATAACGACTCCGTTGAGTCTTAATACTACATTTCATTCTTTATGTGTTTCATAAATCCACACTTTAATATTTCATTAAAGTGTACAACAAAATCTCAATATTCATTCGGGCTTGATTTCCAAGCCTAAAATCCATAAAGTTCATCATAATCATAATTCCATTTAAAGTTTGGAGACTATGCATTTCACAACATTAATCAAACGAAATCCAATCGTTGTAGGATTTCAACCCAAGTTCGTTAAGCACGTTATCAAACTTAAAATGACTCCGTTGAGTCTAATGTACACCTTCCAAAAATTAGGGCATAGAAGCTTGGGCTACAATATCCCCCCCCTATGTACATAACTTTCACCAATAACCATATTCCCAAATTCAATGAACTCACATAAACCCAACAAAATACTATCAATGCATCATAGAACAATTTTGCCAATTTGTGCAAAATTTCGTTTAAGTAACCTTACCAATCATATTCTCCAAAACATGATTTAATCACTCAACATGGTTTAATATACTCTACTAGACATACATAACATAATAATCATGCTTACCAACATGTTAATGAACCAAAACATAATTAGGGCAAAAATCCCCTTCCAAGTATCTCTACCAATCAAGCTCATAAACATGAAATACATCACATATCAAGGATGAATAGGCTACTAAACATATGAATATCATATAAATCAAGGTCCCAAATAGGTTCACCCAAGCCAATTCATCCTCTAGAATCTAGGGTTCATAGTATCTCTAGAAAGCCCTAAATGCACCCATTGACCTCACATAGCACAAAGGTTGATTTCCCTAGGGTCAATGGGGCAAAAACAAAGAGAGATAGGTGTAGAAACTTACCTCAATCAGCCCCTTCAAGCCACAAATTCGGAATTCCAAGAGGTGGGTTTTGTTCTCCTTAATCTCCTCTTCAAATCTATGGTGTTGATTGTGGAATGGAGGCCCCAAGCTATGGAATCCATGGTTGAACCTTCAAGAACCCTAGAAGACTCCCTCTCAAGCTCTCCAAGAAGCTCCCCACGTTTTTTTAGAAGTTGTGGCTGAATATGGGAGCTTAAGTGGGGTGTTAGGGCTTCAAATAGGTTAGGAAGGTAAGTGGGTTTATGATTAAGTGATAGGTTTGTTTCCCTTTGATTAGCCACACTAATCCACCTCCAAATCTCAATTAGATGGTTAGGATATGCCCTAAGATAGTTAGGAGGGTTTAGGAGTGGGTTAGGATGGGTTTAGGTGGGGATAGGTTGGGCAATTATCCAAAATCACCAAGAAAACCCGTAACAGGGCCAGCAAGTGATGCGGTCGCATGGTGGTCAGCCCATGCGGCGCATGGTGGCGAGCTACTTCTTCTCGGTTTTGTTTCCTTGCTCGGTCTCGAATCCCGCATGCATTCGCAAGTCTTAAAGCCTCGAAACGGCCCATAATTCAACCCTTAATGTTCTCATACTCTTAAATAATCACAACAAGTCTCAAACCACTCTCAAAGTGGGTCTAAACCCCATAAACAACACCCGAGACAACCCGAGCAAAACCGACGCAAGGCGCGACATCTCGCTAATGAAACGCCGAATCGAATGAGACCGCAAACCGACGGGTAATAACCCATGATTGTAGACACTTATTAGGGCTACAAAATAGGCCTGAATGCCTCTCAGATGATGCTCAACAGATAGGGGGAATAGGCTCCCGAAAGACAAGACGTTCGCCCGGCTCAATCTCAAACTACGCGATAAGGAGAATTGCTATTCTCGAGGCGTCAAAACTTCACGAGACTTATGGAATACATCCAATTAGAAGTCTAACACATCTAAACATGTTATTTAATCATCATGTAAAGATCTGGGACCAAATTGAGGTCAGAAACACAAAACCCGCATAAACTCTCAATCGCGTCGCATTTCGACTATCGTCGGGTTACGACCTTTGACTTTAGCAAGTCAACAACTAAATGGCATCTCTTAAAAGTATTTTGATCTTAATATGGTCTCTCATACATATCTAGACTCTCTCACGAGTCAAACGAGCAATCAACCAAGGAAGAAATGCGAGCATTGCACGCAATTCACGCTAACCGGGAATCGGGGTCTTACATTATCTATAACTTGTGAAATAGGATGGTCCTTCTGTAATCTACTAGGAACATCATGGGATCTATTAGTGACAGCACGATCAGCTTTAGCAGGTGGATGTTCAATTTCAGCTTTATTAGTAGGTCGGACTAATGCATCTTTTGATGCACTTTGTGAGTCTGGAACCATGTCTGAATGTCTATCTTCGACAAATGCTGAATCATTTGAAGTTGATCCAAGATCACCATAATCAAGTAAATCTGAAACATCATCCCAACAATTTTGTGTCCAAGATCTGTTAGGTCATCAAATACAACATTCATAGACTCCATAATAGTTTTACTTCTAAGGTTAAACACCATGTAAGCACGACTAGTAGAATGAACATACACCTATCACTCCTTGGGATCAAATTTGGAAAGATGATCTCAATCATTAAGAAAATAACACACACACCCAAAGACATGGAAGTATTTCAAGGTGGGTTTCTTTCCTAGCAAAAGTTCATAGGGAGTCATGGTATTACCTGGTCTCAAGTAAACCCTATTACCAATATGACAATCTGTATTTAAGGCTTTAACCCAAAATCTTTTTGACAAATTTTTTGAACTTAAAATGACCCTAGCCATCTCTTGCAATGTACGATTCTTTCTCTTAGCCACTCCATTTTGTTGTGGAGTTTTTGGAGCAGAAAACTCATGTGTTATTCCATTAGCATCGCAAAAGTTTGAAAAAGAGGAATTTTCATATTTCGTGTTATGATCTGATCTAACTCTGATGAGCTTTAGATCATACAAGTTCATAACATGTCACACAACACAACGGCAACGGAAAAGCAAAAAATGAAATTCGTTACAATTAGGCGATTGAAATGGAAAAAGTTAGTTCGTTGCAAATTACGTTTGGAAAACCCTCGTTGCAAATTTTATGCAACCGAATGTATTCCGTTGCATGATATTGCAACGAAAATCGGCGTTGCAATTTCAAATTTTTACATGCAAATGTGTTTCTAAGGGTTGTTGGCGTCTGTTGCAAATAGCAACTAATTTTTACGTTTGCATTCTTGCAACAAACTTTTTCCGTTGCATTCTTGCAGCATTTTTTGTTGCATTCGTGCAACAAACTTTTCCATCGTTGCATTTTTGTTGCATTCTTTTTTGTTTTTTTTATTTTTTGCGTTTTTTATTTTGTTGCATTTTTGCAACAAACTTTTCCATTATATATATATATATATATACATATATATATATATATATATATATATATATATATAATCGTACCTAATTGAACATTTCATATTTCACATCTTACAAAAAAAATTAAATCTAAAATCAAACATTTAAAAGAACTCAAGTTTAAGCATTTCATTCAAAAGTCATTGTCGATGTGTCTGATTTCATGAAAGTGTAGAGAATGTTAAGAGTCTCCAAGTGATTAACAAAAGGCATTGTCTAACTGTCAAACTACATAGACGTTGGTGGAGGTTGTTGGGCTCTAAGTGGCCGAATTTCCTCTTGCATTAGCTTGAAATCAACTTTGATTTTCTCCATTTCAGTAGCATTGTCAGCTTGTATTTGTTTTTGAATATCTTCCCTCACTTGTTCTACTCTTTCACAAGGAAACTTGACACCATCGTCATGCGGAGGAACTACCAACCTGAAAGGAAATTAGATTATCTTACTATGACAGAGAAGGAAGGAAGAGTCACAGAGGTGAGAAACATATCAATAATATTATTATTCCAATTGTTTCATTACATATGCTTATGCGTATGCGGAAGCTTGAATTAACAAATTTGTTCCAGCTTTTTTGGACAGCTCTATGGTTGAACCAAACTCTCCAAAACAGCCCAAAAACAGCCATAAAAAACTCACGAATTAAACTCACACATGAAGATTACTTACGGGATGGAAATTATGATAGTTTATTCCGCAAAATTCAAACTAACAACTAAACGCCCAAGGTAAGGTATTCAAAAGAACAGCTGTCCCGAAGTCACTCGAAGTCACTCAAAAGCCCCAAACGAAACTAAAAATAGATGGATACTCGGATGGATACTCAAAAATGTCATGTACTCAGATGGATAGTTTATTTTGTGATTGAACTTGTTCCCTGTCATAAGAATTCACAAAATACTTGTAAATGTAGTGGACGAAAGTTATGCTTAAGTTCCACATGGTTGAGAAACAAATATAAGAGATTCACATCACTACTTGTTGAAACAAAATCAATCCCTACAATGACTAATGGCTATATATACTGGCTAAAACCCATCTTGAAATAATAAATGTTGTCATCATAGATAAGGGCATTACTAAAAAGATTAATTTTAAACTTACTTGCCCAAAAGTTAGGAGAATCTTCCGTGTATTCGCAAATATACATATCATCGGCACCTAGAATTTGAGCCCATGCTCCTACAAATTGAGGTATGTCTTTGTAGTTCCTCCAATTTTCTCAATTTCTTTGGGAAGGCCGGATTCTCGATAGAATACATAAAGCGTAAGCTCGCCATCCGCTCGTATCGATACCTGGAGTACCAACCTTCAAGAAATTTCTGTTCGAGACCAAATGGCACACAACAATATGAAAGCGGTTATGCCTTACGACCTTAGTAAGCATGACATGCTAGAGAAAAAATGGCGTAAACCTAACTGTGGCACCATTGCCAAAAAAACAAGGAACGGCTAGATGTAGAGCATGAAGTTGCTGCTAATGCACATGCTCACACACATAAAAATGCTCCACAAATTCCAACTTTGCTTGGTAGTAGCAACACTCTAAACTCAAAAATGGTCAACCACCAAGTATAATGGACCAAGCAGATGTTCAAAATGTGAAAGTCATAATCTATATTTATTGATCGTTAAGAGAATGGCCTTATCATTTCAAAGATATAACTCTAGTACAAATACTTACGTTGGATTTCTTTCTAAAGCAGATTAATTCAAATGATAGAACCATATAATGTCATGCAAGAATCACCTTGATAGAAGAAAACTTCAATACATGTTCTTCGTGCAATTAACACGGACAAGCCCATAAAATTGCAAAATATATGGGCGATAACTGGAGCAGCAAGGTTCCTTATAATTCACAAACAAGAGAGGGTTGAAAAAACTTAGCAATATCTTAATAGGATCAACAAATGGTGAGTCGATAAGTAGGATTTGTTTTACAAGAAATATCCGTTAAGCGAGTCTTACCTCGATTTGCCAAATGACAAAATGAAAGTCACTAAATGGTGAAACCAAACCTACCCTAAAAGGAAGCATCAATGCCTATGCGAAAGCCTTAAACAAATGGTTATTTGGATTTGGCAATTATTTTTCACATTTCACACACTTTAAAGGTGCTTCCTTTTTTTATTTTTGTCTTTCCGGAGTTTTTGGTCAAATTCATATAATCTCGGTTCGGGCTTTCAGCTCAGCGATAACTAAACACGATACTTCTCTTTCACCGGTTCAAGAGAGAAAGTACCAAAAAACTGTACACGTTAAAAGCCATACTTACGATCTTGTTTATCTTGTTTACAAGAAGACAAAATAAAAAGTTCAATAATGTGCTATAGAAACAATCCTAAATTTTTTGGAACCCGCAACCCTTCATCTTGAGATCGATCCATAATTAAGCTACACATGATGCTAAGATTTGCTATGGCATCACTCACAAAGTATGCAACACCAATTTGATTCACACAATCCCACGAGCGGTTTCACACGTAAGTTGCATGATCAAGCCATGGAACGGTACAAATAAAAGTAAAAAAAGACTAAATTGCTACATCATATTAACTCAAATTTAACTCACATCCGAATAAAAAGTACATTCCTTTAACACCAATTTGATTCTTGTTTTTTACATAATCAATAATACATTTATTTCTTGAATCCATAACTCAATATCAAGAAGCTCATATACAAACATAAAAAATAAAAATAAAAGAAAGCTTAACAACAACTTAACTAAGCTAGTCCTATTCACTAGGGGTCGGCTACATGAATCCTTTTCCAGCACCATTTTTGGTCCCAAGGTCATCACACACACCATACTCATCCATATCTTTCTTTAATAAGGATGTCCATGTTAGTCTTAGTCATATGAATAATAGATTAGTACCTCCGGGTTACACCGTTGGGCTTTAAAAGATTGAGATAGTTTAGATTGGAACCTGGAACATACTCCAAAGTCAACACCTTCATTGCAATATAATCCCAAAAAACCGGCTACATAGGAAACAAAAAATGGATTTTACAATAAGAATCCGCCGATCTGTCTTGGTTTCTTGTAAAGTTGTTATCTTTTATATAGTGTGGCGACTGCTGGGGGTGAGTTGACTCCTCATTTGGTTCCCACCACATGAAATGATTTCCAAGACTCTTGCAGTGGGCACCACCCTATAGTGAGAAGTGTCACACCAACAACACACACTGTCTTAACAAACTAGCATTTTCGGATAATTGCAAGGTCAGAATGGTTTGCCACTTAATTGAAGGGAAAAGAGAGAGAAGAAAAAAGAGTTAAAAGTAAGTCATCTAAAATTTTCTTGACAATGGCCATAGAACAAGAAATCGAGCCAACCTTAGTGTAATACCCCGATTGGTAGAGTTGAGAAAGCGTTTTCGAAAAAAAAAGAAAAAGCGAGCTCTGTTTCCTTGGGTTACGCAATGAGTTCTTTGAAAAGTTTGTTTGGCTCATGAAAATTTTAACGTCACAATGTTTTCGATCACTTTGTTCTTTTGATTGGAAATCAAGAACCATAGAACGACAAAGCATCACCATGACATCCTTTTTAGGAAGAAAGAAAGAGGTTTCTTCTACTCAGTCCTCTGCAAACATATCTCGAGAAGTAGAACCATACATGGCCAAGTTTTCTTTTAGAATACCCCTAAATGGAAATCTATTTCGAAGGCTGCTGCAAGAAGTACTACGTTTATATCTACATTGTTTACCGGGGTAATTCCTAATTCAAAGAGAAATTACAAACCACCAATGGGGAAAAACCAAGAAGGAATATTGAATTGAGCAATATATTGTAGTCTTTTAGGAAGTAACGTACATGCACTTGACCCACTTGACATTTCGAAAATCTCGGCGGAATCTATCAGCATTTTTCCTTCATTTATATAAGCAATCTCCTCATTCAAAATCCTGAAATTACAATGCATAATAAGGCATGTGGTTGTATGATAAATGGAACCCAAATGATTGCACTTGCATGCAATTTCCTTTAATTTAATTGCATAGAACTCATTGATGCTGGATACTTACTTAGCATATTCTTCATATATTCCAATTCAGGTCCTTTGTCGGGCCACCAAAAGTTTCACTCCTCTGGAAATACTCAGCAATCGGCTTTAAATTTTACGGATGAAAGGATGATGACGGTTATCATAAATCGAACACCGGATAAGAGGGTGTGCGGTTTCATAAAATATTTACTCACTTAAATCAATGTCGAAAAGTTTCTTCAAACCGAGGTCTTTGGACTTTCACAACTACTTTCTCTCTTATGTAAGATAGCTCGATGTACCTAAAGGAAAATCTTCTTGAGATCCATATAAGAAAGTGGACAAAATAGATAAAAATGAAAATTAAGGATAAGACAAACATCAGTCTACTATAACTACAGTATACATTGTATATCACAAGAAAAAGTCAATTTCGATAGAGGCATTTTCTAGTAATCTGAATGCTTTCCTTTTGCTTGTTTGGCTAGATGAACTGATGCATCTACAATAATACGTTTTAGGATTATATATTAATTTCACACTTGACTATTTTTACATGACCAGACAATATCAGAATGATTAGCATGATAGAAAACCTGAGTATAATTTCTCCCTCCCACTTTTTCTAATCTATCATTGCAAGTGCTTGACAAATCTCAGAGGCTCAGAGCTAGGCCATAAAGGTACGACTTATATACATGGAGCTAACACCTGACTAAGACTAGCAGCTACGATCGGTCGCTCTTCAAACTCCTTGAAGAGTTGATCAACTAGAGCTCCTATTTCTAGCTCAATGAAGGCTCTTGCTTTTTTTGGTGAGAAAGCGGATACCCCATCCTGAAGCACATGCAAATTTAAGTAATCAGAATCTGTAGTTAACTTCTGATCAATGTGGAAAAAGTGTAAACACATCAAAGTCAAGACAATAAAGACAAGTTAAAAAAAGTATTGAGAGGATGATGACGGTTATCATAGAGCCTTCGAGAAGGTTTTGCTGAATATAGACAGATCTAATGATCGCATTTTGGAAACTATCAGATTCTGGTGTATAGATCGAACTAAAAAAGTAGACAGTTCTTTTATTGAGTTCTTAGATAGGTTTACTAGTGTATAGTATTTTTGGTAGGAGTATATTGTCGTAAAGTCCGAATTTCTGATGATGTCGGGTTTCTCATCATCGACCAGAATCAGGTTTGTTTTTGCTTTTATCAGTAAAACTGAGCATCTTATCTGTTAACTGGTTGATTGTCTAGACAAGGCTAGTCTTCTTGACCTTTAGGTAGAACCTTTCCGTGTTCATAACAATGCGACTAACATGTCCTAGCAAGAGAGAACTGGAATTGCACAATTGGATGCTGTGACCACCAATTTGGAAAGATATTGTCTTTCAAAGGGAGCTATTAACCATGACTGTTCCTTGTCTCTCATAAAAGAAATCTAACAGTGACACTTAATGACCAAAAGATCTAGAAGTGGCATGGGGTGAGGATAAGGACCAAGATTTGGTGTGAAGGGGGCCAGAAGCACACATGATTGCAGTCACTCTTGCCTTAGAGGGCTCCAGTGTAGGTGAGGACTCACGTGTATGCTTGCCTGTGGGAATTTGAAATACAATGTTTTGGTTAATTATATTTATCTTTCACCGATTCACTACAAGGATCGTTCTTCTGAAATTGTTTTGGCCTGATATTGTTGGAATCTTCTCATAAAGCTAGTTCTAAAAGTAACTTTTTTCTGTTCCAATCAACTGTTTACTTTATCTGGTGTTTCTCAGAATTCAAAACCTTCAAACTATCGAAAAAACTAAAATTGGGTGGAGGTGTTGCTACAGCTTGCATCATCTAGAGAAAAGGATTGCATGAGAGACTATGCTGATATTTGAGGAGTTTATACTGTGACTCACGTTCACCCCAATTTACCTTTTTCCTCAAGATGCTAAAGAAAATGCTCCACAGAGACTATATACATGATTATAGATTTTGCTCATTTGTTAATTGTGAGCCGGTTACATTATTTCTTCTTTCTCACAAGCGGCTAGTCACCGGTGGTGTATGCATTTGGAGAGTGGTCAACCAGCAAAGATCTTTCCCTGCAATCCATTGGAAGACTAAACCACCTCAAACATTGGAATCTGAAGGTGCTAAGCGAGCCATCCAAGTTAAAAGTCCCTGTGGAACTGACAGAATTACTCATAACCAAACTTTGTAAGGTTTAATTTTTATGTTCAGGAGATTCAACCATTCTTCGTTCCTGGTCATTTTCTCCTTTAATATTTCTTTAATGCGGCTTCTTGTACTATTGTGACACCATTTCTTTTTGGCTAACTCTTGGGTTCTACTATGAGATTTAGTATTTTTTATTTTCCCTGAGATCTTTCTTTATAGTCCTTTCATTAGATTATCGTAAAGTTGTTCGTATTTTCATATTAATCCTTAGTGTAGATTAGAACATTTAAGATATATTTGTATCATGAAAGTAGCTAAGATTAACAAAATTAACAGGGATATTTTCCCGTTTTACTGCTTAGAGAATTTCCTCCCTCAAAATTGATTGTAGTTGAAATTCATGAGACTTTTGTTCTAAAATGGACTTACAAACTTTCCCATATCAGATGAAAAGGGGAAAAATGACATAAAACAATTAAGCCTCAGGAAAGAGAAAGCAATAGGCTACATCAATCTTATATTTTGATTTCTAAGAACAATAACTGCATGCCAGGACAACCAAAATTGATGAAATCAATTTCAATCACAAAGCTAGTGAGTGAAAAAATCTCAACTTCTTTCATTTTACCGAAAGAGAAACCCAAATGAAAAAGAAAGTCACAACCACACACCGGAATTACCCCATCCTAATTGCACCTATCAATCACCAATAAAATAGAAGGATTTTTCCTTTTACAAAGCTTCAAATCGAGAGAGAAGAATACCTTATTCAGCAGAGAGAGAAAGAATTGATCTCAGTTGATCGAACTCAGGCTAGGGCAGCTACAAATCCGAGAGTGAGCATGAGTTGGACGGCGTGTGGTGTGGCTGCCGGAAGGAGGCAATGAATTTTGGGAAGAGAAGGCCGAAGGAAAAACGTCGCACGAAAGGAAGAGAGAGAGAAGTAAAAATCTGATTGGGGGTTTTCTCCAGACTAGGTTTTTCAATTGCAAAGTAAAGAAAGACAACGTAGTTTCAGCCCGACATTGCAATTTTAAAAAATAATAACCAAAATCAGTTGCAAAAAATTGTTGCAGTTTAGGCGCCATTTTTCTCTCGTTTTTCCCCCAAAAAGTTTGCGCGCTGATATGGTTTCCCGACTATAAATACATTGCACATTTTTCACATTGCAACTAAACTCAATTTTGTTGCAATATTTCGTTGCAATTGCCCTATTTTCTTGTAGTGAGACCAAGCTTTAAAAACCTTAAAAATGTCATATTTATTCCTTAAGAAAATGACCCAAATGTATCTACAAAAGTCATCAACACACAAAAGGTATACCTTTTCTTATCACGACATTCTACCTCAATAGGACCCATAAGATCAATGTGAATCATCTTAAGGCATCTAGATGTGGAGCAATGTTGGATGGCAGGATGAGATGCCTTGGTTTGCTTACCCATTTGACATGGTCCACAAACTTTTGTCAAAATTTTTGTTCAAACTTGGCAATCCTCTCACAACTTCATGTCTCACAAGCTCATGAAGCTTATGAAAACTCATATGCCCCAACTTCTGATGCCATAAGTCTGTGACATCAACACTAGTACTATGACAAGTTTGCACATTGTTGTACATATAGCAATTTTCTGAAGATCTTGTACCTGTCAATAAGCATTTATTAGTCTTATCAAAAACTTCACAAGAATTTTTATCAAAACGTACCTGAAGATCATCATCGCAAAGTTGACTTATGCATATGAGTTTGGTTTTAAGCCCTTCAACATGGTAGATATTTTTGAGCTTAGGTAGACCATCCATATTCAAGGTACCTTTTCCAACTATCTTTCCTTTAGCACCACCTCCATAAGTAACTGATCCTCTATTGATGCTCACATAACCTTCCAAGTTCTTAGTAGAACCAATCATATGTCTTAAACATCCACTATCAAAGTACCAAGATCCAGCAATATGAGATTTTAAAGAAGTGAAGGTTACATTGCAACATTCTGAATCTGAGAGATGAGCCCCTGAACAGATATCAAATGGTTTTTGTTTGGTAACAGATCTGAAGCTTCCTTTAGGAACCCAAGCTTTTCTGAACATTTTTGGCTGATGTAGCTTCTGATGTTGTTGCATTTGGTGCTGTATCTGGTTGAGGGTCAGGTAGGCTTGTCTAACTCCTTCAGCATAATTTGTCTTTTTCTGATAGCAGAATGACTGAATGTGTCCAGGATTATGGCAATAGTGACACACAAAATTTCTCTTCCTTGTTCTAGGTTTTTCAAAGAAGTTGGTATTATGGAAGGTTTGAGGAGGCTGTTTTGGCTCAAGAGAAGATGATGAGGTTCTGTGGGTTCTCGGGAAACGTGCGCCCGCACCCCGCACGCCCTTGTGTAGGGGTGCGCGTACGTGCGGATGCGGTGACATCCACTGCTCTCGTTCCACCCTCCCTTTTTTAGGGGAAGACGAAATCAAAAGTGCGAGAGGAGTGCTGTCAGAATAGTGCGTTTGAATGCGCCTCGGTTGCCTTTAGTGGATTTTTGATCCAATATGAGAGCTTTGGGTTTTCTATGTCAAGTTATCCCTTTTTTTAGGGGATACCAGGATATAGGAATGCATCACCCTTCTATTCCCATTTTCCCTTTTTTAGGGGAAAGCGGGAAAGTGCAAGGAAGGAATGTTGCGGCGCCCCCACTATGGATTTTATGAAAATAGCCTTATGGCCTATTTCGGATCACTATGGGTGCTTTGGGTTTTCTACGTCAAGTTATCCCTTGTTTAGGGAATACCAGGACATAGGAATATATCACCTTTCCATTCCTATTTTTCCTTTTTTAGGGGAAAACAGAAAAGTGCAAAGAAAGATGTTACGAGGCCCCACTGGATCCAAAATGTTTTAGAGTCGCCATCTTTATTTTGAGGAATAAATAAAGCAAAACCAAAAAGAAAACCAGAAATAATAAAAAACGGGTCCGAAGGCTAAGTTACGAGTTGGGAAGGTGCTAGGCACCCAACTCGCCCTTTCGGTCTCAAAACAGTTTTTGGCTAAAGTATGCTTTTTGTTATAATTATTTAACAGATAAATAAAACATTAACTGCCTACAAATACATCCATTTATCTACATTATTTACAGACTTGCAACTGTCTCTTTACAAATAATTACAAATATACATGAAAATATTTGGCCATAATAATGGCTCTTTTTAGTGCTATTTCCTAACTAAATCCGGCAAAGACAAATATCTACATTGGGCTTATATATCTACATTGGGCCGGATTGGAAATAAAACTTTTACAAATAAAACTTTAAAACTTACCTACTAATGGCCTAGGGTGTGCTCGCTCTGTCCTTCAGGGAGAGGGAGTCTTTTGTTGTTGTTGTTGTTGTTGTTGTTGTTGTGTGTTGTGAGGATTCGGGCAGAGTGACTACTTCTGAAAGTTACTTTCGACCTCGGGATTTGGGCAGAGTAACTGTTTATTTTGGTTGTTGTGTTTGCTTGAGGTAGGCTGAAATCGGACAGAATAACGGCTTATTTCTGGCTGATTTGACCTTTTAAATCGGGCAGAGCAACTGCTCTTTCCACGATTTTTGGACCGGGGAAATAGGGTGGATACCTAGCTGGGGGGCTAAGGCTCACTTCTACCGGTTGGTTTTGTGTTTGGAGGAGGTTTGGCAGGGTTTCGAGGCTTTTGAGGTGATCGCTCACTATCAATTTCTTCAGCGTAACGAGAATGCAGAGAATTTTTATCGATCAAAATGGTGTACTGAAGGCGGACCCCAAAGCCTCTATTTATAGGCTGGAGTGAGGACACTGAGGGAATTAAATTATACTCTTCGTGCATCGATCGTTTATACCAGCCACAGAGAGATTTGGACATTACGGCAACTGTTGCAAAATCTGGGAGCCGGGAAGACTGTTTTGGGCGCCACCAAGCCATTCTTGGCGCCATGCCAAGAGTTGGCATGGGTGGTGCCACTACTATTCACTGTTTTCAAATTTTGCACTTTGAACCATGCATTTCATTCTTTTGTGCATCCTGCTTTGTCCTTTTGCACTTTTGACCCTGTAACTTGACATTTGTTAATGTTTTAACAGGTCTTGATATTTTATGTCATGTCACATACCAGGGGTACGAAATTGGGGTGTCTACAGAGCCCCTCAACGATGGAGTCTACGGGTAACCCGCAGCTTACTGAGTAGACGAACATCGTTGATAAGAAATAGACTCTCCAATTTCGTTCAATTATAAAACGAGGGAGAAAGATGCAACAGGTAGCAGTTATAATGCAGCAATTTATAACATGAAACAAACCTCCATATCCTAGACATTTTTAGTCAGTTATAGCAGGTTATCGCAGTTTTTAAACAGATATGCAAATTGAATGCTCTGATGGTCGGACCTACTAATGTAGGCTGCCTATGTATCCCTTAATAAAAGGAATCAGACCAAACATAGTTCGGCCTTAAGCAAGACGAACAACCAACGAGGATGTTGTGCTCTTTGGGTTAAAGACCCACCCGAGAGCACAAACGAAAAAAAAAGATTTTCATGTTTTTCGAAAAGCCGTATTCTTCCGGTCTGAAACTGTTGTCAAATATGGTATGAAGATTTTTGTGTATTTCGAAAACCATATTTCACCCGGTCCATACCTGTCGTTGAAATACGCTAAGAGGGATTATCAAAATCATGTCTGGCTGGTCAAATACCTTGTTTCCAAACATAATAAGAAAACTTTCAAATTTTTGAAAACTGTACTAGACCGATAAATGTCTGTCGTCGAATACGACAAAAGAAATTTTCTTCAAATTTTTTCGAAAACTGCACCCAACTGATCGAAATCTGTTGGACATTACAAAGATTTTTCTTTTTTTTTTTCTTCCTCTCTTTTTTTTTTGTTTTTATGCCTCTTTTTTTTTCTTTTTATTTTGAACAAAAATTTTTTTTGAAAAAGAAATTTTCTTTTATTTATGAAAGTAAAATAAGCAAATCTTACCTTTCTTACCTTTCCATGCTTTTGATTGCTGCTGCTGGTTCAGCTGATTTGACTATTTCTGCAGTTCTGGCTTTTCATGCTTGGGATCTTTTTTTTTCTTTTCTTTTCTTTTTCTCTTTTTTTTTCTTCCTTCTTTCTTTTGTCTTTTTTGTCTTTGATTTTCTTCATGACTTTATTTCTGATTTTTCTGTGATTTTTGATTTTTTGATTATTTTTTTACAACAAAGGAAAGGATGCTTACCTTTGCCGCCAAATTTTCTGACTTTTCTGCTTGTCTTGCGGCAGACTTGCTGGAGACATGAGCTTTCCTTGTTCTTGGGATGAAAGGCCGTCGAATTTGGTTAACAAAATTACTTTTATTAACTTTTTGTTAAGTCTTAGGGGCCATTTTGCAACTTTAGAATTTTGAGGACTTAAGTGCTGATTCTGAGTTGCTTGGAGGGGGAAAAGTGAAAAATCCCACTTTTCCTCCCCTTTTCACTTACGGGATGAAGGAGCAGCCTTCCCTCTTTCTTTCTCTGCTTTCTGCTTCTTCATTGTTGACGGAGTGAAATTTCTCTATTTCCTTCATTTCTTCTTTCTTTCTTCTTTTTTTTTTTTGTGTTTTTTTGTCTTTTGTGTTTTTTGTTTTTGTGTTTATTTTTTTGTCATTTGTATCTAAAATCTGTACAAACATGAATTATGTAATGCAATATAATTTTACATGATATGAGAAAATAAAATGTATACTCAAAACACATGCAGAAAATAAAGCTATACCGGTTCTTAAGGGTAACGATGCACTGTATCTCATAAATGAATTTTAAGGAGTATACATTCGGGCTCAAGGGGGCTTCCTTTTCTTTTCTTTTTTTTTCTTTTTTTTATGATATAATATGCGGGGAGAGGAAAAGGCAGTCACCTCCTCTTGTTCTCGGCCATATAATTGTTGCAGGGCTACATTTGTCATAAGGCTATTTTCATAGCCTCTGTATTTATCTTTGCAATTAGACAGGGCAGCAGTGAATGGTAGACCCCAAGTCGTTTGGCTGTTTCAGGACAACGGCAGTGCGAATAATGAATAGGACGGGGACACCTCTGGTGTTTCTCATTCTGATGAGACTAAGCCTTTTCCGTGCTTTACAGAAAAAGTATATGAGCCCGGTTGGGCGGACGCCGCAGACATTGATGGACCACCTTGGGGCTTAAGCTGCAAAATAAGGGATAGTTTCTGGGGAAACAAGGGGGATATAGGCAATAGATATGTGCAGGCATAATGCATAATGTAAATGTCTTAATAAAAATCCCTAAGTTGCACCTTAGGACCTGTAATATTATATTTTAGTGTTTTATTGCGAGCTTCCTGTTGTGGTTTTTCTTCTTCTTTTGTCAGCCGAGCCCGTTGCATACTGAAGACTGGAGATAGAATGCCGATGATTCAAAGAGTGCCTTCCCTCTAATTTTTCTCCTGATTCCCCCCCCTTTTTTTATATGCTCTAACTTTTGCCTAGGTCGCCCTTTCGGGTTTTCAACCTAGCGAGCCCTTATTTCTCCTTTTTATTACTATTTTTTTATGCTCTAACTTTTACCTAGGCCGCCCTTTCGGGTTTTCAACCTAGCAAGCCCTTATTTCTCATTTTATTGTTTTTTTGTTTTTTTTTTTGTTTTTTTGTTGTTTTTTTTTTTGCTCTAACTTTTGCCTAGGCCGCCCTTTTGGGTTTTCAACCTAGCGAGCTGGAGAGGGAAGCACTTTGCCGGATGGATTGGCTCAAGCATAATACCTTTTGAGCTTGTCAAGGTTGAAGGGCTGAACAAGGTCCTCTCCTTCTTGGTGTGTGAGGAGTATGACACCTCCTGACCGGATCTCTTTGACAATATACGGTCCCATCCACAGAGATTTCCATTTTCCTCTAGTATCAACATAACTAGGGGGTTTTTCTCGAAGTACGAGATCTCCGACCTGGACGTCGCAGCCTTTGACCTTTTTGTTGAATGCTCAGGCTATGCGCCTTTGGTATGCCCGGGTATGCTCTAAGGCTAGTAAACGTCGTTCATCGATCAGGGCTAATTCTTCAAATCGCCCTTTGACCCAATCAAATTCTGCTATGCTGGATTCCATCATCACTCTTAATGATGGAATTTCAACTTCAATAGGCAGTTGATCGATGTATTTTATACGTCGATTTTATATACTTCTATGACTTAAATTATGCTATTTCACGAGTCTTTTGAGTACTAATATATGTTTTTGGTGAGTTTTGTAAGTTTCAGGATAATTGTGAAAATACGCGAAACTCCAGGGTTTTAAGTGCATATTACAAGAAAGAGAAAAATTGAAGAAAAATGAAGACTGTCGAATCTGGACACCTTGCGACCGCAAGGTAGGCAGTGTTGACCATCAGAGAAACAATCAAAGAAATTAAAGCCCGGATGTACTGGAGACCTTGCAGACGCAAGGTATCCAACACCTTGCGACCGCAAGGTAGGCAGAATGCGACCTTTTCGGATTTTCACACAGTCATTCGATCCAATCGCAACTCCCGAGTATATATAGAAGTCAGAGGCCGAGCCAAAGCATAGAGAGGACGTCTGGAAGCTCTCTTTTCATAGATTTTAGGTAGTTTTTAGATTGTATAACATAGTTAGATTGTGTAATTTCAAGTATTGAAGATCAAATCATGTATCCAATCATCTCCATGTGCTGTTCATTGTCTAGGATGAACTAAATCATCCATAATCTAGGAGGTGGGAGGTAACTTGTATCGAATTTATGTTTTGATTCTTATATATATGTCTATTCAATGCTTGTTGATTGTGTTGTTTATCAACCCCTATATTATTTTGCTTTGAACAAATGAATGTAATCGCAAATAATAAAGGCTTAGAGGTGCGGATAACTGCATGACCAAGTGCATATGTCGTACACTGGCTCACCAACACAATAAATTGGACCTATCGATGCACGAGAGTGATAAGTTAGGACCGTGTTCTTACATGATCTAGGTGACAGATAGATCATAAATCTAGGTGACAACTAGATTGATAGTTCCTGTGCTTAGGATATAGAATGGATGAATTTTATGGGATGGAGGCCGAACCAATTGTTCAACGGACTATATCTATTTTTAGTGAACGAACCCAAGACATTGAATGACATTATTATGAATTGAACATAAAGGAGATATAAGTGAAACCCAGAATCCTAGATTTCCACTCACCATAAGATCTTCATATCTGTTATTACTGTCTAATTAGTTAAACATCTATAACTAGTAGTTTAGAGTAGAATTAAACAATAAAAACCCCCCTTAGGTTAATAATTTGCTATCAATAATTGACTGCTCGTGATCACTTGTCTCGTGGGTTCGACCCTTGCTTCCAATTCTATTCTATAATAGTCTTGTCCACTTGCAAGGAAATAGATTAAATAAAACATCGATCAAGTTTTTGGCGCCGTTGTCGGGACAAGCTAGTTCACGTAGTTAGTTTGTTGGTAGAGTAGTTTTTAATTTAATTTAGTTTTTAGTTTAATTTTCAGTTTTCATAAAAATAAAAAAAAATACAAAAAGATTTTATTTTATTTTTAATAGTTAGTTGTTTTTAAATTGCTTTAATTTATTTTTATGCAAGGTCGTAGATCTTTAAATCCTAAATTGGTAGACTTAGATCAAGATATAAATATTGTTAAAAGATACCAAGAATATTTTGAAAATCTAGCTTTCGAGCCTGATAATCAAGACCAATTGAATCAAGAGGATCCTCTGGTTGATCCTACAATGGAAGAAAATAACAATAATCGTAATCCTCGAAAACCTAGTTGACCCACAATAGGAATCAAAGACAAGAAGAGCACAAGAAGAAATATGGAAGTAGTGGTAAATCAAAGAACTATTAATGACTTTAGTAGACCTTCATTAAATGTTGTGACATCATGTCTAGTCTTGCCGATGTTTGTTAGGAATTTTGAGTTAAAAGGACATTATTTTAATGCCATACCATCTTTTCATGGGATGCCCCATGAAGATCCTGTCAGTTTCTTAAGAGAATATGAATACATGATGAGTACTTTTCCTTTAGGAGGGTTGACTGAAGATCAAATTAAAATGAAATATTTTCCCAGTGCATTAAAAGAATTGGCAAAGAGATGGTTTATGAACCTAACACCAAATAGTGTTTATACTTGGGCACAATTATATGATTTGTTTATGAGCAAATTTTACAAACATGCATCTCTTACGAGTATAGAAAACAAATCATGTCATTCCAAAATGAACCAGTGAAACATTCCATGAGTCATGGGATAGATTTAAAAATCGCTTATTATGTGTCCTCATCATAATTTGGCTCAACATGTGTTAGTGCTTCAATTTTATCATGGTCTTTCGCCAGCTTACAAACTATGGTTGATAGTGCATTGGTGGTTCTATTAATAGAATGACACCGAAGCACTAGAAGAATTATTTGAGATGCTAAGTATTAATTCCCAACGAGAAAAGTGCTAGAGGTAAAAATAGGAGCCTATATCAATTGCAAGATAATTCAAATACACAAGCTCAATTTGAAAATTGGCAAATTCAAGAAGCATGTGCTTTATGTGGATTATATTCTCATGCTACTAATTTTTGTCCGTCAAGTGCTATGTATTCTGAACAGGCTAATGCTATGAATATGTATCCTCAAAGGCCAAGGAATGATCCCTATTCAAATACATATAATCCTGGTTGGAGGAATCATCCTAACTTTTCTTGGGAGGAAATAAGCCTTTGCAACCTCAACAATTCCAACCTCAACCACCACAACCTCCACAATTGCCAAATCAAAATCGGTTGAGAATTGAAGAAGTTCCCAAGCAAGAAGTAGCTAGTAAAGGTCAAGCAGCTTTGATGAAGTACATGCTTGAAGAAATTGAAAATCTGAAGAAACATATTGAAAGTTCTGAAGCAAATAAAAGAGAAGAAGGGAAGTTCCTAGTCAAACCGCGAGCAAGCTAAGTCAATCACCGTCTTGAAGGTAAGGTGATAGGTGAAGAGGTAAGTGATCTGATCCTTCTTCTAATATGCATGCTCTGACAAGAGAAAATTCGAAAAAGTAATAGAAAAGAAATTGAGAAAAGATAGTGATAGTGATAAAGTGATTAATGATTTAAGTAATCAAGAGGTAGAAAAAGAAAAAGAAGTAGAAGTAGAGTTAGAGGTTCCAAATAAGGAACAAGAAAAAGAAAGGAACAAGAAAAAAAAGAAATTCAAAATAAAGATAAACAATACAAGAAGTTGAAAAAGAGTTAGATCAAGAAGAAGAGGAACCTTATGTGGCTCCACCACCCTATGTTCCTCAATTCCGTTCAAGAAGACTTATGCTTATGAAAAACCGAATGGACAAACAATTCACGGAAATTTATAATATGTTATCCAAAGTAAATGTTAATTTACCTTTGCTTAATGTTATTAAAAATATTCCAGCTTATGCAAAGTTTTTCAAAGATCTTCACTCTAAGAAACACAAGTTTGAAAACAATGAAAAGATTGTTGTTTCTGAAAACGTCAGTTCTGTTTTACAACCCGAATTACCACCTAAGTTGAAAGACCCAGGTAGTTTTAATATCCAAGTCTCCTTGGGAAGCTCTAAAAAGATGAAAGCAATGCTAGATTTAGGAGCAAGTATTAATTTGATGCCTTTCGCGGTCTATAAACAATTAGGTTTAGGAGAACTAAAACCCACTACTATGCAATTGCAATTAGCTGATCGCTCAGTTAAATATCCTTTGGGTATAGTGGAAGATATCCTAGTTCAGGTTGATAAATTGATTATACCAGTTGACTTTGTGGTTCTAGAGATGGAAAGGAAGATTTGCACCAATAATGAAGTCCCAATATTGTTAGGCAGACCATTTATGGCAACTTCCAATACAATGATTAATGTGAAAAATGGTAAACTCACAATGTCAGTCCTAGGAGAAACAGTTGAAATCTCTGTGTTCGATGCTATGAATAGACCTAGTGACATGAGTGCCTGCTTTTCAATAGATGAGATTGAGAAATTATCAACCGAAACCTTTGAAGAAGAGGAAGATTATGAGAGAGATAGATTTATTGTCTACGATGATAGCCCTATCCCTCCCATAAAAATTGACATTGAGGAAATCGAAAGAGAAATAGAAGAAGAAGAAAGATTAGAGAAAGAAAAGTTAGAAGCTAGTAAAAAGAAAGAAGGTAAAGAAATAAAAATAGAATCAGAAAATAATTCTGATGAGTTTGAGAAAGTAGTAGAAGAAAGTTATGAAATCAAAGATGATGAAGTAGAGATTCTGAAATCTCTCTTTGAAGAAATCGAGATAGAAGATATTGAGGAAGATATTAAGGAAGAAAAGCAAGAAGAGAATAATGAGGCTAAAATAAAAGAAACTATTAAAGTAGAAAATTCTGAGTTTATGCCTTCCATTAATTCTCCCAAAGTCGAAGAATTAAAGCCATTACCATCCCATCTAAAATATGCATTTTTAGGGAAGGTAACACTTTACTGTTATTATAGCAAACTTAACGAAAAGCAAGAAGCAAGTCTGTTAAAAGTTTTATGGACACACAGAGAAGCTTTAGGATGGTCTTTAGCTGACTTAAAAGGAATTAGTCCCTCTATGTGCATGCATAAAATACATTTAGAAGAAGGTAGTAAACCTTCAAGAGAAAGACAAAGAAGACTTAACCTTCACATGGAAGAAGCTGTTAGAAAAGAAGTTCTTAAGCTCTTAGATGCGGGTATAATTTACCCTATATCAGATAGTAAATGGGTTAGTCCTGTTCAAGTAGTTCCTAAAAAGTCAGGAATTACTGTTGTGTATCGATTTGCGTAAATTAAATGCGGCAACTAGGAAAGACCACTTTCCTTTGCCATTTATTGACCAAATCCTTGAAAGATTAGCCGGTCATGACACCAATTTTTCGACCAAAAAGGAATATTGCCTTCCCCAATAATCCAACTTGGTGAATATGTCTGCCAGTTGATATGATGAATTTGCATCCTCTCTCTAAAAATTTTCTCTCCTAACCCTACCTAGCGCCGTTTTGCTCCTTCCTCATGGCGGCGGCTTCTGCCGTCGGGGAGGATCCTCCGGCACCCTCCTCTCCATCCCAAAAACAATCCTTTGCCTCTATAGTCTCCTCCCAACCCGCTACCTTTGTCCCCCTTATTCCTACTTCTACATTCAAGGGGGAACCTTGTTTGTGTCTCACCCCTAACCTCATTGATCTCCTAGCTAAACCTTTCCATCTTACATTGGTGGGCAAGTTCTCTCATGGCCGACCCTCTATGGAAACTCTCCGGAAAAAATTTCTCACTTTGGGTCTTAAGGCTGATATGACTCTAGGGCATTTGGATCCCAAGCATGTCCTCATCCAAGTTCGCCACGAACATGACTATCAACGCCTTTGGATAAAGGACCAATGGTTCTTTGGTCCCTACCCCATGCGTGTCTTCAAGTGGACTCCAGATTTTCGGCCGGAAGTGGAGAGTCCGATCGCTCCTGTTTGGTTTGAATTACCAGGTCTCCCACTTTATCTCTTCCACAAACAAGCGCTATTCTCCATTGCTAGCCTTATTGGAAAGCCTCTTCTGCTCGATAACCCCACTGCCTCCCTATCTCGCCCTAGCGTTGCAAGAGTATGTATTGAGATTGATCTTACAAAGCCGCTACCTAAACGCATTTGGATCGACTGTGGAGAAAATCGTAATGGTTTCTGGCAGCATATCATTCCTGAGAAGCTTCCTCTTTATTGTAGCCATTGCCTTAGACAAGGGCATGATGGGCTATCATGTAAACTTAAAAATCCTTCTACTGGATCTCAAATGCCGATGACTAATTCGATGCCCAAGGCTGCTCCTGCTGCCCCAATCCCTAGTGTGTCGATACCCAGCCAAAAAGTATGGAAGCCGAAAGAAGTGGCTGTTCATGACACAATTAATCCTTCGGTGGCGCCTAATGCAAACCCTACTTCTTCATCCTTGAATGAGAAGTTGCACCCCCATGCAGCAAACCCTACTTCATCCAATAACCCAAACCCTACTTCTAGCAATGACACCCCAAATCCTCATCCTACTTCCAATAATGAAAATACCAATCCCAACCCTTGTCCGTCTCAACCTTCTTCTAATCCTGCTAAAACATCAACTTCTTCGGCCCCTACGTCGGACACAAATATTCCCCACCATATCGCTTCTTCCCTTGAGGAGCCAATTATTGTTGATAATGACCCTGAGCCTATTTTAACATCAAATCCATTTGCGGTTCTTAATGATATTGAAGAAGACGGTAATTGTATTGACAGTTCCAATTTTGAAGCTCTTAATATTGACCCAATCGTGATCCTCCGATTTAAAGCCAAAAAATTGTTCCTCCTTCAGATCGGTCTCTCGATCCAAATCCAAATCTGTTGCTTCCTCCCCTCGGTTTACATGGACATTAAGGCCCTTTTTAACGCCGAGGATTGGGAATGATCCTCTTGTGGCTCGAATCGAGGAAACTTATTAAGTTGTATAAAATTTCTTTTATAGCTATTCTTGAACCCATGATTGACTCGATCGTATTAAATTCATTAGTCGGCGTCTTAAATTTAAATTACGTATTTCCAATTCAGTTAGCTCTATTTGGATATTTGCTAAATCGAGTTTTCTTGTTCTCTAGTGCAGTTCAGCGAAGTTCTTGTGCGAGTCCGGCATTTTTCTTGGCGACTTCGGCTTTGATCTCGTGTGTTTATGCAAAATGTGATGCTTGATGATCGTCGGCCCATGGGCGATCGATGGAGATCAATGCTCAACACAATGATTTGCCTTGGCTTGTTGGTGGCGACTTTAACATTATCTTAGACCCTTCGAAAAAATCGGGAGGCGGGGATGGGATAGAGGCGAGCCTTGGATTTTCATGCATGTATGTGTTCTAAGCGATCTCGGCTTCACGGGGACTAAATTTACATGGTGGAATAAGCGAAGCGGGTGCCACCATTCATCGGCGAATATACCGTCTTCTTTGCAATACAATCATTTGGATAGATTCCGTCTTCTGATCCATCACTTAAACCGCACATGCTCGATCATTCGCCCTTGCTCCTTAGTATTTCTTCGGTTGGTGATTCTAAGGCCGGCCGTTCGTTTCCTAAATGTATGGACTCGTCATGATTCTTTCCTTTCGGTTGTTCGTTCGGCTTGGAGCTCCACTTCCATGGGTCGGCCTCTAGTGCGGTTTTCTAATAAGCTCAGGCAACAAAGCAAGCTTTACGGCGCTTGGAATAAATCGAATTTGGAAATATTTTCCAAGCAGTCGCTATGGCAGAAGATGAGGTATTGGAAAAAGAACTTCTTTATGAGCTAAATCAGTCTGGAGAAAATCGTGCAGAGTTGTTACGGGCTCAAGCTAATTTGCGAAAATCTCTATCTAATGAAGAGGCTTTTTGGCGGCAGAAATCCAAAGCGAAATGGTTTAAGGAGGGTGATGGGAATTCAAAAATTTTCATGCAACTGCGCCAACACCGCCGCCGTCTTCACATTCATACTATTCGAGCATTTGCAAATCAGTTACTTGAGACGGAGAATGATATTGCTAAGGGCGCGGTTGATTATTTCTCTGATCAACTTACAGCAGAACCTTTATCTAATGATATTGATCTTTCCATGATTCCTAATATTGTTACTGAGGAATGGAATCAAGTCCTTATTAGCCCTCCCACAAAGGAAGAAATTTTTTCTTCTATTTACGCAATGAACAAGGAGCTGGTCGGATGGATTCTGGTCGGTTTTTGCTTCGTCTTTGGGATATAATTCAAGAAGACCTTCTCTCCGCCATTCTGGAATTTTTTGTTGGGTTCTCTCTCCCTCGTTCTTGGACCAGTACCCTCATAGCTACTATTCCAAAAACGGACAATCCAACCACATTTAAAGACTTCCGCCCGATAAGTCTTTGTAACTTCTGCAATAAAATCATCTCTAAATTACTTGCTTCTCGCTGGCTCGAGTATCTTCCCAGATTATTTCTCTAACCAAAGTGCCTTTACAAAAGGAAGGATTATTCAAGATAATGTCCTCTGGCTCAAGAGTTGGTCACTTTCTTGGGGAAAAAGATTAATGGTTCCAACATCATCCTTAAGCTTGATATGGCGAAGGCCTTTGATCGGGTCTCATGGCTTTTCCTTATACAAGTTCTTGAAAATTCGGTTTCCACGAGATATTCATAGATCTTATCGGCGCCTTATATCGGACAAGCGGTTCTCGGTTCTCATAAATGGATCTCCTTCTGGGTTCTTTAATTCTTCCCGTGGTCTCCGTCAGGGTGACCCGCTCTCTCCCAGCCTTTTTATCCTTGCAGCTGAAGTATTGAGTAGAAATCTGAATGTTTTGCATACTTCAATGGCTCGGGCTCGATTCTCTACTTTAAGTGGTTGTCCGCTCATATCCCACCTCTCCTTTGCTGATGATGTCATTATTTTCTGTAACGGCAATAGTTGGTCCATTCGCAAACATTTGGAAGTTCTTCACTCTTATGAGGCGATGTCGGCCAACTGCGATAAATAAAAGTAAGAGTCGGGTTTTGTAGCTCCATCTCTCAATGCGCGAGCTAATCGAATAGGCGATGCCTTCGGGTTTAGCTTTGGGTTCTTTACCCATTACTTATTTGGGTTGCCCTCTTTACTATGGGCGCAAAAGGCGAAGTCTATTTGATCCCCTTTTTTCCAAACTTCAATCCAGAGTGGAGTCTTGGCAAGGATCCTTTCTTAATAAGGCAGGGAAAATTACTTTGATCCGTCATGTGCTTCAATCTATCACAACTTATCTTCTGGCTTCGTTAGATCCTCTAAAATCTGTGATAAATATGATTGATCGATTCCTTGCAAATTTCTTTTGGAGTGACACAGAAGGCTCTCATAGATCTCATTGGGTGGCTTGGGCAACTTGTTGTAATCCAAAATCAACTGGTGGCCTTGGTATTCCCTCTATTTCTTCTCTGGTTCAGGCTTTTTCTATCAAGCTCTGGTGGCGGTTTAGAACCTCAAAAAACATTTCGTCCAACTTCATGAATTCCCGATAATGTTCCTCATTGCATGCTACTATTTCTACAGCTAAGGGATCACATGTCTGGCGCCGGTTAAAATCTATCCAATCTGTTGCTGAGCCTAATATACATTGGAACATCGGCTTTGGTGATTGCTCAATCTGGTTTGATAAGTGGCTTCCCAGGCAGATTCTCCCTCGCCCTCCTAACTGTGATTTAAATACTGTCAAAGAATTATTTGATTCTTCCGGCCTCCACTTTAATTCTTTGGCTTTCTCAATTTTGTCGGATGATATCAGATCAGTTATCCTCGCTCAAGGTACTTTCCTCTCGTCTCAGCCTGATCTTCCCAATTGGACTATTAATTCCTCGGGTAAATTCTCGCTTTTTTCGGCTCTCTCTATAATTTCTCCAAGTGCTCCAGTTTTCCCCTATTACAAGTTTATATGGCACAATCTTCTGCCTACCCACATCGGGATTTTCCATTGGCGTTTGTTGTTAAAACGTCTCCCCATAGACGAAGCTCTGATTCACAAAGGTTTCCACCTAGTTTCCAAATGTGTCTGCTGTTCTCATCCTGCCGTTGAAACTTTTAGTCACCTCTTCATTCAAGGTCAATTAGCATCATCGATATGGTTGGCATTCAACATCTCTCATAATCTTTCCATCACGGGCAGTACTGTTTTGCATAGATGTATGGCGGGTTGGAGTTCAAGGTTGACTGCTCATAAATTACTTCCTTCACTCATTCTTTGGCATATATGGAAATGTCGTAATGCCATTATATTTGATAAAAGTGGTTCTTCATCAGTCTCAATTATTCAAGCCATCTCTTAGGATTTATCTCTAATTATGGGGGGAGGAAATTACTTTGCTTTGCCAACAAGCCCGGGCTCTCATTCTTCCTTTGCCATCCGAAGACAAATCCGGATTCAAGCTGTTTCTTGGACCAAGCCGCCAGCTCCCTTTCTCAAGCTGAATTCAGATGGTGCCAGTCGGGGAAATCCTGGCCTAAGTGGAGGAGGAGGTATCATCCGTGATTCTGAGGGTAATATTATCTATGCCTACACTTCCTATTATGGTAATGCTTCGAACACTACAGCTGAGTTCAAGGCTCTTTTTCAAGGTGTTTTATGGCTTCATTCTCATGGCTTTCGCAATGCTATAGTTGAGATGGACTCCATGGTTTTATTAAATTGCCTCACTAAAGGGTATAATCCTCCTTAGTTCCTTCTCTATTTTATCCGCCGTATTCTAGCCATGCAAAGGGACTCTTTATTTACATTTCGACCTTTGTTATAGAGAAGCTAACTTTCGATTCTTGACGACAGGCCAACTTTGCTATCGATTCGCGTTTGGACTCCGAGTTTTCCTCTCTAGTAGATTTGCCAACTCTTTCTAGAGGGAATTATATCTTGGACAAACATGGCACATCCCACGTTCGAGTTTCTTAATTCTTTTCTTTTATTGTATTCTTCTTCTTCGAGGTCAGGCTCCTTTGTCCCCCCAATTATAAGGGTAAGGCTGGTTGTCCCCCTCAAGCTTGTTATTTATTTCTTAATTAATAAAATCTCGCAGGGTTCCGCCCAAAAAAAAAAAAAAGATTAGCCGGTCATGAATATTATTGCTTTCTTGATGGTTTTTAAGGTATAATCGGATCCTGTTGCACGAAGACCAAGAGAAAACAACTTTTACATGTCCCTTTGGTACTTTTGCTTTTAGGAGAATGCCTTTTGGGTTGTGTAATGCACCAGCTACATTTCAAAGATGCATGATATCTATATTTTCTGATTTAGTTGAAAGATGCGTAGAAGTTTTCATGGACGATTTTTCAGTTTTCAGAAATTCTTTTGATCATTGTTTAGAAAACCTTACATCGTCCTAAAAGATCTTTGTGAAACTAATTTAACTTTAAGTTGGGAGAAAAGTCACTTCATGGTAAAACATGGAATTGTCTTAGGGCATGTTGTTTCAAATAAAGGAATTGAAGTTGACAAAGCTAAAATCGAAGTTATTTCACAACTACCCCCTCCCACTTCAGTTAAAGGAGTTCGAAGTTTTCTTGGCCATGCTGGTTTTTACCGAAGATTTATAAAAGACTTTTCCAAAATCTGTAAACCTCTATGTAATTTGCTAGCAAAAGACACAGAATTTATTTTTGATAAAGAATGTTTAGAAGCTTTTAATTTATTAAAGGAAAAGTTAACTCTTGCCCAATTTTATCCGGCCACGATTGGTCACTTCCTTTTGAAATCATGTGTGATGCATCGATTTTGCGATTGGAGCCGTGTTAAGACAAAGGGTAGATAGAAAGCCTCATGTGATCCATTATGCTAGTAGAACTCTGAATGATGCTCAATTGAATTATACCACTACTGAAAAGGAATTTTTGGCAGTAGTATATGCTTTAGAAAAATTTAGATCATATTTGCTAGGATCAAAGGTGATAATCTTTTCTGATCATTCTGCATTGAAATATTTGTTAAGTAAGAAGGATGCTAAACCAAGATTAATTAGATGGATGTTATTGTTACAAGAATTTGACATAACTATCAAGGATAAAAAGGGAACCGAGAATGTTGTAGCTGACCATTTGTCTAGGTTAGAATTTTCACCCTTGCTTGAACGTCAATTTCTTGATGATTCTGTCCCCATTAATGATAATTTTCCTGATGAACAACTCTTGGCCATTAAAAATTCTGACCCTTGGTATGTTGATTTTGTCAACTACTATGTGTCTGATATCATTAATCCAGATTTTGATCATTACGAAAAGAAGAAATTTTTGTTTTTGGCGGAAACGAAAAATTATTTTTGGGAAGCTCCTCACTTATACAAAATTTGTTCTGATTCTTTAATAAGAAGATGTATTCCAGAAAAAGACCAACAAGGTATCATGGAATTTTGCCATGGATATTCTTGTGGAGGTCATTTTAGTGGTAATAAAACTGCTCGTAAAATTTTGCAATCAGGTCTGTATTGGCCTACTGTTTTTAGAGATTGTGAATTGTTTTACAGAACATGCGATAAATGTCAAAGAACAGGTGGTATAGGAAAGAGAAACGAGATGCCCTTACATGTTAATTTAGTAGTTGAAATTTTTGACGTTTGGGGTATTGATTTTATGGGTCCCTTCCCTGTGTCCAATAATTGCGAATATATTCTAGTACCAGTTGACTATGTTTCTAAATGGATAGAAGCAGTAGCAATCAAAACTAATGATGGAAAAACAGTAGTCAAATTTGTAGAAGATTTATTTGCTAGATATGGAGTCCCTAAGGCCATAATAAGTGACCAAGGAACTCATTTTACCAATAAGTTGTTAAATAATGTTCTTAGAAAGCACGGTGTAACTCACAAGTTAGCTACACCTTATCATCCACAAACATCCGGACAAGTAGAAGTAAGTAATAGGCAGATAAAAGCAGTATTAGAAAAGACTGTTAGGCCTAATCGTAAAGATTGGGAATCTAAACTCAAGGATGCTTTATGGGCATACCGAGCTGCTTTTAAGACACCCATAGGAATGAGTCCATATAGAATGGTATATGGCAAAGCTTGCCATTTACCAGTTGAAATTGAGCACAAAGCCTATTGGGCGGTTAAAGAATTGAACTTAGATTTAACATTGGCCGGAGAAGAAAGATTGTTTCAATTAAATGAATTAGAAGAACATAGGTTAAATTCGTATGAGAATGCGAAGACTTACAAAGAAAAGACCAAAAAGTATCATGACATGGGATTAGCCAACAAAATGCTTCATCCAGGTATGAAAGTATTACTGTTTAACTCTAGGTTAAGGTTATTCCCAGGAAAGTTAAAATCCAAATGGTCTGGTCCCTTTAGAATTGTACGAATTTATCCTCATGGGGCTGTTGATATACAAAACTCCAAAACTAATGAAGTGTTTAAAGTAAATGGACACCGACTCAAGCCATATTTTGAGCCGATGTCAGTTGAACGAACAATTGAGTTAATCCGTTTGGCTGACAGTGAACCACCAAGAGATTAGGCTTGCAGTCTGGTCGAGCCAAAGACGTTAAACAAAGGCGCTAAGTGGGAGGCAACCCACTATTTTGAAAGTTATTTGTTATTTAGTTAGATTAAATATGCTTTTTCTCCGTTAAATTTTATTTTTGGACATTTAATTTTTAAATTAAATATGCCAAAATTCAAGTTTGGGGGAGAAAAACATCTTAGTGTTGTATTTATATGTTACTAATAATCTTTAGTTTAGAATTTTTGTTTAGATTTTGCATACAGGAAATATCCAAGACATAACGGAAGTTAACGGAAGGGCTAAACTGCAAACTGTTGAAAAGCTGAAAAGAAAAACAAGAAGGGAAGTCACTGCCCACCTTGCGGACGCAAGATGTGGAGGACCTTGCAACCGCAAGGTCCCCAGTAAATGCAAATCTCGTGCCACGCATCGTCACATGGGGAATCGGCGAATCGAAAGCGGTTTGATCGCCCACCTTGGGACGCAGGTGTGGCGTACTGCGCTAGGTCCCCTTATTTAAGATCAGCTTTTCATTTGCAGAAATCACACAACTCCTTCCCTCCTTCAAGCAGCAGTGCAGCAGCAGTCCAAATCTCTTCAAAATTCCGGCAAGACTTTCCAAATTCCGGCACTAATCTCCAAGATTCTCCCTCTCTCCCTCAAACTTTTCATCTCCCTCATCTACTCATCCACCATTGCACCCCACAAATTGAAGATTTTGAAGAAAGAGAAGGAAGATCCTCCATTGTTGCCGTCAAAAGATCAAGCTCCACTCCGACTGCATTCACTCGATTAAGGCTGCAAACAAGTAACCCTAACACCCTATTTAATTTCATACGTAAAATATTTGCATGCTAGGGTGCTAGTTAATTTTTAACATAGATAAATTTTGCATGCTTTAGAATTTTTATTTTTAATTTTAAAACAATTTTAATTGATAAACTTTTTAGGTTTTTAAAATTTTATATCAAAAAAAAATGTCCCGTAGACGTAGAAATTCCGGCGCTTCATCCTCCGGCCCAGCTCAGGAGGAAGAGCATAATTTTGACGTAACCCGATTTGTGTCCTACGAGGCGTCAGAGAGGTACGCAAACAAGCTCTCCAAGTCCTTGGTGCCCGAAAGGGGATTCAAGGCTGAAGACTTCGGTATCCGTCCCAATCTGATAGCTCGTAGGTGGGGGCTTTTGTTAGATTCTCCGCCTAGGGACGCCGTAGTCCCTATTGTCCGAGAATTCTACGCCAATGGCAACATTGGCATGGATGGCGGTGTGCTAGACACTGTTAATGTTAGGGACATCGTAGTCAATTTTTCGTCCCAAAGCATTAATGCTCACTTCGGCACCTCCAACTTTGCGGAGGGTGCCGATCACTTTAGCACATACCTCAACCCCCGTATCCCTGTCGAGGTAGTCAATGCTACCATTCCTCTCCCTGGTGTGGAGTGGTCCTATAGCCGTCAACCACCATTTGGTCCACGCACCATGGGAGAGTCCTTCCTCCAAGACACGGCCAAGCCCGTGTATAAATTTGTTTGCGGACGTCTCATGCCCTCAAGTCACCAAAACACGGTGAATTAGGAGAGGGTCGCCTTGACCTACACCATTATGATCGGTGGGTCTATTGATGTTGGCCGCTTGATCAACGGCCAAATCAAGACCCTTATTAGAGGTAGGACGAATGCGGGTTCGCGCCTCGCATTTGATTACCGACTTGTGTTGGGGGGCGTGAGAATGCCCAAACACGCGAAGAGGCCAAGGCCGGGTCCGGTCCATTACTAGGGCCATTTTGTTTGAGCACCACCAAGAGAGAGTGAGGGTTCCTCAAGAGGAGGAACCAAGAGGAAGAGGACCCTTCGTTGGGATCTCCAACAGTTGGAGGAAGCCGTCCTCCAAACCGATATGGTGAGTCAGCTTGGCACAAATGCGTGCCGACCAACTAAAATTTTTAATTGGTTAACACCGTGGGACATAATGTCTCAAATTATTATGGGCGCCACCAGGCACGATCCCCGAGTTTCGCCCTCATTCTTATCTCCGCCCGACTCACCTTGAGTCGAGGCCCAAGTTCCGTCCTCTTTCGTTAGGTGGACCCGCTACGTCCTTGTCATATTTGTCCTACCCCATCAATCCTCTAATATGTTCCTCTATTTTGAGGACAAAATAGAAATTAAGTTTGGGGGATTAAAAACTTTTAGTCTTAGCGTCCTAGCCTAACGAGGAATGGAGTTGGGCTATGTCGTTAGTGGTGTAAGAAAATTTCTTTATTTGATGACCATTTAACTCTTCACCCTATTTTTCTCCTGTTTTTATTTTTTCTCGATTTTCTAATTGTTGACATGAATACTATAATAGGAAGGACCTTTAGGTTCTTATCAAAAGAGTCATCGTCATCATTTCCCAATTTCTTAAAAAAAAATATATATAAAAAATAAAATATTAAATTCAAAATATTCAACCTCGAGTTTAGGTGTGGTAATGCTAGTCGTAGTCAATGAGGAGATTAGTGCAATGAATCGCATAGTTAGTCCGTAGATCCCCCTGGAATTTACTTAATTTTGCGAAACTTTTACTTTTCTCCAAATTCTTCATGCACTCACACCGTCCATAATTATGGATTGATTAGAATAGTTTTATAAAGTTTATAACACCTATTTCACTTCAACAAGATATGCACAAGAATATGATGCATAGCCATTCGAACATGATTGTTGCATTGAATTGTAACTTAGGGTCAATTGCATGTTAGTTAGATCCCTTGGATTTTTCTCATTTATATATCTCAAGCACACTTTCGAACCGTGGCTGCATGTTAGTCTCAATTGTCCCTACCATCTGTCTTAGCGAATGCTTATGTGAAATCCAGTGATGCTAAACACTCAACCCCAATTCCCATAGTGGATATGATATTTTGTGTTGTCTTACTTGCTTTAAATACTATGTGAGCATTTGGCATTAAGAAATGACTTAGGCCATCTTTGGATCTAGAGCCTAAATATTCCCCGATATACTAAATATATCCCTAGTGTCCCCTTTGAGCCTAATGAAAGAATGGAGTGTGCTAAGCACACTATTTAAACCCCCATTCGCCATCATTTCTTTACCCACATTAACTTAACCCTAAAAGCCTATACACTTTTAGCCTACCCTTTGAGAGAGTAGGATTGGGTGGGAAATTGATTCTAGGAGGACCACTTCTTTTCGCTTAGGCTATTTTTCTAAGATTCTTCTTCCTGTCGAAAAATAATATATATATAAAATAATAATATATCATGTATCGACGAAAAATGAAACTAAGAAGAAGAGTGTAAACAAAGATTCAAATGGAAGCATAGCTTTCAAGAGAAATATGTTAGAAAAAAAATCATGTTGATAAGAATGATGTGATATTTTAGAAGAATATATTGCCCAAAACAAGTTTGGGGGAAAGAAGAAAACTAAAGTTACAAAAGCACCCCTCCACTTGTGGTCTTTGGTGTCCTAGCCTAAATAGGGAAAACTTCCTTTTGCTTGGAAGTATGAGGGATAAAGGGTAGTCTTACTCTCTCACTTTGAATTCCAACTCCTTTCCTTCATATCCCCCAACACCTTGGCCTTACATTACAAGCTAATAAAGTCCTAATGATCTTCTTGCCAATGCTTATGTTGTTTTTACTGTCAAGTGAGTAACATGAAATTGATCACACACTTCATAATCCATTATTATTCACCTAAAGCTCACCGTGTTAGCATAATCTTAGCTATTACAAGTCATTGGGATAGGAGAGCATTGTATGTCATACATAGAAGTGCATGGGATGGATGTATAAATCTTTTGAATCCTTGGGACCTTTCTCGTCTCAGAATCGACGGTTTGGATGGTAGATCTCATACTTCTTAATGCATAATTTTCTCTTAAACTTTGATTTTCATATGAATGTGGTGTTTAGCTTAATAAAACTGTTTTAGTTAAGATATTCTTTAAGACTGGCGATCACACACACACGGAGAAATTAAAAGTAGTAGCAGTCTTAAGAAAAGACTAGTTGGTTTTATATGACTAAGCCTGCATATATGTGGTGAGCACCAAACTGAGATTACATGCATTCCATACACTTATAACTTGAGATGAAACCAAAAAGATTTTATGTTTTAATTATGTTTTATTTGTAGTTTTATTTTAGTTTAATATTTATCTTTTTGTATTTATCTCGCATAGTCGAGTCACTGTCTCCTTGAGTTTGTGGGTTTATAGAGGAGTGTAAATAGTGTCACCCTCACAAAAAGATTTTAATTTTTGTTATTTATATGCTTTTGTATTTATAAGTTTATTTGTTTACTCGTGGACGAGCAAAGTTCAAGTTTGGGGGTATTTGATCGATGTATTTTATACGATTTTATATACTTCTATGACTTAAATTATGCTATTTCACGAGTCTTTTGAGTACTAATATATGTTTTGTGAGTTTTGTAAGTTTCAGATTATTGTGAAAATACGCGAAACCTGTGGTTTTAAGTGCAAATTACAAGAAAGAGAAAATTGAAGAAAAATGAAGATCAAGCTGACTGACACCTTGCGACCGCAAGGTAGGCAGTGTTAATAGAGAACAATCAAAGAAATCAAAGCCCTGATAATGGGAGACCTTACGTTAGTATCCAACACCTTGCGACCGCAAGGTAGGCGTAATGCGACCTTTTCGGATTTTCACACATTATTCGATCCAATCACAACTCCCGAGTATATATAGAAGTCGATGCCGAGCAAAAGCATAGAGAGGACGCTCCGGAAGCTCTTTTCATAGATTTTAGGTAGTTTTAGATTGTATAACATAGTTAGATTTTGTAATTTCAAGTATTGAAGATCAAATCATGTATCCAATCATCTCCATGTGTCGTTCATTGTCTATGATGAACTAAATCATCCATAATCTAGGAGGTGGGAGGTAACTTGTATCGAATTTATGTTTTGATTCTATATATATGTCTATTCAATGCTTGTTGATTGTGTTGTTTATCAACCCCTATATTATTTTGCTTTGAACAAATGAATGTAATCGCAAATAATAAAGGCTTAGAGGTGCGGATAACTGCATGACCAAGTGCATATGTCGCATATGCTCACCAACACAATAAATTGGACCTATCG
>CM028381.1:20648164-20685679 GCA_013146195.2 Codonopsis lanceolata
GCACCGCATGTGCCAATAACGGATACCAAGGATTTTAGCATATCGAGCTATAGACATGGTTCCCTCGCTCCATCCTGAACTCTTTCTCTCATCGTCGTCTCAACCATTAGGCACGAAGAAGCCCTAAACCCATCTCAAAGTTAGCACACTTGAGCCCTTGCTCATCACCCAACTAGCAGTAGAACCTCCCACCAATGACAAGGCCTTCTCGCCTTATACAGCCTAACACAACCTTCTTCTCATCCGCGCCAGAGCCGCAGATCTTCTTCAAATCTCTCAGCCATAACTCCGCTTATACTAGCATCCGCCTCTCAAATGATGAGGCTTCATCTTCAAGAACCTCTCCAAGATAGTATTATTTCGCACCCTCGCTCATGTATAACATCACTCGCAGGCGGTACACTCGCATCCGGTTCAAGCGTGGTGGAGGTACATTCTCGACTCACCACGAGCCATCTGGTCATAACCTCGCCATGGCAATACAAATCGCCATCTGCAGCATTCATGCCTAATGGATTCGGTGGTAGAGGTGGCAACTCCGCCTTAGGTTTATCAGGAACTCTCCTGGGTCTGCCTCTACCTCGGCCTACACGATTTGCTCTAGGATTCACCATCAAACACCTATAAGAATTCACTCGAGGCTAGAACATCACACAAAGAAACAACCCACCTAGGCCATGGAACCTATCCTAGCCGAGAGCTAACCTATAACAACGTAAGCTCGATACCAATCGACCAGTTGGGACCGACCGAGATGGGATCGCGGACTGACCGGCCCAAAGAGGGGAAAAAAGAAACAAAGAACATGCAAGGACTCAAAATATTTTAAAACTGACGTAACACAACATTTCAGTCGTAGCAAAACTCGACACTAAAGGCCGGTATTTTGAAAATCTTTTCACCTGATTAAACAATAAGCAATTAAAGCAAGTCTTCGGCGACACTACATGCCAGAACCCAAGCTAAGCAATTAATAGAACTAGAAAGTAAATAATAGCTAATGGGATGCTCAGCGGAAGTCTATACGTAGTGAACAACAACACGATATACAAGGCACGACTAACACAATTGCCGGCATCAAAAGGAGTATAAGTACTACACGAGTTAGAACTACAAGTAGCCAACAGGGGAACACAAGTTCAAAGTCTATACACATTCCCAAGCATAGTCTAGTTGACTAGCTTCAAAACCCATCGTCCTTGCAAAATACAAAAGAATAGAAGAGGACATCTAAAACCACCTCTTCACCCGCAAAGTCGGACCAAAAGAGAACTAAGGAGTACAAGCACCGCGAGCTTCAACGAGAAGGACCTGTCCTGCTAGGATCTAAAAGCAATAAAGGGGAAAGGGTAAGTCGTAAAGACTCGTAAGCTATCAATCGTGCATGACATGGCAATATGCAGCTCGCAAGGCAAGGCATTATCACAAGTATAGAGATCATGTATTCAAGATGCACATTATTGCACATAAGCGTTAGTAAGTAAACCACATAGAATAAGGATATATGGAGAGCCGGGCCGCTGCGTAGTTCTTACAAGGCAAACACTTTCGAACGCATAAGTATCGATGGGTGTGAAAAATACATCGATCTTCCAAGGAGATGCCCAGGGATAGACACTCAATGAACGCTATAGGTTGGCCAAAAAGAGAGCTACTTCCACCGTGGCCACAAGGAGGCGTGTGTGCGAGAGCAAGTATGCCACCTGACTCACGCATGCCAAGTAATGTTTACTCAACAAATAATCAAGTATAGAACGAGCTCAACAAGAGCGACCTCGTTTAAGACAAGTAGATAATTATCATCAATAACCAAGCAAATTTGAGCTCGACAAGAGCGAACTCAATATGTCAAATAGGCATTTATTATGACATGTAAGTACAAGCATGATAGTCAATACAATTCAAGAGTCTAGAACTAGTTCTCTAGTGGAACGCATGTAATAACGTCGTAGGGATTGATCATTGAACCGGTATTGTTCAATAGCTCACTAATGTCGACTCCGTTGAGTCATTTCTATAAATCTAACCAAATAGAGTTAAAACACTAGTTTTATTTCAAACTCTTTTCTAAGTTATCGAATCGATTAGACTAGGTCATTAATCCAAATAATAACCATAGCTAAGAATAACTCAAGTTCCCAAATTATGGAACCCTAGAATCACGATTTCCAAATAATTGTCGAAAGTCTATGATCCAAGAACAATAGTTATTTCTAACGTAGCGTAGAACACTTTTAATTCTAGGCTTAGTGTCAAAACAAAACATCTAAGTTCACAACCAATAATTTCTAGAAATTTGTACTCTCTAAAACACATCATTAACATGATAGAAATCAAGGAGAGCATGATTTAGACATGGAAGAAAGAGGGGGTAGCATGTTATATCTAGCATGAACCTAAGGGAAATCGATAGCTTACCTCAAGCCAAGCAAAAAGAAGAAAGCAAGAAACTAATCGGTGACAATCGATCTACTCGACTGCCAAGCCAGAACGGTTGTCTCGAATCGCAAACGGTCTTGAAATCACTTGGAAGCCAAACCCTCACGCACTATCTCGCCGAGACTCTCACGCACGAACTCTCTCCAGGCAAATGAAGAAGAAGAAAAGAAATGAATCGTAAAGAGAAAGTCTAGAACTGAAGTAGATAAAATCAACTTGATTAAGAGTTAGTGGAATACACTTGTCACAAGATGAGTGATGGAAAGAGGGTTAACAATCTTGATTAGGCTTAGATTAGACTAATAAGGTTCTAATACAATTGATTAAGGCCACTAATGAAAGAGGTTTAGTAAGGGTACAAGAGTAATCAACCAAAGTTGCAGAAATTCCCGTCATGCTGGAAACCCATCAGTTTGGTTCTGGTGGCGAACTTCCTTCATGTTGTTCGGTTCATAGGGCCGAACAATGCCCTAGATGTTCGGGTGGCAAAGTAGAACAATTCCTCAGGCCAAACGTTAGGTCAAACAGGTCCAGAATTGAACGTATAACACACACAAGGCATATACAACTCAAAGAAGCAATATAATTAGTACTAAGGGTCAATTAACAATGATAAAAGACTCTCATGGTCTTGGCTAAGTCCAAAAGATCAAGGTCCGAGCAAGAACAAGCTAAACTAGAGCTTGCAAGGCAATAAGAGTTCGATACGACAAATACGACTCGATCAATGAATACAATCAAGTCAAACATGTTAGGGATATTACTAGCATGTTAAATACACATTATAATCATGTTAAACAAGTATAGAACGCAAGTTATACAAGTAGGTTTCGGGTTCTCACATCCTCCCCCACTTAAAGGAATTTAGTCCCTAAATTCATACCGGAATCATCAAATAGGAAAGGGTATCTCGCTTTCATATCATGCTCGGTCTCCCAAGTAGCTTCCTCAATGTCATGGTTCTTCCATAAGACTTTGACTAACGGAATCCGCTTTGTCCTCAAGATTTACTCCTTAGTATCAAGAATCCTCACCGGTCTCTGATCATAAGAAAGGTCAGGTTCGAATGTAATCTTATCGTAAACAAGGACATGCGATTCATCCTTCAAGTATTTGCGTAGCATCGAGACATAGAATACATCATGAACATCCAATAACAAAGGTGGCAATGCTAACCGATACGCCAAGGATCCAATCCTTTCTAAGATCTCAAATGGCCCAATAAATCTAGGTGAAAGTTTACCTTTCTTCCCAAATCGCTTAGTACCGCACCGGGGCGATACTTTCAAGAATACATGATCACCAACCTGAAACTCTAAGTCACGTCTCCAGTTGTCTAGGTAGCTTTTTGTCTACTCTAAGATGTAAGCAATCTGTCTTTAATCAATTTCACACTCTCAGCTGACTGTTGTACCATCTCTGAACCCCATAGCTTAGATTCACCAACTTCATCCCAGCAAATCGGTGAACGACACTTACGCCCATATAAAGCTTCATATGCCGCCATCTCAATACTGGACTGGTAACTGTTATTATACGCAAATTCGGCTAATGGCAAATGAGAATCCCAACTACCTTTGAAATCCATGGCACAAGCACGTAGTAAATCCTCTAGTACCTGAATCAATCTCTCGGACTGACCATCAGACTGTGGGTGAAAAGCCGTACTGAAATTCAACTTCGTCCCCAAAGCCTCTTGTAATGAATGCCAAAATTGAGAAGTGAACCTGGGGTCTCTATCAGATACAATACTAACCGGAACACCATGTAATCTCATGATATCCTAGACATACAATGCTGCTAACTGACTCAAACTATAAGTCGTCGCAATAGGAATAAAATGTGATGATTTAGTCAACCTATCCACAATAACCCATACTGCATCATAACCTCGACGAGTACGTGGCAATCCTGTCACAAAATCCATGGTGATATGTGATCGATGTATTTTATACGTCGATTTTATATACTTCTATGACTTAAATTATGCTATTTCATGAGTCTTTTGAGTACTAATATATGTTTTCGGTGAATTTTGTAAGTTTCAGGATTATTGTGAAAATACGCGAAACTCCAGGGTTTTAAGTGCAAATTACAAGGAAGAGAAAAATTGAAGAAAAATAAAGATCGCACAATCGGACACCTTACGGACGCAGGTGCTCTGCACCTTGCGCAAGGTAGGCGCATCCTCGAAGCCAAGAATCAAAGAAATCAAAGCCACCCACATCGGAGACCTTATGACGCAAGTATCCAAAGACCTTGCGACCGCAAGGTAGGCATAATGCTTGATTTTCGGATTTTCACACAGTCATTCGATCCAATCACAACTCCCGAGTATATATAGAAGTCAGATGCCGAGCCTAAGCATAAGGAGGACGGCTGGAAGCTCTCTTTACATAGATTTTAGGTAGTTTTAGATTATATAACATAGTTAGGTTTTGTAATTTCAAGTATTGAAGATCAAATCATGTCTCCCATCATCTTCATGTGCTGTTCATTGTCTATGATGAACTAAATCATCCCTAATCTAGAGGTGGGAGGTAACTTGTATCAATTTATGTTTTGATTCTATATATATGTCTATTCAATGCTTGTTGATTGTGTTGTTTATCAATCCCTATATTATTTTGCTTTGAACAAATGAATGTAATCGCAAATAATAAAGGCTTAGAGGTGCGGATAACGCATGACCGAGTGCATATGTCGTATTAATCGGCTCACCAACACAATAAATTGGACCTATCGATGCACGAGAGTGATAAGTTAGGACCGTGTTCTTACATGATCTAGGTGATGATAGATCATAAATCTAGGTGACAACTAGATTGACAGTTCCTCGTGCTTAGGATATGGAATGGATGAATTTTATGGGATGGAGGCCGAACCAATTGTTCAACGCACTATATCTATTTTTAGTGAACGAACCCAAGACATTGAATGACATTTTATGAATTGAACATAAAGGAGATAAAAGTGAAACCCTTAATCCTAGATTTCCACTCACCATAAGATCTTCATATCTTTATTCTGTCTAATTAGTTAAACATCTATAACTAGTAGATTAGAGTAGAATTAAACATAAAAAACCCCCTTAGGTTAATAATTTGCTATCTATAATCGCACTGCTCGTGATCACTTGTCTCTCGTGGGTTCGACCCTTGCTTCCGAGTCTATTCTATAATAGTCTTGTCCACTTGCAAGGAAATAGATAAAATAAAACATCGATCAAGTTTTTGGCGCCGTTGGGGACAAGCTAGTTCACGTGAAGTTAGTTTGTAGGTAGCGTAGTTTTTAATTTAATTTAGTTTTTAGTTTAATTTTCAGTTTTCACAATAATAAAAATACAAAAAGATTTTATTTTAATAGTTATTTGTTTTTAAATTGTTTTAATTTATTTGCATGCAAGGTCGTAGATCTTTAAATCCTAAATTGGTAGACTTAGATCAAGACAAAGAAGACTTAACCCTCACATGGAAGAAGCTGTTAGAAAAGAAGTTCTTAAGCTTTTAGATGCGGGTATAATTTACCCGATATCGTATAGTAAATGGTTAGTCCTGCCCAAGTAGTTCCTAAAAGTCGTGAATTACCGTTGTTAAAATGAGAAAGATGAATTAGTTCCTACAAGGACTATAACTGGTTATAGAATGTGTATCGATTTGAGGAAATTAAATGCGGCAACTAGGAAAGACCACTTTCCTTTGCCATTTATTGACCAAATTCTTGAAAGACTAGCCGGTCATGAATATTATTGTTTTCTTGATGGTTTTTCTGGGTATAATCAGATCCCTGTTGCACCTGAAGACCAAGAGAAAACAACCTTTACATGTCCCTTTGGTACTTTTGCTTTTAGGAGAATGCCTTTTGATTGTGTAATGCACCTACTACTTTTCAAAGATGCATGATATCTATATTTTTGATTTAGTTGAAAGATGCGTAGAAGTTTTCATGGACGATTTTTGGTTTTGGAAATTCTTTTGATCCTTGTTTAGAAAATCTTACATGTCCTAAAAGATGATGCGAAGAAACTAATTTAACTCTAAGTTGGGAGAAAAGTCACTTCATGGTAAAACATGGAATTGTCTTAGGGCATGTTGTTTCAAATAAAGGCATTGAAGTTGACAAAGCTAAAATTGAAGTTATTTCACAACTACCCCTCCCACCGGTTAAAGGAGTTCGAATTTTTCTTGGCCATCTTTGGTTTTATCGAAGATTTATAAAATTTTTCCAAAATCGTAAACCTCTATGTAATTTGCTAGCAAAGATCTGAGTTTTGATAAAGAATGTTTAGAAGCTTTTAATTTATTAAAAGAAAAGTTAACTTTGCCCCAATTTTATCCGATACGATTGGTCACTTCCTTTTGAAATCATGTGTGATGCATCAGTTTTGCAATTGGAGCCGTGTTAGGACAAAGGGTAGATAGAAAGCCTCATGTGATCCATTATGCTAGTAGAACTCGAATGATGCTCAATTGAATTATACCACTCTTGAAAAGGAATTTTAAGCGATAGTATATGCTTTAGAAAAATTTAGATCATATTTGCTAGGATCAAAGGTGATAATCTTTTGATCATTCGCATTGAAATATACGTTAAGTAAGAAGGATGCTAAACCAAGATTAATTAGATGGATGTTATTGTTACAAGAATTTGACATAACTATCAAGGATAAAAAGGAGCGAGAATGTTGTGGCCGACCACTTGTCTAGGTTAGAATTTTCACCCTTGCTTGAGCGTCAATTTCTTGATGATCTGTCCCCATTAATGATAATTTTCACGATGAACAACTCTTAGCCATTAAAGATTCGACCCTTGGTATCTTGATTTTGTCAACTATTATGTGTCGATATCATTAATCCGGATTTTGATCATTACGAAAAGAAGTTTTTTAGGCGGAAACTAAAAATTATTTTTGGAAGCTCCTCACTTATATAAGATTTGTTCTGATTCTTTAATAAGAAGATGTATTCCAGAAAAAGACCAACAAGGTATCATGGAATTCTGCCATGGATATTCTTGTGGAGGTCATTTTAGTGGTAATAAAACTGCTCGAAAAATTTTGCAATCAGTGCGTATTGACCCTCTTGTTTTTAGAGATTGTGAAGCTTTTACTAGAACATCGACAAATGTCAAAGAACATGTGGTATAGGAAAGAGAGAACGAGATGCCCTTACATGTTAATTTAGTAGTTGAAATTTTTGATGTTTGGGGTATTGATTTTATGGGTCCCTTTCATGTCCAATAATTGCGAGTATATTTTGGTAGCGATTGATTATGTCTCTAAATGGATAGAAGCAGTAGCAACCTAAGACTAATGATGGAAAAAAGTAGTTAAATTTGTGAAGATTTATTTGCTAGATATGGAGTCCCTAAGGCCATAATAAGTGACCAAGGAACTCATTTTACCAATAAGTTGTTAAATAATGTTCTTAGAAAGCATGGTGTAACTCACAGGTTAGCTACACCTTATCATCCACAAACATCCGGACAAGTAGAAGTAAGCAATAGGCAAATAAAAGCATTATTAGAAAAGGATTAGGCCTAATCGTAAAGATTGGAGAATCTAAACTCAAGGATGCTTTATGGGCATACCGAGGCGCTTTTAAGACACCCATAGGAATGAGTCCATATAGAATGGTATATGGCAAAGCTTGCCATTTACCGATTGAGATTGAGCACAAAGCCTATTGTTGTTAAAGAATTAAATTTGGATTTAACATTGGCCGGAGAAGAAAAGATTGTTTCAGGTTAAATGAGTTAGAAGAACATAGGTTAAATTCGTATGAGAATGCGAAGACTTACAAAGAAAAGACCAAAAAGTATCATGACATGGGATTAGCCAACAAAATGCTTCATCCAGGTATGAAAGTTTTACTGTTTAACTCTAGATTAAGGTTATTCCCAGGAAAGTTGAAATCTAAATGGTCTGGTCCCTTTAGAATTGTACGAATTTATCCTCATGGGGCTGTTGATATACAAAACCCCAAAAACAATGAAGTGTTTAAAGTGAATGGACACCGACTCAAGCCATATTTTGAGCCAATGTCAGTTGAACGAACAATTGAGTTAATCCGTTTGGCTGACAATGAACCACCAAGAGATTAGGCTTGCAGTTTGGTCGAGCCAAAGACGTTAAACAAAGGCGCTAAGTGGGAGGCAACCCACTATGTTGAAGTTATTTTGTTTAGTAGTTAGTTTAAATATGCTTTTCTCCGTTAAATTTTATTTTTGGACATTTAATTTTTAATTAAATATGCCAAAAATCAAGTTTGGGGGAGAAAAACATCTTAGTGTTGTATTTATATGTTACTAATAATTTTTAGTTTAGATTATTTTTTTTTAGATTTTGCATACAGGAAATATCCAAGACATAACGGAAGTTAACGGAAGGGCTAAATTGCAAACGTTGAAAAGTCAAAAGAAAAACAAGAAGGAAGTCACCACCTTGCGGACTTGAGGTGTGGAGGATCTTGCTAACCGCAAGGTCCCCAATAAATGCATATCTCGTGCCACGCACAATCATCGAGGGAATTAGCGAGAATCGAACGGTTTGGCGCCCACCTTGCGGACGCAAGTGTGCAAACCTACCAAGGTCCCCTTATTTAAAGTGCCGGGTTTTCATTTGCAGAAATCACACAACTCCTTCCCTCCTTCAAGCAGCAGTGCAACAACAGTCCAAATCCCTTCAAAATTCCGGCAAGATCTCTTCAAATACCGGCATTAATCTCAAAGATCATCTCCCTCCTCCCTCAAACTCTTCATCTCCCTCATCCACTCATCCACCATTGCACCCCACAAATTGAAGATTTTGAAGAAAGAGAAGGAAGATCCTCCATTGTTGCCGTCAAAAGATCAAGCTCCACTCCGGTTGCATTCACTCGATTAAGGCTGCAAACAAGTAACCCTAACACCCTATTTAAATTCATACGTAAAATATTTGCATGCTAGGGTGCTAGATAGCTTTAACGTAGATATATTTTTGCATGCTTTAGATTAAATTTTTAATTTTAAAATTTTAAAACCACAATTTTAATTGTTAAACTTTTAGTTTTTAAATTTTATATCAAACAAAATGTTTCGTAGGCGTAGAAATTCCGGTGCTTCATCCTCCGGCCCCGCTCAGGAGGAAGAGCACAATTTTGACATAACCCGATTCGTGTCCTACGAGGCGTCAGAGAGGTACGCAAACAAGCTCTCCAAGTCCTTGGTGCCCGAAAGGGGATTCAAGGCTGAAGACTTTGGTATCCGTCCCAATCTGATAGCTCGTAGGTGGGGGCTTTTGCTAGATTCTCCGCCTAGGGACGCCGTAGTCCCCATTGTCCGAGAATTCTACGCCAATGGCGACATTGGCATGGATGGCGGTGTGCAAGACACTGTTTATGTTAGGGGCACTGTAGTTGATTTTTCGGCCCAAAGCATTAACACTCACCTCGGCACCTCCAACTTTGCGGTTGGTGCCGATGACTATAGCACACACCTCAACCCCCGTATCCCTGTCGAGGTAGTCAATGCTGTCATTGCTCTCCCTGGTGTGGAGTGGTCCTATAGCCGTAACCCACCATATGGACCACGCACCATGAGAGAGTCCTTCCTTCAAGACACGGCCAAGCCCGTGTATAAATTTGTGTGCGGACGTCTCATGCCCTCAAGTCACCAAAACACGGTGAATTGGGAGAGGGCTGTCTTGACCTACACCATTATGACTGGTGGGTCTATTGATGTTGGCCGTTTGATCAACGGCCAAATCAAGACCCTTATTAGAGGTAGGACGAATGCGGGGTTCGCGTTCCCGCATTTGATTACTGACTTGTGTAGGGGGGCAAACGTGAGAATGCCCAAACACACAGAGAGGCTGAAGGCTGGTCCGGTCATAACTAGGGCTATTTTGTTTGAACACCACCAGTAGTCGAGAGTGAGGGTTCCTCAAGAGGAGGAACCAGAAGAGGAAGAGGACCCGCTCGTTGGGATCTCCAACAGGTTGGAGGAAGCTATCCTCCAAACTAATATGGTGAGTCAGCAGTTGGCACAAATGCGTCGACCCGAAATTTTTTTGGGTTAACACCGTGGGACATAATGTCTCAAATTATTATGGACTGCCACCAGGAACGATCCCCGAGTTTCGTCCTCATTTGTTATCTCCGCCCGACTCACCTTGAGTCGAGGCCCAAGTTTCGTCCTCGTTCGTTAGGTGGACCCGCTACGTCCTTTTTATATTTGTCCTACCCCATCAATCCTCTCATATGTTCCTCTATTTTGAGGACAAAATAGAAATTAAGTTTGGGGGGGGGATTTAAAATTTTAGGTCTTAGCAGGTCCTAGCCTAACGAGGAATGGAGTTGGGCTATGTCGTTAGGGTGAAAGGAAATTTCTTTATTTGATGACCATTTAACTCTTCACCCTATTTTTCATGTTTTTATTTTTTCTGATTTTCGGAGGTGTTGCCTTGACCAGAATACACTCCTTTTGGATACTCGTGGGTTCCTCTTAAGGGGACCCATCATCAATTGTGTCATCGTCATCATCTCCCAATTTCTTAAAAAAATATATTAAAAAATTTAATTCAAAATATTCATCCTCGAGTTTAGGTGTGGTAATGCTAGTCGTAGTCAATGAGGAAAATAAATTTAGTGCAATGAACCGCATAGTTAGTCTGTAAATCCTTCTGGAATTCACTTAATTTTGCGAAACTTTTACTTTTCTCCAAATTCTTCATGCACTCACACCAGTCATAATTATGGATTGATTAGAATAGTTTTATAAAGTTTATAACACCTATTTCATTACAACAAGATATGCACAAGAATATGATGCATAGCCATTCGAACATAATTGTTGCATTAAATTGTAACTTAGGGTCAATTGCATGTTAGTTAGATCCCTTGGATTTTTCTCATTTATATATCTCAAGCACACTTTCGAACCGTGTCTGCATGTTAGTCTCAATTGTCCCTACCATCTGTCTTAGCGAATGCTTATGTGAAATCCAGTGATGCTAAACACTCAACCCCAATTCCCATAGTTGATATGATATTTTGTGTTGTCTTACTTGCTTTAAATACTATGTGAGCATTTGGCATTAAGAAATGACTTAGGCCATCTTTGGATCGTTAGAGCCTAAATATTCCCTGACCTATACTAAATATATCCCTAGTGTCCCCTTTGAGCCTAATAAAAAAGAATGGAGTGTGCTAAGCACACTATTTAAACCCCCATTCGCCATCGTTTCTATTACCCACATTAACTTAACCCTAAAAGCCTATACACTTTTAGCCTACCCTTTGAGAGAGTAGGATTGGGTGGAAATTGATTGTAGGAGGACCACTTCTTTTCAGTTAGGCTATTTTTCGGAAGGCTTCTTCTTTCCGTCGTCGAAAAAAAAAAAAATCATGTGTCGACGAAAAATGAAACGGAAGAAGAAGAGTGTAAACAAAGATTCAAATGGAAGCATAGCTTTCAAGAGAAAATATGTTAGAAAAATTCTGCTGATTAGTAAGTTGTGATATTTTAGAAGAATATATTGCCCAAAACAAGTTTGGGGGGGGGGAAGAAGAAAATTGAAAAGTTACAAAAAGCACCCCTCCACTTGTGGTCTTTGCAGGTCCTAGCCTAAATAGGGAAAACTTCCTTTTGCTTGGAAGTATGAGGGATAAAGGGTAGTCTTACTCTCTCACTTTGAATTCTTACTCCTTTCCTTCAAAGCCCCCAACACCTTGGCCTTACATTACAAGCTAATAAAGTCCTAATGATCTTCTTGCCAATGCTTATGTTGTGTTAAATGCCAAGTGATAATATGAAATTGATCACACACTTCATAATCACTGATATTCACCCTTAAAGCTCACTGTGTTAGCATAATCTTAGCTATTACAAGTCATTGGGATAGGAGAGCATTGTATGTCATACATAGAAGTGCATGGGATGGATGTGTAAATCTTTTGAATCCTTGGGACCTCGTCTCAGAATCGACCTGGTTTGATGGTAGATCTCATACTTCTTAATGCATGATTTTCTCTTAAACTTTGATTTTCATATGAATGTGGTGTTTAGCTTAATAAAACTGTTTTAGTTAAGAAATTCTTTAAGACTAGCGATCACACACACACGGAGAAATTAAAAGTAGTAGCAGTCTTAAGAAAAGACTAGTTGGTTTTATATGACTAAGCCTGCATATATGTGGTGAGCACCAAACTGAGATTACTTGCATTCCATACATCTATAGCTTGAGGATGAAACCAAAAAGATTTTATGTTTTAGTTGTAGCTTTATTTTAGTTTAATATTTATTTGTTTTTGTATTTATCTGCATAGTCGAGTCACTCGAAAGAGTCTCCTTGAGTTTGTGGGTTTATAGAGGAGTGTAAATAGTGTCACCCTCACAAAAAGATTTTAATTTTTGTTATTTATATGCTTTTGTATTTATAAGTTTATTTGTTTACTCGTGGACGAGCAAAGTTCAAGTTTGGGGGTATTTGATCGATGTATTTTATACGTCGATTTTATATACTTCTATGACTTAAATTATGCTATTTCACGAGTCTTTTGAGTACTAATATATGTTTTCTGGTGAGTTTTGTAAGTTTCGGATTATTGTGAAAATACGCGAAACTCCGTGGTTTTAAGTGCAAATTACAAGGAAGAGAAAAATTGAAGAAAAATAAAGATCGCAAATCTGGACACCTTGCGGACGCAAGGTGCCTCGCACCTGCGACCGCAAGGTAGGCAAGACGTGTCCTCGAAGCCGCCAATCAAAGAAATCAAAGCCACCCACATCTGAGACCTTGCGACGCAGTATCCAAAGACCTGCGACCGCAAGGTAGGCAGAATGCTTGATTTTCGGATTTTCACACAGTCATTCGATCCAATCACAACTCCCGAGTATATATAGAAGTCAGATGCCGAGCCTAAGCATAAGGAGGACGGTTGGAAGCTCTCTTTACATAGATTTTAGGTAGTTTTAGATTGTATAACATAGTTAGGTTTTGTAATTTCAAGTATTGAAGATCAAATCATGTCTCCCATCATCTTCATGTGTCGTTCATCGCCTATGATGAACTAAATTATCCCTAATCTAGGAGGTGGGAGGTAACTTGTATCGAATTTATGTTTTGATTCATATATATATGTCTATTCAATGCTTGTTGATTGTGTTGTTTATCAATCCCTATATTATTTTGCTTTGAACAAATGAATGTAATCGCAAATAATAAAGGCTTAGAGGTGCGGATAACTGCATGACCGAGTGCATATGTCGTATACTGACTCACCAACACAATAAATTGGACCTATCGATGCACGAGAGTGATAAGTTAGGACCAGGTTCTTACATGATCTAGGTGACAGATAGATCATAAATCTAGGTGACAGCTAGATTGACAGTTCATGTGCTTAGGATATGGAATGGATGAATTTTATGGATGGAGGCCGAACCAATTGTTCAACGTACCATATCTATTTTTAGTGAACGAACCCAAGACATTGAATGACATTTTTATGAATTGAACATAAAGGAGATATAAGTGAAACCCAGAATCCTAGATTTCCACTCACCATAAGATCTTCATATATGTTATTACTGTCTAATTAGTTAAACATCTATAACTAGTAGATTAGAGTAGAATTAAACATAAAAACCCCCCTTAGGTTAATAATTTGCTATCAATAAAGCAACTGTTCGTGATCACTTGTCTCTGTGGGTTCGACCCTTGCTTCCGAGTCTATTCTATAATAGTCTTGTCCACTTGCAAGGAAATAGATAAAATAAAACATCGATCAATATGCTCCCATTTCCTCTTCGGTATCTCAAGTGGCTGTAGTAAACCGGCAGGTCTCTGGTGTTCAGCTTTCACCTGTTGACATGTCAAACATCTAGATACATGCTCTGCAATCTCTCTCTTCATTCCATTCCACCAAAACTGTCTCTTCAAGTCTCTATACATTTTAGTACTCCCTGGATGTATAGTGTACTTGGCCTTGTGAGCCTCATCAAGAACCACACGCTTAACTCCATCGGTAGTAGGAACGCAAACTCTACCTCGAAAAGTTAAAACTCCACCAGTGTTAATAGCAAACTCCGGTGTCTTACTATCACCCAATCCATCAATAATTTTCCTCAGTTCAGGATCAGTAGCCTGAGCTTCCTTGATCAACCCAAACAAAGCAGGCGTAGCACGTACACTAGCAAAGATAACACTATGCTCGCTCACAACTGGACTCCATTCGCGGACATCCTCTAGCATCTTCCACTCTCTCATCATCAAGCAAGACATATACACTTTCCTACTCAAGGCATCGGCAACAACGTTAGCTTTCCCCGGATGATACAAGATAGTACAGTCGTGATCTTTAAGCTTCTCCATCCATCGCCTCTGTCGCATGTTCAACTCCTTTTGCGAAAATAGACACTCCAAACTCTTGTGATCGGTGAATATCTCAAACTTAGCTCATGCTCCTCTCGCGACTTCGAGTACACGAGGATATCATCAATAAACACAATGGCCATAACGCGTACAGGTGCGTTTGTCAAACCATGAAGACTACAGGTGCGTTTGTCAAACCAAAAGGCATAACCACGAACTCATAATGGCCATAACGCGTACGAAAGACTGTCTTTGGAACATCTTCCGCTCGAACTCTCAACTGATAATAGCCACTCCTCAAGTCAAACTTGGAATAAACAACTGAGCCCCGAAGTTGATCAAAGAGATCATCAATGTGTGGCAAGGGATACCGATTCTTGATAGTAACCTAGTTCAACTGTCGATAGTCTATACAAAGCCGTAAACTACCATCCTTCTTTCTCACAAACAACATCGGTGCACCCCACGGAGACACACTCGGTTTAATGAACTCTCTATCTAGAAGTTCTTGCAACTGTTCTTTCAACTCTCTCAACTCCGCTGGAGCCATTCTGTAAGGTGCTCTAGATATAGGCGAAGTACCTAGCAAAAGCTCAATGCAAAACTCTAACTCTCGGTCGGGAGGTAAAGCATAATCAGTAGAAAAGACATCTGGAAATTCACTAACTACCGGAACATCTTCTAATTTAGCAGTCGAGACACTAGTATCAAGCACACAAGCTAAATACCCCATACAGCCCCGAGATAAAAGTTGTCTAGCCCGTAAATCAGAAATAACATGTATATCATTCATAGCATGATCACCCGTAAACACAAACTCCGGAATACCGGGCATGGCAAAAGTGACTCTCTTACGTTGGCAATCTACTAAAGCATGATTCACACAAAGCCAATCCATACCAAGAATCACATCAAAGTCTCGAATAGGCAATACTACCAAATCATTATGCAAGACTCGATCATTAACAAGCACATCAAAATCTCTATAAACCTCATACGCCAACAAGCAATCACCCAACAGTGTAGACACCTCAAGCATGTAAGGCAACTGAGCAGGCAATACACATAAATGCTCTAAGAAATGCGATGCGACATAAGAATGAGTAGACCCGGGATATATAAGAACTCGAGCTCTAAGACCGAAGACAGAGAGAATACCTCCGATCACAGAAGTAGACTCGGGAACACCTTGCAGATCAAGTGCAAAAACACGAGCCTGCACCTTAGGACGCCCATCATTATCCCTCTTGGACCCGGATTTCTGAACAGAACCTACTGACTGAGTTGTTCTAGACTTAGGACAGTCTCTGAGCTGATGACTAGGATCTCCACAACCAAGACAAGAGCCAAGCCTAGTCCTGCACTGCTCGCTAGAATGCCCAATCTTATGACAGTAAGAACAAGTCAAAGGTCCACTACCCTGAGTCTATTGCTCCTGAGGAGTATGAGCACTACTACCACGACTCTCAGACTGACGCCTATACTTCCCGCCCGACTGTCATCTGTTCTGACTACTAAAACGATGATTACCCTGAAGGCCGGATCAATTCCCAGAAGACTGACCCCTCCCCGAATGCTGTGAGGTCACCTGCGAAGATTGCTGCTGAGAAGGCTTCTGACTGTGCTCCTCAATGTCTCGCTCAATCTCATAAGCACGATCACCGCGCTCCGATAATCTTCCAACTAAAGAGATAACAATTGTTTCCTAAACTCGTTCTTCAACCCTTTCACAAACTTATGAGTCTTGTGTCTCTCATCTTGCACCAGATGTGCACAATAACGGGATAATTCAGTGATTTTAGCATAATACTGAGCTATAGACATGGTTCCCTGCTCCAGATCCTGGAACTCTTTCTCTCGTCGTCGTCTAACCACATTAGGCACGTAAGAAGCCCTAAACTCCATCTCAAAGTTAGGCCACACTTGAGCCACTCGGTTCATCACCCAACTAGCATGTAGAACCTCCCACCAATGATTGGCGGCTCCTCTCAGCTTATACACAGCTAACACAACCTTCTCCTCATCCGTGCAGTCTAGAGCTGCAAAGATCTTCTTCAAATCCTCTAGCCATAACTCGGCTATACTAGCATCCGCCTCTCCCTCAAATGATGGAGGCTTCATCTTCAAGAACCTCTCCAAGATAGTATTATTTCGCACCCTCGCTTCATGTATAACATCATTCTGTGGTGGCGACACTCTCGCATCTGGTTCTGGCGGTGGTGGAGGTACATTCTGACCCTAGCCCAGCGGAGCCATCTCGGTCATAAACTCCGTCATGTGGCAATACAAATCTGCCATCTGCGCATTCATGCCTACTGGATTCGGTGGTGGAGGTGGCAACTCCGCCTTAGGTTTATCAGGAACTCTCCTGGGTCTGCCTCTACCTCGGCCTACACGATTTGCTCTAGGATTCACCATCAAACACCTATAAGAATTCACTCGGCGTTAGAACATCACACAAAGAAACAACCCACCTAGGCCATGGAACCTATCCTAGCCGAGAGCTAACCTATAACAACAGAAGCTCTGATACCAACTGTGACGACCCAGCCCGGACCCGAGATGGGATCGCGGACCGGACCGTCCAAAGAGGGGGAAAAAAGAAACAAAGAACATGCAAGGACTCAAAATATTTTAAAACTGACGTAACACAACATTTCAGTCGTAGCAAAACTCGACACTAAAGGTCGGTATTTTGAAAATCTTTTCACCTGATTAAACAATAAGCAATTAAAGCAAGTCTTCGGCGACACTACATGCCGGAACCCAAGCTAAGCAATTAATAGAACTAGAAAGTAAATAATAGCTAATGGGATGCTCAGCGGAAGTCTATACGTAGTGAACAACAACACGATATACAAGGCACGACTAACACAATTGCCGGCATCAAAAGGAGTATAAGTACTACACGAGTTAGAACTACAAGTAGCCAACAGGGGAACACAAGTACAAAGTCTATACACATTCCCAAGCATAGTCTAGTTGACTAGCTTCAAAACCCATCGTCCTTGCAAAATACAAAAGAACAGAAGAGGACATCTAAAACCACCTCTTCACCCGCAAAGTCGGACCAAAAGAGAACTAAGGAGTACAAGCACCGCGAGCCTCAACGAGAAGGACCTGTCCTGCTAGGATCTAAAAACAGTAAAGGGGAAAGGGTAAGTCATAAAGACTCGTAAGCTATCAATCGTGCATGACATGGCAATATGCAACACGCAAGGCAAGGCATTATCACAAGTATAGAGATCATGTATTCAAGATGCACATTATTGCACATAAGTGTTAGTAAGTAAACCACATAGAATAAGGATATATGGAGAGTCGGGCCGCTGCGTAGTTCCTACAAGGCAAACACTTTCGGGAAAGTGCAAGTATCGATGGGTGTGAAAAATACATCGATCTTCCAAGGAGATGCCCGGGATAGACACTCAATGAACGCGTATAGGTTGGCCAAAGAGAGCTACTTCCCCACTGTGGCCACAGTGGAGGCGTGTGTGCGAGAGCAAGTATGCCAGCTGGACTCATGCAGATGCCAAGTAATGTTTACTCAACAAATAATCAAGTATAGAACGAGCTCGACAAGAGCGACCTCATTCAAGACAAGTAGATAATTCTCATCAATAACCAAGCAAGTTTGAGCTCGACAAGAGCGAACTCAATATGTCAAATAGGCATTTATTATGACATGTAAGTACAAGTATGATAGTCAATCCAATTCAAGAGTCTAGAACTAGTTCTCTAGTGGAACACATGTAATAACGTCGTAGGGATTGATCATTGAGCCGGTATTGTTCAATAGCTCACTAATGTCGACTCCGTTGAGTCATTTCTATAAATCTAACCAAGTAGAGTTAAAACACTAGTTGTATTTCAAACTCTTTTCTAAGTTATCGAATCGATTAGACTAGGTCATTAATCCAAATAATAACCATAGCTAAGAATAACTCAAGTTCCCAAATTATGGAACCCTAGAATCACGATTTCCAAATAATTGTCGAAAGTCTATGATCCAAGAACAATAGTTATTTCTAACGTAGCGTAGAACACTTTTAATTCTAGGCTTAGTGTCAAAAAAAAACATCTAAGTTCACAACCAATAATTTCCAGAAATTCGTACTCTCTAAAACACATCATTAACATGATAGAAATCAAGGAGAGCATGATTTAGACATGGAAGAAAGAGGGGGTAGCATGTTATATCTAGCATGAACCTAAGGGAAATCGATAGCTTACCTCAAGCCAAGCAAAAAGAAGAAAGCAAGAAACTAATAGGTGACAATCGATCTACTCGACGGCAGCTTCGTAACGGTTGTCTCGGAATTGCAAATGGGTCTTGAAATCACTTGGAAGCCAAACCCTCACGCACTATCTCACCGAGACTCTCACGCACGAACTCTCTCCAGGCAAATGAAGAAGAAGAAAAGAAATGAATCGTAAAGAGAAAGTCTAGAGCTGAAGTAGATAAAATCAGCTTGATTAAGAGTTAGTGGAATACACTTGTCACAAGATGAGTGATGGAAAGAGGGTTAACAATCTTGATTAGGCTTAGATTAGACTAATAAGGTTCTAATACAATTGATTAAGGCCACTAATAGAAGAGGTTTAGTAAGGGTACAAGAGTAATCAACCAAAGTTGCAGAAATTCCCGTCATGCTGGAAACCCATCAGTTCGGTTGTGGTGGCCGAACTTCCTTCATGTTGTTCGGTTCATAGGGACGAACAATGCCCTAGATGTTCGGGTGGTAGAGTAGAACAATTCCTCAGGCCAAACGTTAGGTCAAACAGGTCTAGAATTGAACGTATAACGCACACAAGGCATATACAACTCAAAGAAGCAATATAATGAGTACTAAGGGTCAATTAACAATGATAAAAGACTCTCATGGTCTTGGCTAAGTCCAAAAGATCAAGGTCCGAGCAAGAACAAGCTAAACTAGAGCATGCAAGGCAATAAGAGTTCGATACGACAAATACGACTCGATCAAGGAATACAATCAAGTCAAACATGTTAGGGATATTACTAGCATGTTAAATACATATTCTAATCATGTTAAACAAGTATAGAAGACAAGTTATACAAGTAGGTTTCGGGTTCTCACACCTTCTCTTTTGAATCTATAGCCGTGAAGCAAACCTGAAAATATCAAGGAAAAAAGGTCCCCTTTATTTTCTTTCGGGTCCTGATGATTAGCAACTTTTTGGAACTCATATCTTCTTAACCTTGAGAGAACTAGGTCTCTCAGATTTCGGTGTGAACCTTATTAGGCATTCCGGAGCTAGATGGCCTAAATAGTTGTAAGAGTGGCAAAGGTGAAAGTTCCATGGAGAACTGTGATCTACTTTTGCTGTAGAATGCATATGATTTTATTTCCTTCCAACAACACTCTTGGTTCAATATGCTTGAGAGGTTTCTTGTGAATGTTCCTTGGTCTATTAACAACGGACCTAGCCTTGGTTGATATGTTGTTAGGACACTTAGGAGCATCCACCAGAATTCCCTTAAGCTTAATATCATCTTGGGAGCCTTAGCTTTTTCTTTGACAAACTTGATAGGTGCCAGCAGAAATTTCATTTATCTATAGCCAGTAGACTTTTCCTTAGTAGAGATGTTGTCGGTAGACTTAGATTTCTCTATTGTACCTTTAACAAGCTTCTTATCAGAAGCAACTACTTTGGATTTCCCTTTGTGAGCCTTGGGGTAAACGTATGGAACACTGGTATAGCCAAGTCCACATTTACCTTTGTTACTAAAGGTCTGTTAAGAGAAGGAAAGATCATCAGCAGTCTTTGAGGATTCGTCTTCCTCTATGACAGAAGAGTTTGCTAAGTTGTGCTCATTATTATAGCCTAAGACTGATTTATCTCCACTTGGTTTTTGGCTTGAGAGGATTCCTTCAAAGGTTTCCTTAGAGTTGTTCCAAGAGTCAATGGTCTTTTGCAAGGCCTCTTTCTCCTGGTTTAGCCCTTTGATGTGCTCAAATTGGAAATCGGCTTTGTCATGCAGGAATTTGTTTTCCTCTTTTATCTTGATACTCTCCTGTTGGCAGCCATTGAGAGTTTGCACCTCTGCTGCCAGCACAGATTTCTCAGCAGCAAGCTTATCATAATTCTTCACAAGCTTTACGTAGGCTTTCCTGAAGGTATTGAACTCCTCAAACATATCTTGATTATCCTTGAGCAGTTCTTCCTTACTGAAGTTCTCACAGTTGTTCTTAACCTCTTCAAAAGGAGAAGGTGAGATCTTGACTTCATTTTCAGAATCATAGGTGGGACTTGATTCTTGAGTTATTAATCATATGTTGGCTTGCTCAAAATCATCCTCATCCTCTTCTGAATCAGTCTCAAACCATGTAGCAAACTACTTTTCCTCAATGTCCTCAGCCAACATACCTCTTTGTTTTTGAAATTTTTATAAGGAGGTTTTTGGTATGCTTCAAATTTTTGCTTTGGACATTTAGAAGCAAAGTGACCAAGTTTTCTACAGTTATAACACACAAGTTCATTACTAGATGAGGCTTCATCAATTTTTCTGAAAGACTGTTGTTGTGTGTCCTTCCTACCAGATTTTGTAAATTTCTTAAAACGTTTTACAAACATAGCAAAATTTTCATCAGAAAGAAAATCAATTTTCACTGGAGGAAGTGGAAGGTTTGTCATCAACTGGAGTAACTTCTTGTACCATGGCTGGCAAGGACAGAGTTTTGAACTGCTTGTCCTGCTCTAGAGCTTGACTAACTTCGAGATTATAAACCTTCAAACTTGCATAAAAACTATGAAGAGTCATTTCATTCAAGTTTTTAGATTCTTTCATGGCGGTAGTCTTAACATGCTAGAGACTACCTAGGGAGCCTAGAAATCTCATGTTCATTTCGTTTTGACCATAAGTTTTACCTAGAGAAAAGCAACTATTAATTACCTCGCTGAAGCGATCGTGCTTGTCTTAGGGTTTCCTTATGATCTTTCTTGAAGGAGTAAAATTGTTGTATGAAGGTGTACTTCCATGTTGTCTCTTGTATCTTGGTCTCCTTCAAAGTATTCTACAAGAGTTTCCCACATTTCTTTGGCAGAGGTACACCAGATCACTTGTTGATAGGTGCTAGTGTCTAGAGAGCTTGTGATTATGTTTATTGCTTTACTATCCAGCTCCACTAGCTTCCTTTCGTCCTCGGTCCATTCAGATTCTTCTTTAGCAACTTCTAGAGGATTACCACCAATATTTGCAAGGAGATCTGGCATCATTGGTATGTGACGTCTTTTTAGCACACATTTCCATAACCTGTTATCAATGGAGTTCATATAACGCATTATCTTATCCTTCCAAACATCGAAATAGCCTTCGTCCAATATTGGGACACGGTTTGCATTTGACGTAGGTAGCACTTAATGTGTTTATGCCATTGGATCTTTATCTCTCAAGAGGTCAATCTTGGAAAAACTTGTTTTTGAAAAGTTAAGCTCTGATACCAATTGTTAGTCCCAAATGGTACAATACTAGGCTAGAAAGGGGTATTGCCTATTTACATGTAAAAACTTCTTAAGAAAGGTTCATTTATCAATTACTAATAGCTTATGGAAAAGGTTGTAGTAGCGGAAGAGTTGCAAGGAAGACACACTAAGTCTGCTGGTAAGCACTACCAGTTGACTTGGTTGTTCTCTTAAGTTTGATGCTCGAAGGAAATAAGTTAAAGAATAGATAAGAGTATAAAATAGTAAATACAATAGAAGAATGAACACATGTATTTTGAGATGGTTCATACTATAAAGAGTACTACGTCCACCACCAAAGCAGTCAACCTTGGATTTGAAAGTGCACTATGTTTTCCATTAGTTCTATTACAGAAATCTCTAATGGATCGTGTACAAAATATTTGACTTGTATTTGGTGGATGGTAGTGAATATCTGGGAAACATAATATTCAATGTGCTAAAGAATAGTTAATGAAAACAACAAGAGGAATGAAATAAGTAGCAATGAATGTGCAGTCTTGTTTTTGTTGTTGAGGACTTCGTTAATTAGTTTATGATCTCTTGAATGCACTAAGTAAGATGACTTGAGTTGTTGAATAGTTTCAAAGCATTTTATTCTTTTGGTCTTTAATGGAGGTATAAATATATATGAGGGCATCTTGAGACCGTTTGAGAAGATGAAGTGAGTAACAACTCTATTAGGTTGGAAGCATTAAATTCCTGGAGCTGTTAGGTGTACTTCTTCTTCATTGATATCTGATCGAAGTATGGAGAGGAGCAGGTGGAAGACAACAGAGGGTGCAGTCTTGTAGGAGTTGGTACAGACTGTACATGTCACGCTGTGTATCATCTCTGTCTCATTCAGTAATCATCACAGACGAAAGTCTTCGACCTTTCTAAAAAGCTGGAGTGGTGTATCCATGAATTCATGAGTCAACTCTGGAAGGATATAATTCAAACTGATATTCTAGAATATCTGAATTAATAACTCTTTTCTGAATGAGCTGAGCTGGACATCTTGATGGTATTCATACACGTCATTCTGCAGTCCGTAGATAGACAAGGTCTGCTGGTGAAGCCTTTGCCGAAATCTTCTGGTGATGAAAGTCGAAAGCTGTGAAGTCTAAATAATTATTCTAAAGGAAAAGTTCTATACACAGTTGCTACGCTAAGTGGTACGCAACCCATTTAACCACTAAGCATATAACCTAATATAATGTATGAACAAATGTAAATCTAAAATACAATGAGAAACATCAAAAGCTCAATTCCTATAGGGAAATTTTTGTGAAATTTTGTTTTTGGGAGAAAATATTTTTGACTCATTGACTGATTTTTCGATGAGGCACTTGGGTAGCTTATCACTTGGTTCAGTTCCTCACTTGTATGCGCATTTGTCTTTAATTCTTCCTTTATCATTCTAGGCATACACATTAGAGTATGTATATTTGGTGATTATATCATACTTCTAATTCTTATGCCCTAGATAATTATGAGTAAACAAGTGCTTCTCTCTCTCTTGTTCAAGAATAGTTGATGTCTAAGGTTGATTGTTTAGAAAGAGTTTGTTGAATACTTATAAATATGGTGGAAGCATGCCTAGGGTTTGTCATGGTATTCTAGTTAGCATTTAATTTTGTTTCTTCTTTTATCTTGATTAAATTTGGAATTCCTAATTCTTTTGGTTTTTGATCAAGAAATTTAGTTTCCTAATTTGTTTTGACTCCCATCATCCTGTTTCCATATCCAAAAAGGTTTATGTTGCATGCCTATAATACATTGGATAGTAAGTAGTTGAGTTTAATTTAAACTCTCCTTAATTGCTTATAGTCGTTGTATGATTTAACCCTTTATATTCTAATTGAGTTTGGATTATATTGGGTTTGTACTAACAATTTGGCTAGGCTTATGATTTAAGAATCCGACTCCTCTACCATGGAATCAAGGTCGCCAAGTCCAATCTGCTCCAGTCAATGACGCACCCAATATTGTGTCATCCACTGCCTCATCAACAACTATTGATTTTTTTTCCAAATTCCAGACTCCACCATTGGATGATCATGCTGCTGCCTCTTCTGCTCAAAGAGGGGGAGATATTAGATGAAGGGGGAGATATTGGATGAAGGGGGAGTTTATACTTTGGTTGGATATTTGTTTACTTTAAACTGTGTTTGATAATTTTAAGTACCTTGGATATTTTGAATTGTCCTATTCAAGGGGAGTTATTCACATGTGCTCATGGTATTTGTTTTGACCAGAAAGACAACAACAAATGGGGAGATTGTTAGGGTGAAAAATAATCGTGGGTTATTTTTCCCACTTTGGCCGTGTTCTATTACATTTAGAACACAAGTTGTTATTGTCTTTCTAGGTAATTGTTAGGAAGCTTGGTCCTTGCCTTCTTTAAGGAATCTAATATGGCAATCCCTAACTTGTAGGAATTAGATGTTTATTTCCTTAATAACTCTTTCCTAATCCTAACATTGCCTTGGTAAATTGTTTTCTTGGTGGACAAGTTTACTAGAGCTCTAAAAAAGAAATGAACAACCTTGGAAGTCTGGTGACCCAAGCAGAGAATTTTCAAAAAGTGTTTTGTACGAAGAAGTGGTGTCACGAAACCAAAGCCACCCAATGATACATCATCAGAAGACTCATCAGATTCGTTGTTCACTGTTTTAGTCTACACTCTTTGTATTCTTTTGATGTGCTAATGTATTCAAGATTGTTTAGCATATATTAGTTATATCTTCTCACTTAAGAGTTTTCATAATGATTTCCACTCTTAAACGGTAGGGGTGTGCACGAGCCCTAAGCCCGCAGGCATTCGCAATGCCCAGTATGGGCCCATCAAGTAGCGGACATTAGATTTAAAAGCCCAGTACTATTGATCAGCCCACATGCATTAGTGAACGGGCTTTAGATGGGCATTGGGCGGGTGCGGGCAGGCACGGGCTTCAGCCCATTTGTTATTACTTATTACTACTCATTTTATTTTTCAACTTAAAAATTAATGTCAAGAAATTAGTCATGTTTTGAAATCATTTTGTATAGGAAGCAAATACAACAATATCATGGCCCAATTTACAAATACGAAAAATGAACAAGAAACAATATACAAAAAGATTAAAAAAAAACTTTGACAATAAGAAATAAAAAAACCTTTAGCATAAAGAAATAAAGAGAGAGATCGAGAGAGAGAGAGAGAGAGAGAGAGAGAGAGAGAGAAAGAGAGAAGGGTATCGTTGACGACTTGACGCGGTGAGATTGTGGAGTATGGAGACGGCGAGGCTGAAGCGACGGCGGCCGACGGCGAAAAGGGAAGCGACGACTCGATGAAGTGTGAACTGAACGAAGATGATGAAGACGAAGTAACAAACTTGAGAGGGCAATAAATGATCGAAAAAGATGAAGAAGGCGTTGGATGTGTGAGTCGAGAACGTCATTGGGCATGATTTGAGAGTCGGAACGTCGATGTTTTCCAAGAAGATGAAGAAGACAATTGCCGCACCTTACTAGTTACTAATACTATATTTAATATTGATATCAAATTTTAATCTTGCATGTGATGAGATTGAGAATAGAATATCAATAGATGTCTAGATGATTGAGTAATTAATTATTAAAATAATAGAGTTTGACTTTTAGGCTTTTATTTTTAGCAATAGCTTTATTAGTTTAAGTGTATTATACTATTACTATATTTATATATTATAATTTATAACTTATAATATATAAATATAGTAATAGTATAATACACATAAATTAAATATATAGGATTTGGTCAAAGATCTATAATTAAAAAATATTAAAAAGTTATCATAGAAGAGGACGGGCCAGGCCGGGCATAACGGGCAGGGAGCAGCTGAAGGCCCAGTAGAGCCCGAGACCATGGGCATTTGATTCATTTAAAGCCCAGTACTATGTATAGCCCATGGGCACGGGCACTGACGGGCTTTAACGGGCTTAATAGGCATTGACGGGCCCTGCTCACCCCTACTAAACAGTTTATTTTCATATTGTAAGCAATTAATTGTAATATTTTAATCTAGTGAAAGTTTGACCCTGAGGCATCGTCTACAAGTGTTTTACTTCTAGACATAAATTACAACTTAGTGTCATTCTGTTTAATTCGTTTATTATTTATTTTAATTATTCAGATACTGTTTACACTTGATGACTCATGTATCATTGGATACACAATTGGTGATTGCTTTAGCAAGTGTTGTTTTTATTGAATCCTAGCTGCGTTTAGTATTTCAGTGTAATATATATATATATATATATATATATATATATATATAAAGGAGTATGTGTGGTTTCATAAAAATGAGTAAATATAGAAATTGAACAAAGAAACAAAGCTAATAAATCAATACATGGATAATTATGCCAAGTGCATGACAATGAATTCACATAAGCATTTCCAAAGTTCAAATAGTATGGCCGTTGTGGGATCCCTTACATGACAACTTTGGTTGCATGAAGCCATGAGAAATGATAAATGTATGATATATGCATAGAAATATTTGATTGTATTACCAATGTTTAATTTATCCCTCTTTTTTTATTTATCAAGTTGTTAAGGGAGGGATTAATATATCTTAGGCGCTGGTCGCTGGGCAAATGAGACTTCTTCAAAATCATTAGAGTTGAGATGTTGGAGAAAGTTAAAGTTTCACTTCCAAGTTTAAGTAAATCTAAGTATATGTCTGAATTGGGTTGGTCGGAGAATGGAAATAAGAATTTTGGGTATAAACTTATTCCTGTTTTGTCCTAGCCAAATATATCTCTTTCTTCTGATACTTTCCTAGAAATTGAGAAATCCGAATTATTGTTTAGAAATTGAGAAATCTGAATTCTTGTTTAGAACCGTTTCCTTCGTGTTTGTCCTTCCTATTCTAATGGAAAGAAATCCCAAAACAATTTTGAAAATTGAAATGATAACCATTATGTATTTTGCACATGCCCGGCCTTCGTCTAATCTTCAAGAAACGTGTAGGAGTCATGTTGTACAATTACAATCATAAAAGGTCTTGAACTTGTGACCTATGTGTTATTAGCATGACGCTCTAACCAACTGAGTTAATAGGCCAACTTGGGTCTCCTAAATTTACTTATCAAAAACAAAATGTTACTTGACAATCAATGTTTTTATCTAAGTCATTAATAAAATTTTTTAAAAAAAATTGCTTAAATTGAAATACATGTGCAATTATAATAATTATTGGGTATATAATATCAATATTTCAAACAAAAAAACAAGTTTTTTTTTTTTTTTTGCTATTTGGCCATCATTTTTATTGCTTATGTTTGTTTAATTTTGTTCTTTTAACTTGAACTTTTAGTGCAAACATGTTACCAAAAAAATATCTATCCGAAAGTCAAAAAATAAATAAAATAAAAATAATTGATGGGGTCTATCGTTTTTGTCGTAAATTGTTTAAATTGATGCAGAATAATAGTTTTCAATAATTTTTAATGCTTATTTTTCTTTTATGTTTGGAGGTATTGTACATTTTAAATACTTTAAATGATGAAAATTTTAAAAAACTGTTTATGTAAGAATCTTATTTTTATATTTTTAAGGGCCCTTTTTTGGTAAAATTGAGGGTCGGTCCACTTTTCAAAGTTTTAATTCGCTCCAATACAGTGTGTTTTTTCAACCGGAAAAAGGACACTTTTGGGGGCAAAATGACTGTGATACCCGTAATGAGCCTAAGACTTGCTACGAAGATGCATCGCGATTCAAAAATTTATGTACCGCAATTCAAAAATTTATGTATCGCGATTCAAAAATTTAAGTTTATATCCTAGGTCCCATTGTCTTGTTCACACGTAAATGCAAGAAAAAGAAAGAAAAAAAAAAGTAAGCAGCTAATCTTCATCCTGTAACCACTCCACCCATCTCTTCCACCCATCTCCACCATCGAGGTTACAACTTCTTATTTTTATTTCATCACCTTTCTTCTAATCACAAACGCCCAATCCCCTCTCAACATCACCTCTACCTCTTCTTTTTCTTAATCTGCACCTCTATGCTCTTCTCTCGTCCTCCGAACCAAGCCCTGGACAAAAATTGATTGGGTGAAAGAAGAAATTACTTGAAGAGGATATGGGCGATTTCACTATTTCTCTCTATTTTAGTATCTTTTCTACTTTAGCATCACCACGATTTAAAGTGTTGGCTACTTACCTTTACTAGTTTGTTTGCTGATGACTTGTTAACCTGGATTGTATAGGTATGGACGAAGCACAAGGAGAATTTAATTTTGATGGAAAGATACCATTTCTTTGCTTCAAGTTGTAGACAATTCGGCTTCCATAATTGTAAATCACTCTTTGAACTGAGAAGCGATGAAAGAGATGTTGATGGAGCTCTCGTTACTGTTCTTGAAGTTCTCAAGTTGGTGCATAAGTTGTTCTTCGACCTAGTATTGCGATACATAAATTTATGTATCGCGATTCAAAAATTTATGCATCGCGATTTAAAATTTTGATTTTTCAAATCGCGGTTCAAAAATTTATGTATCACGATTCAAAAAATGATGTATCACGATTCAAAAAATAAAGTTTAATTGTCTACTCCTTCCAAACCTGAGTCCGATTAGGTTCGTCGAAATACGCTTTGGGCTCCCGCCCTTTCGCAACGTTCGAAGAATCCGAAGACTGGGACAAAGGCCCCCGAATACAAGTAAATCATTCCAAACCTAACAGTCTTCCGTCACAAATCTCAAACCCAATTTAAGGAAGTAATCGTCAAGGATTTACTATTAAACCATGTGGTTGATAACAGATGGAGATGACTCACGAAGCATCAAGGTAAGCTCCTCCGATAACCAAATCCGAATAGAGCGAACACACCCAATGCGTCTGTATACATTCAGCGAAGTGCAATAAAATTTAGAGACTTTTTTTTTTACTTTGGTATTATAGGAACATTTATTTCAAAAATGACCTTTTACGATTTTAAAAAAAAAGGTGGACTAGAGGGGTTACAAATTTTATAAAAGGGATAGGTCAAAATTTTACCCTTTTTTTTCGACCTCAGGCCCCAAGAAAATTATTGAAACAAGTTTCTCAACAGCTAATCAAGCAAGACTCATCTATGACTAGCTATTAAGTCGCTTGAAAAAGGTCGGAGTAATATTAAGGAACTCGAAAGGGCAATAAAACTAAAAATTATAATCTAATATCAAAATAAAACTAACCATTTATAATCATAGTAAATCTGGAGGCGTAAAAATAATATAACCTAACTAATAGTTCCTCCGTCCCGATAAATGTTCCTAGTTGACAAAACACAAGGATTAAGAAATGTAATTAATGATGGGTTATAAAATATATTGCGGTACTTAATACAACATCTATAAAATGCTTAATACAACACTTTTGAAAATGCTTTCCCCAAAATACCCTTTACGTAAATTCATTTTTTTTGTTTTTTGTTAAATTAATGTTTTGTTTTTTTATTAAATTTAAATTAATGTTAATTTTTTATTTTAATTTAAAATTTAATAATTAATTTGAAATCAATTGGGATTAAAAAAATGCTTAATAGGGATTGGGTTGAAATCACCAAATGGGTGTTAGTTTGGGATGCTTGGGTAGCCAAAAAGAGGCCGGGCGAATGGAACTGGGCTGGTGGCAGTCCAAATCAAATTGGGTTGGGACTGGGCGAATGGGACTGGGCTAGTGGCAGTCCCAAAAGGGGTTTGGGTTGGGGCTGGGCGAATGGGACTGGGCTGGTGGCAGTCCCAAAGGTGGTGCCTGGGTTTGGGACCGGGCTGGTGGCAGTCCAAAAGGGTTTGGGTTCGGGGCTGGGCTAGGGCGTGGCCTAGGAGGAGAGGAGGAGGCCGGTGGGCTGGGTTTGGGCTGTTAGTGATGTTTAATTCCTAGGGGTAACTTTGTTAATTTTTTAAAAGTGGGGGTGGTTGTATAAGTTAGAATTTTTTTTTTTTTAGTTAAGTGGGGGTGGTTGTATAAGTTAGAAATATTTTTTTTTAGTTAAGTGGGGGTGGTTTTAAAAGTTAGAAATATATTTTTTTGTTTTAGTTAAATTACTATATTATCCTTAGTCAAATATATATAAACAACATATTTTAGAACAAAAAAACATACAAACCAAAAACTATCATAAAATTTCATTATCTCTAGAAATTTTCTTTTCCTCAATTCAAACAAGGTATGTTTTCTAAACTCATTCTTTGTAATTTCAATTTGTGTTCATGAATAGAAAGCAAAAATAAAAAATAAAAATTGAAGATCCCCGTCGAGAGCCACCTTGCTCCACCACCACCTACCGACCTTGGTTGCCTGACAAGCAGCTGGGTTGGTGGTGCTAAATTTTGTTAGATTTTGTTTGTTTTCGTTAGTGTATGTTAGTTTCTGTTGGGTTGTTAAAGTTAATTTTCTAATTTTTCAGTTAGGTCCCTTAAACTGCAGCTACTTGTTATTATTAGCACTTGCTCTTTGATATAAGATGTTTAATTAATTTTAATTTTGTTAGTGGAATATTAAATATTATTATTTGTAAATAAACATGAAAAAATGACTTTAGTTTGCATTACTTAATCTATAATTAATTATTTATTAGAAATATAAATTAGTTAAACTAGTCCACGTAATTAAGAACACTTTGTTATTAAATACAACATTGTGATTTAGTTATTTTGTTTATGATGAGTTGACAACTATGCTTTGAAGTGGCACATGCATTCCTCACATGCACTTTGCCTTTAAGGCAAAGTTGTCGTGGTGGTAAATTGCCAGTCCTAATTATAATCATATTAAATATATTTGTGAATAAGCATGAATAAAATACCCCAAATATAATTTATTTAATTTTTTATATTGATATTGTTAGTTAATATTGTTAGTAAATGTTATAATTTTGTTAGTGGAATATTAATTATTATTTTTTGTGAATAAACATGAAAAATGACTTTAATTTGCATTAATTAGTATGTAATTAATTGTTTATTAGAAATATAAATTAGTTAAATTAGCTTACGTAATTAATAACACTTTTTTTATGAAATATATTTGTGAATAAGAATGAATAAAATTCCCCGAATATAATTTATTTAATTTCTTATATTGATATTGTTAGTTAATATTGTTAGTGAATGTTATAATTTTGTTAGTGGAATATTAAATATTATTTTTTGAGAATGAACATGAAAAAATGATTTTAATTTGCATGAATTAATCTATAATTAATTGTTTATTAGAAATATAAATTAGTTAAATTAGTCCACATAATTAAGAACACTTTGTTATTAAATATATTTGTGAATAAGCATGAATAAAATTCCCCAAATATAATTTATTTAATTTTTATATTGATATTGTTAGTTAATATTGTTATTAAATGTTATAATGTTGTTAGTGGAATATTAAATATTATTATTTGTGAATAAACATGAAAAAATGACTTTAATTTGCATTAATTAATCTATAATTAATTTTTTATTAGAAATATAAATTAGTTAAATTAGTCCACGTAATTAAGAACACTTTGTTATTAAATATATTTGTGAATAATTATGAATAAAATACCCCGAATATAATTTATTTATTTATTTATATTGATATTGTTGGTTAATATTGCTAGTAAATGTTATAATTTTGTTAGTGGAATATTAAATATTATTTTTTGTGAATAAACATGAAAAATGACTTTAATTTACATTAATTAATCTATAATTAATTGTTTATTAGAAATATAAATTAGTTAAATTAGTCCATGTAATTAAGAACACTTTGTTATTAAATATATTTGTGAATAAGCATGAATAAAATTCCCCGAATATAATTTATTTAATTTTTTATATTGATATTGTTAGTTAATATTGTTATTAAATGTTATAATGTTGTTAGTGGAATATTAAATATTATTTGTGAATAAATATGAAAAAATGACTTTAATTTGAATCGTGCAATGTAGATGTCATGTTTTCCACGTGATTATAGAGGGAAAAGACCGGTGGTTGATGATGATCCGGAGCTTCAAAATTACAACGGCCGATCAGATAATCGATGTGTTCTCGCATTCTGCTCGACGAAGAAGAACTGCATGCAGGGAACCATCACATTTTGATGAGAGTGAGTCGCCATCGCTTCAAGAAACAGAAGAAGCAGAGAGACGATTGCAGGATGTGACTCCTACAATGCCCATTTTGAGACGTCCTTCTAATTCTAGTAAGGGTCTTCACAGGAATCCTTCGTTTGAGTATAGTTACCAGAGGCATGGGGAGGAGGAGGAGGAGGAGGAGGAGGATGTTAGTAGAGGGAGAAGATATGGAGTCCCTCCAGCTCGAGGTGGACGAGTAGGTTCTCACTTTAGGGAGAGGATATTGCAGCTACGTGATAATGATGATGATGAGGAGGAGGAGGAGGAGGATGTAGAGGATGATAGAAGCAGACGGATAGGTGTTAGCCATCCTCCACTACGAGGCAGACGCGTAGGTCCTGGAGGTAGAAGATATCCAGGTGTACGACCAGGAGAAGGACCTTCTTTTGATAGGGGTGAGCTGTCGATGAAGTCTTATCCAGGAGGCCCACATATAACAGATGTTCTGACTTGTTATAATGGTCATGTTGCATATGCGATATGGAATGAAGAGGTAAATAAAAAATGTATTTTTTTAGTAGTTTTATTAATTTTAAATGTATTTTTTAGTTAAATGTTAATAATAGAAGTTAATGCTTTATTTATTTTAACAGGAAAGGGGAGTTTTAAAATACCAATCGCAAACCGAACGCATAGGTACATGGGCGATGAGGAACCAACAAACCACCGACAATATTATAAGTTCTAACTTGTTTCATTTAAGGGATAGCATGTTTCATCACTTTAACATGCCCTTAATATCAACATTGGTCGAGAGATGACATCCGGAAACTAATAGTTTTCACATGCCATTGGTGAGTTGATTATTACACTACATGACGTCTGACATATTTTACGACTTCCCATAACTGGGAAAGCCCTTATCTCGAAGATGGGTGTTGGAGTTGTAAAGATTCATCTTCAGAATATTCTTGGTATGACCACGCCTAAGTTAGATGCTGAGCTTAAGTTGAGTTCTATTAAGTTAACAACAATCTATCATCACCTTAAACACAACACGACTTATCCCCCAATGCAACAATGGGGTATTTATTGTGGTTGTTGGGGTCTACTATTTTCGTGGATAAGTTTCAAACTCGAGTGAGTATCCATTATCTGTCCTTTTTGCTTGACTTAGTTACCATTCCTAGTTATGCTTGGGGTGCAGCTACCCTAGCATTCTTATATCGTCATCTTGGCATGACATCTAGGGCTAAGACCTTGTATACTGTAGGATGCATGACTTTGCTTGAGGTACGTACATGTTTAAAATTAGGGCTAGCAAATTTCCCGGTTTTCCCAACCCGATCCAACACCCGACCCGAAATTTCCCGACCCGACAAAATCCCGATCCCGACTTTGTCAGGATTTTTCCCGTCCCGACTTATTTCGGGACGGGGTTCGGAAAAATTTCCAATCCCGTCGGGATTCCCGTCCCGACCTGACAATGTACACTTTAATGTTTACGATTACGACTATGCGTCTATGAGTGACTCAATGTCTCAGTCTATCTCTCACAAAAGAATCCCTAGAAATCCCAAATCCTCCCCCCGCCTCTTCTCTCTCAACTTCGTCGCAATCACCCATCGTCTCCTGATCTCCTCCAGTCGTCGTTTCTCTCTCAACCTCGTCGCGAATCGCCCATCATCTCCTCCCATTTGCCGCTTTCCTCTCAATTGTAAGTTTGTTTCTCAATGAGATCTATTTGGAGTGCCAAAGAATTTTAGGCTTAATATTGATTGTAGACATTATTCAATGTTTTTTTTTGTCATTGAAGTATTATATTATTGAATTGTGTTTTCCCTCGTCCCTCAACATCATCAAGTTTTTGCAATGAACGTGACAACTTATTCTTTCAATTTCACCGTTGTTTCTTTTTACTCGAACTTGCGAGTGATAGAGGTGATAGCCGATTGTTTGCTATTACGAAGTTATGTGTCAAGATCTTGGATTCAGATCTCAAAATGGTTTCTTCAACAATCCAAAATCATTTGTTTCTGATCTATCATGGTTTACTCATTACTGTTTCCTATTAACCTCCATTTTTTATTACTGATGATTGAAGTAGGGTCCCTTCTTTTGAAAATCCTCTGCACATCACACCTTTGAAAGCTATAGTTGGAGTTGGATATACTATGAATGCTATTAATGCTTTAATGAGGGCATTATTAAAAAAGAGAATAAGCTCCAATACAGGGTATATTGATAGAAGAAAGTAAGATACTACTTAGTTGTGCTGTGCCTTATCACCAGGATCCTGCCATTCCAAGGGAGGTTTTCTTTTGTTTGTTACCCCATGCACGGGCGTAAACTAAAGTCCAAAAAATTCATAATAAAGTGATTTTTTTCTACAACATTTTTTTGCCAAGTACAATGAATTTTTTCTACAACATTAAACTTTGAACAACAACTACTTATCCCCTAACCCCCATATAACTAGAAAACAGACACAAATAATGACATAGATAAGCGACATCACAACAAATATGAGCTTACCCTTTATGCACTGAGACAATTGTGAGTTTCAAAATTAAGTTATGCTTTTTTTCAACTACGGATTCATAAGAAGGTGACTGACGCACAAAAATTTGATCAGTAAAAGTAAGAAACTATTGATATTATGTGAACATGTTTCCTTTCTTGTATAGGTTTCTTGTTCCCTACTCCAAGTGTAACCCTAATTGTAAATCTCCCTATAAATAGGTGATTAAATCAATGGAAAGGCTATGTCATTATTCCTAAACTTTTATCAGTTTCTACATGGTATCAGAGCTCTGCTCCTAAAACCTTCTTCCTTTTCCTCTAGCGCCGCCTAAACACCCCTACAATGGCTAACGGAAATCACTCTCTCACAGTCAAAACCCTCTTGATCCCACTCAGAACCGGCCTCATCAATATCTCCCACCACAACATCACCAAACTCACCTCTACCAATTACATAGCTTGAAAACTCCAAGTTGAGGCCACCCTCATTGGCTATGACCTCTACAAGTTTGTGGCGGTTCACACCCGTGCCCGCCTCCTTGTCCTCACCAAGGATGACCCAAACATCGGGGCGTCCCAGCTCCAAACCCTCACTACCGGCCTTGGATTCGCCAAGACAAACTCCTCTTTGGGGCTCTTGTTGGCTTCACATGCGCTCCCACGGTCCTCGATCCAACGGGCGCCAACGCTCGTGAAGCACAGGACATCTGGCTCGCCTATGCTCGCCCAACTTCGCGGTCACATTAAGCAGATCAAAGATTACCTCAGCGAGCAACCAAGGAACTCGATCGATCACCAGGCTACATGCGATCTGTCAAAGTCGGTTGATGAACTCGGCTGCGGCAAACCTCTTGACCACGAGGATCTCATTGAGACCATCCTCGGTGGTTTGGATGATGACTACCACCATCGTGGATGTGGTTGAAGGACGGATACTCCCATATCGTTTGATGAGCTTCATGAAAAACTCATCAATCGCGAGCTTCTTTTGAAGCGATCTCGGCGTCCTTCGCACTTACTGCAACCCGGCAACACAACGAGACCAATAGCTCGGTATTTCGGCAACTCGGCAATCCTCTCAGCTTCATTATCGGCCGCCCTCCAACCTTGGCCACCTTCCCAACCCTCGGCATCGCTCACTCGGCGCCACGGCCGTATGCGGGTAAGTGTCAAGCATGTAAGCCAACTTGGTCACTTTCGGTTACTCGCTGCCCAAACTTTCAAGCGGTCGCCACCACCTCTGCGCGCTACTCCAAACTCGGCAAGTGGCTCCAAGTGGCAACCACGGGCTCACCTTGCAACCACGGCGGACTTTGAGACACCGGTGGCTGCTCGATAGTGGTGCCTCTCATCATGTCACTAGCAACCTCGGTAATCTCTGCTACACTCCAACTACACAGTATGGATGACATGGTCATTGGTGATGATGCTTGGGTTAACTATCTCCAAAGCTGGTTTCTCCTCCTTCATACACCCTCACACACTTTTTCCCTTCATAATGTTCTATTTGTTCGACATGAAAAAGAATCTTATATCCATATCTCAATTTTGCATCTCTAATAAAACCTCTATTGAGTTCTTACCAACTTCTTTTCATGTGAAGGATCTGGCGGCGGGTGAATCTTGTTGGCCGGACATTCTAAGGGCGGTGTGTATGAATGGCCGACCACAACCTCTCCCGCCCCACCCCTACTGGCGTGTCGGCTCAAAGTCTCTCATCGGGTGGCATCATCGTCTTGGCCATGGCCCCATCAAAAGTCGAGATATTATCTAGCCTAGGTTTAGCATTTGACACTTTCGCACTCCTATTCATTGTAATGATTGTCTTTCTAATAAAAGTCATAAAATTCCTTTTCATCAAAATACTATTGTGTCTACTCTCCCTCTTCAAACTATTTATCTTGATGTTTGGACCTCCCCCTTCCCTCTATTGATGGGTTCAAATACTATGTGATCTTTGTTGATCACTATACCCGTACATTTGGCTTTACCCGCTCGGACTCAAATGCGAGTCGCCTCCATCTTTCCCAAGTTTAAAGCCTTAGTGGAGAATTATTTTAAAACCACCATTGTCACCTTTACTCGGACAATGGGGCGAGTATATGGGGCTTGCTTGAGATTCTAGCTTGCGCCTACTGTCATCCCATGGCATCTCACACCTTACCTCGCCCCTCACACCGGGAACACAATGGGTACTCTCGGAATGTCGCCATCGCCATATTGTCGAGGCGGTCTCTCCCTTCTCTCTCGTGCTTCTCTTCGTGCCTTTACAGTCGTTTGCTTTCCAAGCGTGACCTATCTCATAAATCGACTACCTACACCCACCCTTGCTCACCGTCTCCCTACCATAAACTTTTTGGCTCTTTGCCCAACTACGCCAAGCCGTGCTTTTGGTTGTCTCGCTACCCTTGGCTCGAGTCCTTACTCCGCCCACAAACTTCTTTGCTCGCTCCACTTCGTGTGTCTTCCTTGGTTACTCGCTCACTCAAAGTGCCTATCTGCTATGATGCCGAGCACCACCAAGTTGTACATATCGCGTCATGTTCGCTTTGTCGAGTCTACCTTTCCCATGTCCACCCAGGCCACCGGCCACCTTTCGTAGATACCTATGATAGTGTCTCTTGGCTACCCCTCATGAAGCGCTCGGTCATTTCCTACAGTT
>CM028381.1:20685779-20728606 GCA_013146195.2 Codonopsis lanceolata
TAAAAACCAAATCCAAATAATGCCGGTGGGCTTATGAAATGCACAAGTAGATAATTACTCTCATGCTCAAACAAGAACCAGACCCGATCATAGCGTACATATCAAATCAAGTAGGACATAAAGTTCTACACACCAATTTAACAATGCACATATTGTACACATAACAAAACCAACCAACCTATCAGTTTAGTCCAAGAACCACCTATTGAGGTATTCATAACCCTCAAGTCACAATCAAAAGCGTAGCATATAAGCTCAAGAAATCACAATGTGAGGTCTACTATAACCCTCTACTAGATCAAACCAAAGACTATTACTTTAGTCTAAGAACAATCATAAATCAAGACTTAGCATTTTAGCTTTGTTAAAGGTACACGGACTCAACCATAGTCCCAATTGTCATAAATACTCGACATTCTCAAACCAATCTCAAAGGGTACCAAAACTAAGTAGTAGTCATATTCTGCAAGTGCTTTCATGTGCCTGTGACCAAATTCCTAAGAGAACTCATTCAAATAATCATTTCTTAAAGTAATACGAGATCATAGGTTGATCTCTAATGCTCCGTGCTCTACGAGCACGCTCTAATTAAATCCCCAATAAGCTTCTATGTCATGGGTGTCACAAATGGGACACAATTCGAGATGCTCGGGTACTCACAATCAAAACCAACCAAACCCGAACATCGTAGGATTTCAACATAAGGCTCACTAACATCTTATTGAACCTAAAATGACTCCATTGAGTCTAAATATCACATTTCATAAAATACGCATCTCATAAATCCCAAAACCAACACAACATTCAAGTTTATAATAATTCTCCCAAATTAATCCGGGCTTGTTTCCCAAGCCTAAAAATCCAAGAACTCAACATAATCATAATCAATCAAAACCCAAATGTCGTAGGACTTCAACCCGAGTTCATTAACACTTTGTTGATCTTATAGTGACTCCGTTGAGTCTTACTATTAAGTTTCATCATTCACACATTCCATAAATCCCAACATTATCATCCTCTTCAATTTATGACAAATTCCAAAATAATTCGGGCTTGATTCCCAAGCCCCAAAATTCATAAAATCCTTAACAAAGGGATAACCAATTTCTCCCAACACACAATATCATCCAAATCAACCTACACATCAATGCCCACTTTAATTAACAACCAATCCTCCAATAATTCGGGCTTGATTCTCAAGCCCTAACATTCATAAAACTCTACATAAATCACAACCCATATTCTATAACACATAATAACATTCAAATCATACTAGTCATGTTATTAACAAGTTCATATTTCCAACAATTCACAAAATGGGCATACAAGGCATACAAGGTGTTCATTGCCCACAAATAGCACATATATTGTTTTCCTTAGGGCCAATGAACCAAAATAAAAGGAAGGTAACTTACCTAGCTTGAGTGAAAACTCAAGAGAACACAAATCCGATCGGTGAAGTTGTTCTACTCGTCGAGGGCTTCAAGATTCCAAAGTTTGAAGGCAATCGGGTGGGTGGATCGTCTTGGATCGAAGAGAGAAGGAAGCTAGGGCTTGAATCTCCCTTGGACTCTCTCTCTCTAAAATACGTATGTGGAGGAGGAAGAATGAAGAGATTTGGCTGAATTGGTGAAGGGTTAGGGTATTTATACTTCCACAACAATAAGGGCACAATAGACTTTTCCCAAGTACAATTAGTAGAGATTAGGATTAATCAATCACTAATCTAACCTTAATTAACTTCCAACTAATGTTAGTACATGTTTAGGGTTAAGTATGAGAGGTTAGGAAGGGTTTAGAGGGGGTTTAATTAGGGTAGAATAGCTATAATTCGTCAAAACCCAAAACAGGGCAAAAATCCCATAAGAGACATTTTATGTTGAGGCGGGCACCTCACATTATTGAGGCGGGCGCCTGGGGCTCCTGCCAGCACAATTTCATTTGCACAGCTCTCAGCACTTGAGGCGGGCGCCTCACTCAATGCCAGGCGGGCGCCTGGGCTTCTGAACCTTCAAAACTTGGTCTAAACTTGTCCTAAATGGTCCCAAACTTATGGGCAACCATTCTAAGGTCTAACCCAACTCAAAACAAGTAAGAAACACACCCGAAGAACTCCCGAGACAACTTGGAGCGAAACCGGGAAGGGGTGCAACAACGTGCAACCGGAACGACGAATGAACTCGCAATCGAACGAGCAATGAAAGGAGACTTTTAAGACAATTCTAAGGGCTAATGAAGAAGCTTAAATACTTCTAGAAAGTTGAATAACAACTAGGGAAATAAGAGTCCCAAAGAAGAGACGATTACGCGACTCGATTCCCGAACTACGCGATAGAGACGAACGCTATCTCCAAAACTTCCAAATCATCGATAGACTTAAGGAACACCTCCAACTTGAAGTCTAATGCATCTAAATATGTTAATAAACCATCTTAAAGAGGTCTAGGACCCAAACCGAGGTCACGAACACAAAACGCAAGCAAACCTTCAATCGCGTCGCATTCCGACTATCGTCGAGTCACGACTTGTGACTTTAGCAAGTCAACAACTACACGGAGTCTCTTAATAATGTTTTGGTCTTAATATGGTATCTCAAACACATCTAGACACTCTCGCAAACCAAGCATGCAGTCGACAAAGGAAGAAGTGCAAGTATATTACGCAAACCGAGATAACGAAGGAGCGGGGTGTCACACTCTCTCCACCTTAAAAAGAATTCGTCCCGAATTCTAAATCATGATACAAACCAACATTAGGTCCACCCTCAACCACCATACATCGAGACAATGATCACTGTGTCTCTTAATCCCGAGTTAACACTCGATCTCAAAACCACCAACCTTGACTCGAATCTCCGAGTCTACCACTACAATATACACGAGGGTCGAACTAATATAATCCAGATTCAAAAGTCTACAATTCTCAATAGACACGTCATCAAACACCTTCTATCGGAAACAATATGACTCATGCTTGAGTCACGAATACACATACGAACGACAATATGTCAACCAAGTAGGCAAAATCCCCAAACTATAACATGGAAAACATAATCGAGAATATTTCAACATCCAACTACCGAAACTATTTGTCTCGGGGCACATCATGAAATTCAAGCACAAGAGATTCTAAGTTACAAGAATTAATAATTGCCTATGGAGCAATTTACAAACAAATCAAAGATAATCAAATGGGCATTTCAAACCATGTAAATCACGCTCGCGATTTCCCCATCGCGGGTGAGAACACATAAGAGCACATTAATGAAATGTTTTGAAAATTCATTCCATTTCAGTCCATTCCATTTGGTAACGGGTATAGTCAATTTCTAACTTAATTCTTACCAATCCTAGTCCAACGACGAATTCCTTTTTGCTCACCAATTCAGGGTACCTGCTGAATTAGCTTCAAAAGTTTCCGTCGTAAGGATGCGAAGGTTCATGGATAAAAAGTTTTAGGCATCCTTCAAACAATCTCCTATACTAATGAAATGAATGAACATGAGATTTTAATATACTATGATGTAAATGCATCAAGTAGGTGTTTCCTACAACTAATGCACGTAACTGAATAAAAATTCAGACCAAGTAACAAGGTCTATTACCTTGGCAAACAACAATTATAGCTATCACAAAACTCGTGTACCTAGTACACCCAACCAATATAATTTCCTAGTAATCACAATGAATCGACAAGGCTACTAATGCCCGTAACGTCCATACTCCGCAAAACTATTCTTTCTTAAGCTCTAGACCAAGTCTACAACCAATGCACTAAGCATCCTAACACAACGTTAACGTCTCAATACTCACGGTGAAGCGTCTATCTCTCCCGTGTAACCATGATTATCCTCTAAATCGCAACCTTCAACCTTCTCACAAGTCGAATGTATATCTTATTCGCATAATAACCCTTAACAACAATATAGTATAATATTACTCATTACATAAAACATATCCTCATAGAATATACAAACATCATACCAAACCAATAGGTATCAATAAACAATTCATGCTTCATAAATATACATACTATGGCCTTTCTATATAACCACACAAACCACAACTCTATATATAGCATAGTCTTATATATATATATACTAAACAAGAATCCATACACAACGTACGATTACTTACCGGTAATTCACAAACGAACCACATCATATATCGATCTCACATTGGGGTATTATTCCCGATCGAGCAAACAACCAATATTACACAATACACCATATAATGTATGTATGAATGCACATGAGCTAACGATTAGAGCGCGTACTCATAATAACGGTAATAGTAGCAACGTTATAATTTATATATATATATATATATATATATATATATATATATATATATATATATATACAAGAATATACCTTCCTATTTCTGATAGGTCTCAAAACTTCGCAATGGCCAACCGCCACGCGCGCACTGCCTCAAACTCTAGGCTGACCGTCACCATCTCTCTTTGAGCCACTGGATTGTTGACTGGTACTCCCAGACTGACCAACTCTTCTCTTCGGGCAATCTTTACGAACATGATCGCCGCCACAAACAAAGCATTTTCCTGTTGTACCCCAGCACCTATCCTCGGTATGTCCTGTCCTCTTACAAAAGTTACATGTCAACTCGCCACCTTGTCTTCTCCGAGTAGAAGTGGTAACACCACTCCGGCCACCCGAACGCACCTTTCCTTGACTAACTGTTTGAGGCGCTGACTGCCTTCTCTTATCCTCAGGGCCCCTATTAGTCTTTGATAATTTCTTTTGAGCGTACTCCTCGATGTCTAACTCTATCGCACATGCACGATCCACAGCCCCTTGGTAATCCGTAAGTAGTAACGGGATAAGCTGCCTACGATAATTCGTCTTCAGGCCTTTCACAAACCTCTCGGTCTTCTTAGCCTCATCTGGCACCAAGTAACTACAGTAACGAGCCAACTCCATAAACTTTGTTGAATACTGAGCCACGGTCATATCTCCTTGCTCTAACATTAGGAATTCCATCTCTCCTCTTTCTCGAGTCACTGCCGGACTAAACCGTAACATAAACTCCTTGACAAAGTTTTCCCACACTCGAGGCACCCCATGCTGTCTCCAATGATCTCGTATTTCAAGCCACCAATGCTCGGCCGCACCATCCAATCCAAACACCGCTAAGGTAACCATTTCTTCTGATGTACTACCCAAAACTGCAAGGATCCTCTCCATGCTTTCTAGCCAATGTTTCGCTTTAATAGTATCTGGCTCTCCATCGAAACTTTCCGGTTTAAACTTCAAGAATTTCGCAAGGACAATAGAATCGTCTTCCAGTCCAAACATCTGTTGAGGAGTCACACGCGGATCGTTAACATTTTCTCCCTCTCTCCGCCACGAGCCGTACTCGAACAATAGAACTAGCTCCACTCCAAGTTCCCGACATAATACGCCTACAAAGAACACTCAGCGTTAATAACTCAACAATAAACCCAACCCAAACAAGGCCAAGGAACCTATCCTGGCGAAATAGCTAACCTATAGCTCTGATACCAACTGTCATGGCCCGACCCGGACTCCAATGCTGTAAGATCCCGATTCCCGGTTAGCCTGAATTGCGTGCAAAGCTCGCATTTCCTCTTTCGTTGATTGCTCGTTTGGTTTGTGAGAGAGTCTAAATGTGCATGAGAGATCACATTAAGACTAAAACACTATTAAGAAATGTCATATAGTGGTTGACTTGTTAAAGTCAAAAGTCGTAACCCGACGATAGTCGAAATGCGACTCGATTGAGAGCTTATTCGGGTTTGGTGTTCTGGACCTCGATTTGGTCCCAGATCTTTACATGATGATTAAATAACATGTTTAGATGTGTTATACTTGTAATTGGATGTATTCCATAAGTCTCGTGAAGTTTTGACGCCTCGAGAATAGCAATTCTCCTTATCGCGTAGTTTGAGATTTAGCCGGGCGAACGTCTCGTCTTTCGGGAACTTATTTCCCCTATCTGTTGAGTATCATCTGGGAGGCTTTCAGGCCTATTTTGTAGCCCTAATATGTGTTTACAATCATGGGTTATTACCCGTCGGTTTGTGGTTTCATTCGACGTTTCATTAGCGAGATGTCGCGCCTTGCGTCGGTTTTACTCCGGGTTGTCTCGGGTGTTGTTTATGGGGGTTTAGACCCACTTTGAGAGTGGTTTGAGACTCGTTGTGATTATTTAAGAGTATGAGAACATTAAGGGTTGAATTATGGGCCGTTTCGAGGCTTTAAGACTTGCGAATGCATGCGGGAAAGTTCGAGACCGAGCAAGGAAACAAAACCGGAGAAGAAGTGTAGCCTGCCACCATGCGCTCGCATGGGCTGACCACCATGCGACCGCATCACTTGCTGGCCCTGTTACGGGTTTTCTTGGTGATTTTGGATAATTGCCCAACCTATCCCCACCCAAACCCATCCTAACCCACTCCTAAACCCTCCTAACTATCTTAGGGCATATCCTAACCATCTAATTGAGATTTGGAGGTGGATTAGTGTGGCTAATCAAAGGGAAACAAACCTATCACTTAAACATAAACCCACTTACCTTCCTAACCTATTTGAAGCCCTAACACTCCACTTAACCTCCCATATTCAGCCACAACTTCTAAAAAACGTGGGGAGCTTCTTGGAGAGCTTGAGAGGGAGTCTTCTAGGGTTCTTGAAGGTTCAACCATGGATTCCATAGCTTGGGGCCTCCATTCCACAATCAACACCATAGATTTGAAGAGGAGATTAAGGAGAACAAAACCCACCTCTTGGAATTCCGAATTTGTGGCTTGAAGGGGCTGATTGAGGTAAGTTTCTACACCTATCTCTCTTTGTTTTTGCCCCATTGACCCTAGGGAAATCAACCTTTGTGCTATGTGAGGTCAATGGGTGCATTTAGGGCTTTCTAGAGATACTATGAACCCTAGATTCTAGAGGATGAATTGGCTTGGGTGAACCTATTTGGGACCTTGATTTATATGATATTCATATGTTTAGTAGCCTATTCATCCTTGATATGTGATTTATTTCATGTTTATGAGCTTGATTGGTAGAGATACTTGGAAGGGGATTTTTGCCCTAATTATGTTTTGGTTCATTAACATGTTGGTAAGCATGATTATTATGTTATGTATGTCTAGTAGAGTATATTAAACCATGTTGAGTGATTAAATCATGTTTTGGAGAATATGATTGGTAAGGTTACTTAAACGAAATTTTGCACAAATTGGCAAAATTGTTCTATGATGCATTGATAGTATTTTGTTGGGTTTATGTGAGTTCATTGAATTTGGGAATATGGTTATTGGTGAAAGTTATGTACATAGGGGGGGATATTGTAGCCCAAGCTTCTATGCCCTAATTTTTGGAAGGTGTACATTAGACTCAACGGAGTCATTTTAAGTTTGATAACGTGCTTAACGAACTTGGGTTGAAATCCTACAACGATTGCATTTCGTTTGATTAATGTTGTGAAATGCATAGTCTCCAAACTTTAAATGGAATTATGATTATGATGAACTTTATGGATTTTAGGCTTGGAAATCAAGCCCGAATGAATATTGAGATTTTGTTGTACACTTTAATGAAATATTAAAGTGTGGATTTATGAAACACATAAAGAATGAAATGTAGTATTAAGACTCAACGGAGTCGTTATAAGGCTAATAAAATGATAATGAGCCTTGGGTTGTGAACCCTACAATGTTTGGGTTTGTTTGGATTATGTTCATGCACACCGGGTTTTCGGGTTTGTGTCCAATGGAGACTTATTAGAAATATATCTTGAGCATGCTTGCTAGAGCATGGGACAATAGAGACCTACATAAGGTCACGAGAATATTTAAGAGAAGATTAAGATAGAATTATCTTCTTATGGATTTTGGTTGCGTGTATATGGAATTATTTGTGAGAAAGTGACTACGAAGTAGTCATGATGTTTTTGAGTATGGGGTTGGTGTTATCGATCATGTATGACGATTAGGACTATGATTGAGTCCGGTGTACTTAAAATAAAGACTAAAAATAATGAGTCTTGAATTATGGATATTTTGAGACTAGCGTAGTAGTCGTTGGTTTGATTTGAGTTGAGGATTATGGAAGACCTCATATTATGTTTTATTAAGCTTGTATGCTATACTTAACTTGGTTGATGACTTGAGGAATAATGAGTACCTCAATATGTAATTTTTGAACTAAACTTGTAAGTTAGTTGAACACAATGGTTATATGCAAATATATGCATTGTTCATGATGTTTGGTAGAGCATTATGTCCTACTTGTTTATATGCAATTATATGCATGGTTTATGAGATTTCGTAGAGCATTATGTCCTACGTGGTTATATGCAAATATGTGCATGGATTATGGGATTTTGTGGAGCATTATGCCCTATTTGTTTATGTGCAATTATGTGCATGGTTTATGAGTTGTTGTAGAGCATTATGTCCTACATGATTTAATGAGTCCGATAATTATGAATTTGGTCTCATTGGTTTATGCAAGTAAATATCTACTTGATGGTTTGGTTTAAAGTCCAGCTGGCGGGTTTTGGTTGTTGTGTCGGCAATGGGACGATTCATAGCCTTTGGGAACAATCGCTACGAATCGTTGCATTGGGTCCTTTTTCTCCTCACTATTTGGCCAATAGTGGGATGTGATCTCGAGTTATGCCACCTAGCCTGACATCGAGCTCTCATTTCTCATCAGGAGGCTGGATGAATGTAACAGTACTCATTAAGGGAAGCGATGAGTTGAGATTATTTGGGGAGGAAACCCCAGGGTATGATTGATTGGGAATTGAGCCCGGATCATGGTTTGAGATTTGATATCAGGGTAAGTTGGTTGGGTTTGGAACCCGGATTTGATTGTAACGGTTCGAAATACGTTTACTGTTACGCATAATTATTTATGAGCATTTATATGAAAGATAAAATGCTACTTGATTTATGTGAGTTTATGTGCTTTAAAAATTAAGTACATGTTTTATGATGGTATACTAGCATGATACCATGATTTTATATGATTGTGCATTTATGCCATGCCATGTCATAATATGCCACATTTTGCATTTAGAAACTTACTGGGTCATTATGACTCACTCTGTGTGGTTGTTTTTCCCTAGTGTGTGCAGTGATCCCGTTAGTACGCGCGGCGGCTTCGGATAGTGATTTCTAGCAGGTGGTCTTTCAAGCCATAAGCTTGGAGTTATTTTATATAAATGTTGTTATTTATTTGTGAGGCTCGAATGTAAAGTTATGTAGACTTTACTTGGGTAGATTGTAGTATTATGTTATTGTTGTATATTTGGGAGCCGGTTGTATAGCCGAGCCATTGTATCCTTAGAATTTATTCCCGTTGTCATTTCGAGCATGTGTGGCTCGTTTATTCTAGTTTTGGTATTATTGTTGTTCATTCCTCCGACAGTTTTAGTCGTGAGAGCTTGGTTGGTGGTTCAGTATTGGTTATATTGTTATAGTTAAATTGTTCCTCCGGCAAGTTATAGCCGTTGAGTGTTGTTTATCAGGTTGGGATTTTGATAGTTGCCGGCCTTGGTTGCCGATGGTTTGTTGTGCGTGTCTAATGTTGTGTCACGTGCGTCGAATTTTTGGGCCGAGAGATTTACTATCTCTTTGGTCGTTTATATTTAGGAGCTTGATAGCTCGGGTCCCATTATGGTTTTGCTTCCGCAGGTTTTGGTTTTTTTTTTATTTTCTGTATTGCCGTTATGGCTTTACCTTCCTGTCGTGAGCTGGTTGGCTCGTCTTTTGACTCGCACCATTATGCTTAGCAGGTGCTTGTCTGTCTATTAGTTTGTCCTGATGGCACGACCTTGGGATCTCGTATTGAGATCCGGGTCGGGTCGTCACAGTTGGTATCAGAGCTATTGGTTAGCTATTTCGCCAGGATAGGTTCCTTGGCCTAGTTGGGTTGGGTTTATTGTTGAGATTTTTAACGTCGAGTGTTCCTTGTAGGTATATTATGTCAGGAGCTTGGCGTGGAGCTAGTTTTAGCAGACCTCGTTCGGGTACCGTTCGTGGTAATGAGAGAAGGGAAAACGTTAATGATCCGTGTGTGACTCCTCAATAAATGTTTAGAGGGGAAGATGATTCCACTATACTTGGGAGATTTTTTGAAGTTAGAACTGAGGGCTTCGATGGAGGCAGATGCTTCTAAGCCAGAGCATTGGTTAGAAAGCATGGAAAAGATCTTTGAAGCTATGGGTTGTATGCGTCAAAAGAGATGGTGACCCTAGCGGTGTTTACCTTGAGTGGTGCTTGGTGACCATTGGTGGCATGTGTTGAGATAATTGGAGACACTTTGGAGTGCCCCAAGTGTGGGAAAATTTCATCTTGGAATTTGGGGCACGATTTATTCCGGTAGTTCGGAAAAGAAGAGAAATGGAATTTATTGAGCTAGAACAAGGAGATATGGTGTGGCTCGGTATTCGGCGAAGTTCAGAGTTGGCTCGTTCTTGTGGTTACTTAGTAGAGATGAGGCTAAGAAAACCCAGGTTTGTAAAAGGCCTAAAGATGAAGTATCGTAGGCGGCTTATTCCTTTACTGACTCACGAATGCAGAGATCTTTGTGGATCGTGCTTATGCGATGGAGTTGGACTTCGAGGTATGCTCAAAGAGAACCTCGAGAGCTATTAAGAGTGATGATAATATTGGAGGCAAGTAGCACCTCGAAAAGTTAATCAAGGAATCACACGTCTTGGTAGGCAGTGATATTCCTACCTCTAGTCGGAGGCAGCGGAGGCGGTGAGTTGATATGTGATTTTTTGTTCGAGGACAAGACATGCGAGAGCAGATGTTGGGGCAAGAGCGGGAAAGTGCTTTGCTTGTGGTGGTGATCATGTTCGTAAGGATTGCCCAAGATGAGGTTAATCGGCTTGGGAGTACTAGTCGACAATCTGTGGCTCCAAAGAGATGGTGAGGTCGGACCTAGAGTTTGAGGTGGGTAATGCTGCGTGGCGGTTGGCCATTGCGGAGTTTTGAAACCTATCCGAATAGGAAGGTACGTTCTCGTATATATATTATACCGTTACTACTATCATTGTTATAATGAGTACACGTCTTATCGGTAGCTCATGTGCATTCATACATACATTACATGGTGTATTGCATATTGTTGGTTTATTGTTTGATTGGGGATAAAACCCCAATGAGATGCTGGTTTGTGGTATTGTTTGATTTGTGAATTGCCAGTAGGTAATCACACATGGTTTGAGGATTCTTGTGTAGTCTATATATTTATAGGACTATACTATATATAAGGAGCATTGAGGATGAAATTGTGTTACGATGATAGTAACCAATGGTTTTATGGGGTTATGGTTTTGTCGGCCTATATTAAGAGCCGGGGTATGAATATTCGTATATATATGTATATATATATGAAGCATGAATTGTATGATGATATTTATTGGTTTGATATGATACTTGTATATCCTATGGGGATCTGTTTAAGGTGATGAATAATACACATCGATAATATTGTATATGATTATTATGCGAGTAGGATATACTCGAAGTGCGAAAGTTAAGTATTGCGATCTATGGGTTGATTTTAGTGCGTGAACAAGTATGATGTTTCACCACAATTTTGTTGAAGTTTTGGTGTTTTAAGGAACGTTAGTATACGCGTTGATTGTAGACTTGGTCTAGAGCTTAAGAAAGGTTGGATTTATGGAGTATAGACGTTACGACTACTAATAGCCGAGTCGGTACGTGGTGACTTCTAGTGAGTTTTTATGGTTGCGTGCTAGGTGCACGAGTTTTGTGGTAAAATATGGTTGTTGTTTGTCAAGGTAATAGACCTTGTTACTTGATTTGATTTTATTCAGTTATGTGCATTAGTTGTAGGGAACACCTACTTGATGCATCTTCATTGTAGTATCTTAAACTCTCATTTCATAATTGTTATCTCCTGCTCATTCATTTCCTTAGCGTAGGAGACTATTAAAGGATGCTTAAAACCTTTTTATCATGAACCTTCGCATCCTTGCAACGAAAGCTTTTGAATATCCAATTTAGCCGGTACCCTAAATTGGTGATCAAAAGTGATCGTTGTTGGACTAGGATTGGTATGAATTGTGGTAGAATTGACTATACCCATTACCAAAACGAATGGACCTAAATGAAAAGAGTTTTCAAAACATTTCATTGTTGCACTCTTATGTGTTCTTACCCGCGATAGGGAGATCGCGAGTATTACTTGCGTGGCTTGGAATGTCAGCTTGATTGTCTCTGATTTGGTTGAAAATTGCTCTATAGACAATTATTACTCCTTGTGACTTAAGGTCTATTATGCACGAATTTTATGATGTGCCCCGAGACAAATAGTTTCGGTGGTTGAATTTTATGGTATGCTTAAACTTGTTTTCATGTTTAACTTTGGGGTTTGTGTACGAGATTTGGTTAGGTTTGTTCGTTTGTATTTTTGCGACTCAAGTGTGAGTCATATTATTTCCAATCTAAAGAGTTTAATGTTGTGGTGCTATTGAGAGGCCCTGAAACCTGAATTTGGATCATGGTAGTTTGATCCTCATATACTTGGTTTGGATATTGTAATGGTAGACTCGGAGACTGAGTCTAGGTTTATGGTTTTGAACATCGAGTGTTCACTCGGGATTGTGAGACACGGTAGTGGTGTCTGGGTATTCCATGTTGAGGTGATGACCTAGCTTTGGCTTGAGATACGGTTTAGAATTCGGGACGAATTCTTTTTAAGGGGAAGAGGATGTAAGACCCCGATTCCCGGTTAGCTTGAATTGCGTGCAATACTCGCATTTCTTCCTTGGTTGATTGCTTGTTTGGCTCGTGAGATAGTCTAGATGTGTATGAGAGATCACATTAAGATTAAAATACTTTTAAGAGATGTCATTTAGTTGTTGACTTGCTAAAGTCACAAGTCGTAACGCGACGATAGTCGAAATGCGACGCGATTGAGAGTTTACTCGGGTGTTGTGCTTCTGACCTCGATTTGGTCCTAGATCTTTACATGATGATTGAATAACATGTTTAGATGTATTAGACTTCTATTTGGACGTATTCCATAAGTCTCGTGAAGTTTTGACGCCTCGAGAATAGCAATTCTCCTTATCGCGTAGTTTGAGATTGAGCCGGGCGAACGTCTTGTCTTTCGGGAGCCTATTTCCCCTATCTGTTGAGCATCATCTGAGAGGCATTCAGGCCTATTTTGTAGCCCTAATAGGTGTTTACAATCATGGGTTATTACCCGTCGGTTTGTGGTTTCATTCGACGTTTCGTTAGCGCGATGTTGCACCTTGCGTCGGTTTCGCACCGGGTTGTTTCGGGAGTTGTTGTGAGGGTTCTGGTCCTACTTTGAGGATGGTTTGAGACTTGTTTTGTTTCGCTAAGAGTATGGGGACATTAAGAGTTGAATTTTAGGCCGTTTCAAAGCTTTAAGGCTTGCGATTACAGGCGGGAGAGACCTAGACCGAACAAGGAAACGAAAGTCGAAAATTCTTTTTTTGCTAAAGTGAAGCGCTCGCATGGCTTTACTACCATGCGACCGCATGGGCCTTGGTCCCTGTTTCGGGCTGTTTTGTGCATTTTGCAAAATTGCCTATCCTAACCCTACCCAAACCCATCCTAACCCACTCCTAAACCCTCCTAACTAACTTAAGATATATCCTAACCATATAATTGTATTTTTGAAGGGATTAGTGATGGTTAATTAGAGGGAAACAACCCTATCACTTAAACATAAACCCACTTACCTTCCTAACCTATTTGAAGCCCTAACACCCCACTTAACCTCCCATATTCAGCCACAACTTCTAAAAAACGTGGGGAGCTTCTTGGAGAGCTTGAGAGGGAGTCTTCTAGGGTTGTTGAAGGTTCAACCATGGATTCCATAGCTTGGGGCCTCCATTCCACAATCAACACCATAGATTTGAAGAGGAGATTAAGGAGAACAAAACCCACCTCTTGGAATTCCGAATTTGTGGCTTGAAGGGGCTGATTGAGGTAAGTTTCTACACCTATCTCTCTTTGTTTTTGCCCCATTGACCCTAGGGAAATCAACCTTTGTGCTATGTGAGGTCAATGGGTGCATTTAGGGCTTTCTAGAGATACTATGAACCCTAGATTCTAGAGGATGAATTGGCTTGGGTGAACCTATTTGGGACCTTGATTTATATGATATTCATATGTTTAGTAGCCTATTCATCCTTGATATGTGATTTATTTCATGTTTATGAGCTTGATTGGTAGAGATACTTGGAAGGGGATTTTTGCCCTAATTATGATTTGGTTCATTAACATGTTGGTAAGCATGATTATTATGTTATGTATGTCTAGTAGAGTATATTAAACCATGTTGAGTGATTAAATCATGTTTTGGAGAATATGATTGGTAAGGTTACTTAAACGAAATTTTGCACAAATTGGCAAAAATTGTTCTATGAAGCATTGATAGTATTTTGTTGGGTTTATGTGAGTTCATTGAATTTGGGAATATGGTTATTGGTGAAAGTTATGTACATAGGGGGGGATATTGTAGCCCAAGCTTCTATGCCCTAATTTTTGGAAGGTGTACATTAGACTCAACAGAGTCATTTTAAGTTTGATAACGTGCTTAACGAACTTGGGTTGAAATCCTACAACGATTGGATTTCGTTTGATTAATGTTGTGAAATGCATAGTCTCCAAACTTTAAATGGAATTATGATTATGATGAACTTTATGGATTTTAGGCTTGGAAATCAAGCCCGAATGAATATTGAGATTTTGTTGTACACTTTAATGAAATATTAAAGTGTGGATTTATGAAACACATAAAGAATGAAATGTAGTATTAAGACTCAACGGAGTCGTTATAAGGCTAATAAAATGATAATGAGCCTTGGGTTGTGAACCCTACAATGTTTGGGTTTGTTTGGATTATGTTCATGCACACCGGGTTTTCGGGTTTGTGTCCAATGGAGACTTATTAGAAATATATCTTGAGCATGCTTGCTAGAGCATGGGACAATAGAGACCTACATAAGGTCACGAGAATATTTAAGAGAAGATTAAGATAAAATTATCTTCTTATGGACTTTGGTTGCGTGTATATGGAATTATTTGTGAGAAAGTGACTACGGAGTAGTCATGATGTTTTGGAGTATGGGGTTGGTGTTATCGATCATGTATGACGATTAGGACTATGATTGAGTCCGGTGTACTTAAAATAAAGACTAAAAATAATGAGTCTTGAATTGTGGATATTTTGAGACTAGCGTAGTAGTCGTTGGTTTGATTTGAGTTGGGGATTATGGAAGACCTCATATTATGTTTTATTAAGCTTGTATGCTATACTTAACTTGGTTGATGACTTGAGGAATAATGAGTACCTCAATATGTAATTTTTGAACTAAACTTGTAAGTTAGTCGAACACAATGGTTATATACAAATATATGCATTGTTCATGATGTTTGGTAGAGCAGTATGTCCTACTTGATTTTGTGCAATTATATGCATGGTTTATGAGATTTCGTAGAGCATTATGTCCTACGTGGTTATATGCAAATATGTGCATGGATTATGGGATTTTGTGGAGCATTATGCCCTATTTGTTTATGTGCAATTATGTGCATGGTTTATGAGTTGTTGTAGAGCATTATGTCCTACATGATTTAATGAGTCCGATAATTATGAATTTGGTCTCATTGGTTTATGCAAGTAAATATCTACTTGATGGTTTGGTTTAAAGTCCAGCTGGCGGGTTTTGGTTGTTGTGTCGGCAATGGGACGATTCATAGCCTTTGGGAACAATCGCTACGAATCGTTGCATTGGGTCCTTTTTCTCCTCACTATTTGGCCAGTAGTGGGATGTGATCTCGAGTTATGCCACCTAGCCTGACATCGAGCTCTCATTTCTCATCCGGAGACTGGATGAATGTAACGAGTACTCATTAAGGGAAACTGATGAGTTGAGATTATTTGGGGAGGAAACCCCAGGTATTATCGATTGGGAATTGAGCCCGAATCATGGTTTGAGATTTGATATGAAGGTAAGTTGGTTGGGTTTGGAACCCGGATTTGATTGTAACGGTTCGAAATACGTTTACTGTTACGCATAATTATTTATGAGCATTTATATGAAAGATAAAATGCTACTTGATTTATGTGAGTTTATGTGCTTTAAAAATTAAGTACATGTTTTATGATGGTATACTAGCATGATACCATGATTTTTTATGATTGTGCATTTATGTCATGCCATGTCATAATATGCCACATGTTGCATTTAGAAACTTACTGGGTCATTATGACTCACTCCGTGTGGTTGTTTTTCCCTAGTGTGTGCAGTGATCTCGTTAGTACGCGCGGCGGCTTCGGATAGTGATTTCTAGCTGGTGGTCTTCCAAGCCATAAGCTTGGAGTTATTTTATATAAATGTTGTTATTTATTTGTGAGGCTCGAATGTAAAGTTATGTAGACTTTACTTGGGTAGATTGTAGTATTATGTTATTGTTGTATATTTGGGAGCCGGTTGTATAGCCGAGCCATTGTATCCTTAGAATTTATTCCCGTTGTCATTTCGAGCATGTGTGGCTCGTTTATTCTAGTTTTGGTATTATTGTTGTTCCTACCTCCGATAGTTTTAGTCGTGAGGTTTGGTTGGTGGTTTAGCATTTATTATATGGTTATAGTGAATTGTTCCTCCGGCATGTTATAGCCGTTGAGTGTTGTTTATCAGGTTGGGATTTTGTCTGTTGCCGGCCTTGGTTGCCGATGGTTTGTTGTGCGTGTCTAATGTTGCGTCACGTGCGTCGAATTTTTGGGCCGAGAGATTTACTATCTCTTTGGTTATTTTCATTCAGGAGCTTGATAGCTCGGGTCCCATTATGGTTTTGCTTCCGCAGGTTTTGGTTTTTATTTTCTGTATTGCCGTTATGGCTTTACCTTCCTGTCGTGAGCTGGTTGGCTCGTCTTTTGACTCGCACCATTATGCTTAGCAGGTGCTTGTCTGTCTATTAGTTTGTCCTGATGGCACGACCTTGGGATCTCATATTGAGATCCGGGTCGGGTTGTCACAGCAGGTCCTAGCCTAAATAGGGAAAACTTCCTTTTGCTTGGAAGTATGAGGGATAAAGGGTAGTCTTACTCTCTCACTTTGAATTCTAATACCTTTCCATCATATCCCCCAACACCTTGGCCTTACATTACAAGCTTAAAAAGTCCTAATGATCTTCTTGCCAATGCTTATGTGTGTTTATTGTCAAATGTGTAACATGAAATTGATCACACACTTCATAATTACTATTATTCACCTTAAAGCTCACTGTGTTAGCATAATCTCAGCTATTACAAGTCATTGGGATAGGAGAGCATTGTATACATACATAGAAGTGCATGGGATGGATGTGTAAATCTTTTGAATCCTTGGGACCTTTCTGTCTGTAGCTGACCAGGTTTGGATGGTAGATCTCATACTTCTGAATGCATGATCTTCTATTAAACTGTGATTTTCATATAAATGTGGTGTTTAGCTCAATAAAACTGTTTTAGTCAAGATATTCTTTAAGACTGGTGATCACACACACACGGAGAAATCAAAAAGTAATAGTAGTATTAAGAAAAGACTAGTTGGTCTTATATGACTAAGCCTGCATATATGTGGTGAGCACCAAACTGAGATTACATGCATGTCATACACTTATAACTTGAGGATGAAACCAAAAAGATTTTAATTATGTTTTATTTGTAGTTGTATTTTAGTTTTATTATTTATCTGTTTTTGTATTTATCTGCATAGTCGAGTCACTCGAAAGAGTCTCCTTGAGTTTGTGGGTTTATAGAGGAGTGTAAATAGTGTCACCCTCACAAAAAGATTTTAATTTTTGTTATTTAGATGTTTTTTTATTTGTTTACTCGTGGACGAGCAAAGTTCAAGTTTGGGGGTATTTGATCGATGTATTTTATACGTCGATTTTATATGCTTCTGTGACTTGAATTAGGCTATTTCATGAGTCTTTTGAGTACTAATATATGTTTTTGGTGAGTTTTGTAAGTTTCAGGATTGTTCGTGAAAATATGCGAAACTCCAGGGTTTTAAGTGCAAATTACAAAGAAAGAAAAATTGAAGAAAATAAAGTCTGTCAATCTGGACACCTTGCGGACGCAAGGTGCCTCAGACCTTGCGACCGCAAGGTAGGCAGTATCGGTCCCTGAAGCCAGCAATCGAAGAGCCAAGAAGCACACAAACTGGAGACCTTGCGACGCAAGTATTCGGCAAGGTAGGCGTAATCTTGCCAGTCGGGTTTTCACACGTCATTCGATTCAATCACAACTCCCAAGTATATATAGAAGTCGATGCCGAGCCTAAGCATAAGGAGGACGGCTCTCTTTACATAGATTTTAGGTAGTTTTAGATTGTATAACATAATTAGGTTCTGTAATTTCAAGTATTGAAGATCAAATCATGTCTTCCATCATCTCCATGTGCTGTTCATCGTCTATGATGAACTAAATCATCCATAATCTAGGAGGTGGGAGGTAACTTGTATCGAATTTATGTCTTGATTTGTTAATATATGTCTATTCAATGCTTGTTGATTGTGTTGTTTATCAACACCTCTATTATTTCGCTTTGAACAAATGAATGTAATCGCAAATAATAAAGGCTTAGAGGTGCGGATACCTGCATGACCAAGTGCATATGTCGTACATTGGCTCACCAACACAATAAATTGGACCTATCGAAGCACGAGAGTGATAAGTTAGGACCAGGTTCTTACATGATCTAGGTGACAGATAGATCATAAATCTAGGTGACAGCTAGATTACAGTTCATGTGCTTAGGATATGGAATGGGTGAATTTTTGCGGGGAGGGAGACTGAACCAATTGTTCAACAGACCATATCTATTTTTAGTGAACGAACCCAAGACATTGAATGACATTATTATGAATTGAACATAAAGGAGATATAAGTGAAACCCAGAATCCTAGATTTCCACTCACCATAAGATCTTCATATCTCGTTATTCTTGTCTAATTAGTTAACATCTATAACTAGTAATTTAGAGTAGAATTAAACATAAAAAACCCCCCTTAGGTTAATAATTTGCTATCTATAACCGCACTGTTCGTGATCACTTGTCTCTGTGGGTTCGACCCTTGCTTCCGAGTCTATTCTATAATAGTCTTGTACACTTGCAAGGAAATAGATAAAATAAAACATCGATCACACAAATATTCATACATGCTCATAAAATAAACCACATAACCGAGAGAAGATTATTCTCTTTTTCCTGTTTCCCGCGTGCAACTCCTGCGGAAACAAACGTGCCCTCGATAACCCTTTCGTGGTATCGACGTCCCCGAATAGTCTCCGCTCGGGTTCCATAGCTATCAAAGTCATGTGTATTACTCTAATTAAGATGAGCTACTTCCCCACCGTGGCCATCGGTGGAGGGGTGTGTGTCAAGGCGACGATCCATTGCGATCACGAATCCCACAATTCGTGAAGACAATGTATCGTCCCCACCAAAAATCAAACCAAAACCGCCACCGGACTCAAACTCAAACACAGGTAATATATACTCACATGCTCAAATAAAGGAAAAGTACAACACACCGTACTAATCCAATCAAGTAGATATTTACTTATAAATCACATAGTTATGCATTTCTATGCTAACTAACACATAATCATCTTAGAGCGATATTATCAAGTCTCTAATACCCAAGTGTTCTTCATACACTTGAAAACGCTCGGAGGCTTGACCTCCATCAAAACTACCCCAAATTCTGTAGGATCTTAATATGTGATTAACTATATTCATATTAGTCCAATAATCGACTCCGTTGAGTCATTTATACTCTTTTCAAATTTGAAGGCATAGAAGCTATTTGCATCATAGCCCTCCTATTATTGATTAGCTATTATTCATGGCTAAGTTCTTAAGGTTAGATACATTGTGCAACCCAACAATCCATTCTTTCCCAACAAAAACCCAAGACATAGTTCATAGGTCAACATTTATCATTTAAAGTCAACCATTAGAATTCAAGCATGCATCTCAATATAGCATTTAATCAAGCATGCTTCCATCCAAAATAACCATTAATCTAAACAAGATGTAATTTCATCTAGTATGTCCATAACTAACATATAAATTTATCTAACATGTCCATAACCTTCAATTCATGAATTATAGTTGACCAACATACTCTTATAGCATAAAAGTCAACTAAATCCAATGAAGTCAAACCTTACATTTTATTCATGTGGACCATAAATATAATTCATTTTACATGCTCACAACCAAAAATTCATGAATTAGATATTACCATACTCTTATTTTCATGAAAGTCAACTCTTATTCTCGAGGTCAAACGAAACATTCACATGTAATCCATTGTGACAAATTCATCCCTCATGCTTACAATTAACAATAGAGATTCATCAAGTATTCCAACATGTAACCCATTGTAAGAAAATTCATCCTTCATACTTTTATATACATGAAGGTCAACTATATTTTCAAAAGTCAAACGAAGCATTATAACATGTAACCATTGTAAAATTCATTCTTTTCGCTTACAATCAAACTTCAAGATTCATCAAGTATTCCAACATGTAACCCATTGTAAAAAAATTCATCCTTCATACTTTTATATACATGAAGGTCAACTTTATTTTCAAAAGTCAAACGAAGCATTATAACATGTAACCATTGTAAAATTCATTATTTTCGCTTACAATCAAACTTCAAGATTCATCAAGTATACTTTCCAAACTTTAATCATATACATACTTGATTCCAACAACTCATAGCATTTCATAATATTCCCCAAAATCATTCATAACATCAAGAACCCATTTACTACATAACCCATCATATTAAACCCTAGGTTTCTAGGGGATTATGTACCCAATAATCTCAAGTCCAAACTCACAACATGAAGCTTAATATCATACTTCATTAAACACATAAATCAACCTATTCATGCTTCTAGCAAGTTCACCCATCAAAAATCCAAAAAATCAAAATAAAATCACACCCAACATGCTTGTGTACTCATTGACCTCAAATAGCAATCATATTTGTTTTCCGTAGGGTCAATGAGCACAAAATAAAGAGAATAAAGATTCTAGTAGCTTACTTGACTTAGATGAAAACTCAAAAGAATCACGATCCAATCGGTGAAGTTGTTCCATTTGACGAGGGCTTCAAGAATCTCAAGTTTGGAGGTCATCCGACGGTTGGATCTCCTTTGATTTGAGGATGAAGGAGGCTAGGGCTCCAAGCTCCCATGGTTTCCCCACACTCTCTCACTCATACGGTTTAGAAAGAAGAGGAGAAATGAGAGGATTTGACTGAATTGGTGAATGGATTAAGCTTTTATACTTCCACAACTAAAGGGGCACAAATGAGATTTCCATGGGTACAATTAGTGATCATTAGAGGTAATCCACCACTAAACAAATCTTAATTAACTCCCTAAACATGTTAGGACATGATTAGGACTTAGTTTGAGGGTTAGGAAGGGTTTAGGGGGGGTTTAGTGGGGGTAGAATAGGAAAATCACATCAAATAATCAAAACAGGGAATGGGCTGCTCGAAGTATGAAGCACTCGCATGGCTCTAAACCATGCGACCGCATTGGTCCCACAACAGCCCTTGGTGAGTTTTTGTAACCCTCGTTCGCGTCCGATCGTTCCCGCATACAACCGCAACCCTTAAAGCTTCGAAACGACCTATAATTAAACCCTTAATGTCCTCAAACAGTTGGCTAAACCACACAAGTCTCAAAACACTTTTAAAGTAGGTCTAAACTCTCATAAACAACACCCGAAGCAACCCGGTGCAAAACCGGCAAAAGGCGCAACAACCCGGTAACGAAACGTCGAATGAAACCGTAAATCGACGGGCAACAACCCAAGGTTATAAACACTTCAAAAGGCTTTTAAATAGGCCTGAATGCCCCTCATATGATTAACAATAGGTAGGAGAAATGATCTCCCAAAAGACGAGACGATCTCCCGGCTCAATCTCAAACTACGCGATAAGGAGAGTTGCTATCCTCGGAGGGTCGAAACTTCACGAGACTTAAGGAATACATCCAATTAGGATTCTAACACATCTAAACATGTTATTTAATCATCATGTAAATATCTAGGACCTAATCGAGGTCAGGAACACAAAACCCGAGAAAACTCTCAATCGCGTCGCATTTCGACTATCGTCGAGTTACGACTTGTGACTTTAGCAAGTCAACAACTACATGGCATCTCTTAAAGGTGTTTTGGTCTTAATGTGATCTCTCATACACATCTAGACTCTCTCAGAAATCAAATAAGCCATAAACCAAGAAAGGAAATGCAAGCGTTGCACGCAATTCAAGCTAACCGGGAATCGGGGTCTTACAGTACTAACACAAGGGCATAAATTAAGGCGTTACGTGATGGGCTTCGATTATGCCGCAATCTGAACATTAGTAATTTGCTAGTCAAATCTGACTCTCTAGTTGCTGTTATGGTTTTAACTCACAAGCATAGTGCTCCGTGGAAGTTTGAGTATGAGCTTCGGGATTGTATTTCTTGTCTTGGCAATTACTCCATTGCTCATGTCTTCAAAGAAAAGAATTTTGTTACTGACAAGCTTGCTTCGACTTCTCATGACCAGAAAGGCTTTCAAAGTTATAATTCTCTATCTGACCTTCCTTGTGACGCTCGTCGTGCTTTATTTTATGATCGTATAGGTCTTTATAACTTTAGAAAACATAGTTAGCTGTTGTAGCCTTTTGTCTTTTGAGGTAAGGCTCCTTTGCCCCCCCCCCCCTTTTGTTTGGGTCAGGCTGGTTGTCCCCCTCTCTTTGTATTTTGTTGTTTTTGTTTATTAATACCGTCTTGTTTCCCAAAAAAAAGTAAATATGAGATTTTTAGCTTCCTTGGGAAATCTGTGGCATGTTAAGACCACAACCATTAAAGAGTCCAAAGACTTAAACTCCATACATATTCAAAGTTTGTATGCGAGTTTAACTGTCTATTAGCAAGAACTTCTTCAAGCTCAAGAACAGGACAAACATTTTAAACTTCCTTCCTTTTTTGTTATCTCTTAAGAACCTCCTACCTAGGAAAATAAACCATCCACTTCCTTTTCTTCTAATGATAATGAAATTCTTTCTGATGAACAATTTGTTATGTTTGTTAAGAAGTTTCAAAAATTCTCAAAGTTTAAAAAGAAGAAAGATGCAAACCAACAGACTTTCAGAAAGACTGGTGAAAGCTCACAATACGATGAGCTAGTTTGCTTCAATTGTAGGAAGCCTGGTCATTTGGCTTCTAAATATCCTAAGTCAAAATATGAAGCTTATAAAAGGTGACCCTCTAAATAATTTTCAAAACATAGGGGTCCGCTAGCTGAGGACTTAGAAGAAAACCAAGTGTCTACTTGGTTTGAAACGGATTCTGATGAGCATGATAGTTATGACTCACCTGAGCAGGCACATATCTGCCTTGTTGCTATGGAGTCACCTCCCACCCATGACTTAGAAAGTGAAGTTAAATATTCACCTTTTCAAGCTAACATATAACAACTTATGGATGAGCCCTCTAAAGAACAAATCCTCAAGGATGCTCAGGATTGCTAGAGGAATTCAATGAATTTAGAAAGGCTTATGTAAAGTTAGCTAAAAGTCATGAGAAGCTGGGAAATGAGAAATTCATGCTGGAAGCTGAGTTAAAAACTCTTAATGGAATCCAGAAGGAAAGTATCAAGTTAAAAGAAGAGAACAAGTTTATCAATGAAAAGGTTACCTGCCTTATTGGACACAAAAGAGCTATCCGTTGAGAAAGATGAGTTACAGAAAACTATCAACTCATGGAATAACTCAAAGGCTGTCTTTGACCAAATTCTTGGAGACCAGAAGCCCACTGCAGAGAAAACTGGGATAGGTTTCTCTGAGAACTCTTCTAGCACAACCTCTGAACAAACAACAGAAGTCCTGTCTGTTCGAACTGGTGATGATCCTTTATGTCATTAGTGGTTCGACAACAAAGGTAGACAAAGAATTGGTTTTGCTGCCATTTATTGTAAATACCTGTAGACACCCCAATTTTGTACCCCTGGTATGTGACATGACAAAAAATATCAAGACCTGTTAAAACATTAACAAATGTCAAGTTACAAGGTCAAAAGTGCAAAAGGACAAAGCAGGATGCGCAAAAGGACAAATTACAGGGACTAAAGTGTTCAAAAATGCCAAAGTTTGGAATTTGGGCATGGCTCCCATAACATTTGGGCATGGCACCCAAAATGGAGGGATGTGGCGCCCAAATTTCTCCTCTGCCACTGTTCATCAAGTTCGTTGCCGCAATTCACAACTCTCGGAGCACAGTGTACACTCATTTGATGCATAAAGAAAAATTTGGGCATGGCTACCTAAGGATTTGGGCATGGCGCCCAAATATGGAGGGGGTGGCGCCCAAAAAGCCTCTTCAGACACTGTTCATCCAATTCATTTGCCGTAAAATGCAACAAACACTGCGCAGCGTACACTCAGTTGATGCGCAGAGAGAGATTTTTAATTCCACCGATGTCCCTAAATTCTCCTATAAATACTGAAGGCCGGCTCCTCATTTCAACACACATTCCTTCGTAAAGCTTCTCTGCGTTAACGTTACGCTGGAGAATTAGAGAGCGGTGCGAGATAGTGAGAGATCACCTCCAAAGCCTCGAAACTGTGGCGACCCCGACCCCGACCCCGAACTGGAGATGGGAACGCGGACTGGAGCGCCAAACATGACAAGACAAGAAAGGAAGAACATGCAAGGACTCAAAATATTTTTAAAACTGACATGACGCAATATTTCAGTCACAACAAGACTCGACACTAAAGGGTCGGCATTTTCAAAATCATTTCACCTGATAAAACAGTTAAGCAATAAATCCAAGTCTTCAACGACACTACAGTCGGAACCCAAGCTAAGCAGTTAATACAACAAGGATATAAATAAGAGCTAATAGGATGCTCAGCGGAAGTCTAAACGTAGTGAACAACAATACGATATACAAGGCATGGCGAATACAATTGCCGGCATCAAGAGAAGTAAGTACTACAAGAGTTAATACTACAAGTAGCTACAGGAATACACGAGTACAATTCTATAAACATTCCCAAGCGTAGTCTAGTTGACTAGCTTATACCCAACGTCCTTGCAAAATACAAAAGAAGAGAAGAGGACTTCTAGAACCACCTCTTCAACTGCAAAAGCCTGATCAAAAGAGAACTAAAGTATACGAGCACTGCGAGCCTCAATGGGAAGGTCATGTCTTGCTAGGATCTAAAAAAAATACAGGGGAACGGGTAAGTCATAATGATTCGTAAGCTATCAATCATGCATGACATGGCATTATGCAACACGTTAGGCAAGACAATATTTCAATCATGTAGATCAATTATTTAAGATGCACATTATTGCACATAGTTCACATAATATGAGGATATAGAGCTGGGCCGCTACGTAGACCTGCAAAATAGACACTTTCGATAGCGTGCGATAATCGATGGTTGTGATAATACATCGATCTCCGAGAGATGCTCGGGAAAAACAATAGTCAATCTCAATGGGCGCGTATTGGTTGGCCAATGAGAGCTCTTCCCCACTGTGGCCAGCAGTGGAGGGTGTGTGCGGTAACAAGTATGCCAGCTGGACTCATGCAATGCCAAGTAGTATTTACCCAACAATCAATCAGTATGGAACGAGTCCGACAAGAGCGTCCTCGTTCAAGATTAGTATATAATCTCATCAATAAACAATCAAGATTGAGCTCGACAAGAGAGAACTCAACATATATCAAGTATGCATTTATTATGTCACAAGGATACAAGCATGACAGTCAATCCATTTCAATAGTCTAGAATTAGTTTTCTAGTGTAACGCATGTAATAACATCGTAGGGATTAATCATTGAGCCGGTATTGTTCGATAGCTCACTAATGTCGACTCCGTTGAGTCACTTCTATAATTCAAACCAAATATAGTTAAACACTATTTGCATTTCCAACTCTTTTCTAAGTCATCGCATTGATTAATCTAAGTCATTAATCCGTATAACAATCATAGCCAAGAATAAACTCAAGTTCCTAAATCATGGAACCCTAGAATCACATTTTCCCCAAATAATGGTCGAAATTCTATGACCCAAGAATAATAATTATTCCTAATATAGAGTAGAACACTTTTACTTCTAGGCTTAGTGTCCAAATCGAGACATTTGCATTCATGGTCTATAATTCCCAAATAATCATACTCTCTAGAACGTATCATATTCATGGTGGAACAAGGAGAGCAATGATTTAACATGAGAGAAGGGAAGCAAGAGGAGGTAGCATGTTATCTCTAACATGGACCTAAGGGAAATCGATAGCTTACCTCAAGCCAAGCAACGGACGAAGCAAGAAAAACTGATCGGCAGTAATCGCTCGTATCGACGGCAGCGACGCAATGGCGGTCTCGAAATCGCAAGCGGGTCTTGAATCTCTTGGAAGCCAACCCCTCACGCACTAATCTCACCAATACTCTCACGCACAAGCTCGCCCTAGGCCTGAGAAGACGAAGCAGAAGAAATGATCGTAATGTGAAGTCTCCAACTGATGTAATAGAGATCAGCTCAATTATGTGTTAATGGAATCCACATGTCACTTGATGAATGGTAGAAATAGGTTTAGTAATCTTAATTAGGCTTAGATTAGGCTAATTAGACTCTAATACAAGTGGTTTAAGTCACTAATGGCAGAGGTTTAGTAAGGGTAAGTTCGTAATCAGCCAAAATTGCAGAAAAATCACGTTTTGCTGGAAATCTTCACTGTTCGGTTGTGGAGGCCGAACATCCTTCATAATGTTCGGTCATGGTGGCCGAACAATGCCCAAAATGTTCGGGTTGGCAGGGTGGTAGAACGATTCCTCAGCCATACTTTAGGTCAAACAGTCCGATTTGCACGTATAACGCGTATAAGGCATGTACAACTCCAAGAAGCATTAGAATGAGTATCAAGGGTCCTAAAAACAATTATAAATGTCTCTCAAGGTCTTGGCTAAGTCCAAATATCAAAGCCCGAGCAAGAACAAGTCAATCTAGAGCATGCAAGGCAATAGGCGTTCGATACGGCAATAACGGTTCGATCAAGGAATGCAATCGAGTCAATCATGTTAGGGATACTATTAGCATGTTAAAAACATATTCTAATCATGTCAAACAAGTATGGAAGACAAGTAATACAAGTAGGTTTCGGGTTCTCACAAAAACTCTGCCAAACCTCTGCCAAACACAAAACCAACCGGTAGAAGTGTACCTTAGCCCCCCAGCTAGGTATCTACCCTTTTTCCCCGGTCCAAAAATCGTGGAAAGAGCAGCTTGCTCGCCGATTTAAAGGTCAAACAACCAGAGATAAGCCGTTACATTTCGCCTAATTTCACTTACTTCCAAACAAACAACAAGACACAAACAGTTACCATGCCCCAATCCCGAGGCCGAAAAGTAACTTTCAGAGCAGTCACGCTGCCCAAATTCACACAACACTCAACACACAACTTCAACTTCAAAAAAGACTCTCTCTCCCCGAGGGACAGAGCGAGCACACCCCTACGCTGTCTGTAAGTTTTTATTGTTAAGTTTTTTCATTTACATGTAAAAGTATTATTTCCAGTCCGGCTCAAAGTAGATATACAAACAGTTGTGCTTCCCGTATTTTATTAGGAAATAGTACTAAATGTAGCCGTTATTATGGCAAAATGTTTTTAGATAGATTTGAAATTATTTATCTTATTTATTCAGTAAAGTTTCTATTTGTAAATGTATTATTTCCGGTCCGGTTCAATATCAATATATAAGCAGTTATGCTACCCGGATTTATTTAGGAAATAATATTGAATGTAGCCGTTATCATGGCCAAATATTTCCAAGTATATTTGTAATTATTTGCAAAAGAGTCTGTTGCAAGTCCGTAAATAATATAGATGAAACAGATGTATTTGTAGGCAGTTAATGCTTTATTTACATGTTAAATAAATATTACAAAAAGCATACTTTAGCCAAAAACCGTTTTGAGACCGAAAGGGCGAGTTGGGTGCCTAGCGCCTTCCCAACTCGTAACTTAGCCTCCGAACCCGTTTTCTTCATCTCTGGTTTTTTCGGTTTTGCTTTTATTTTTGCCTTAAAATAAAGATGGCGACTTAAAAACATTTTGGATCCAAAGGGGGCCTCGCAACATCTTTCTTTGCACTTTCAATGCTTCTCCCTAAAAAAGGGAGAATGGGAATGGAAAGGTGATGTATTCCTATGTCCTGGTATCCCCTAAACAAGGGATAACTTGACGTAGAAAACCCAAAGCACTCATAGTGATCCGAAATAGGCCATGAGGCTATTTTCATAAAATCCATAAGGGGGCGTTGCAACATTCCTTCCTTGCACTTTCACGTTTTCCCCTAAAAGAGGGAAAATGGGAATAGAAGGGTGATGTCTTCCCATATCTTGATATCCCCTAAAAAAGGGATAACTTGATGCGGGAAATCCATAGCTCCCATATTGGATCAAAAATCCACTAAAGGCAACCGAGGCGCATTCCAACGCGCTATTCCGACAGCACTCCTCCCGCACTTTTGATTTCGTCCTCCCCTAAACAAGGGACGCTGGAACGGGAGCAGTGGATGTCACTGCATGCGCACGGACGCGCACCCCTTTCCAAGGGCGTGGGAGCAATTTCCCGGGAACCCGCAGTTGCGACTCTGCTGGGGAGATCGTTTTTATTTTAATGAATAAAAATGGAGGGCTAGACTCATTAACCAAAAATTGTTTTTTCTTTTGTTTCTGGCTAAAGTATGCTTGTTATATTAATTTTAAACAGTTTAATATTGCGTTCCTTTAACATCCGTGTCTATATTTGTTGATATGATCCTCCACCTTGCAGCAGTTTCATTTCAAACACCGTTACGGATATACTTGGAAATATTCGTATTTTTCAAAAAAAAAATCAAAATAATATATATATATATATATATATATATATATTATATGTGATATATGTAATTTTTCTTTTTATTTCCGGGCAGCACAACAAGAGGGGCCGGGGCTTTGTCTTTAAATATATATATATATAAAATCTTTTCATTTTCGGTCTTATACTATTTTCTGCTTTATTTCCATTCTGTAATATATATATGCATGCTTTCATTCTGTCATTTTATTTTGGGGATTAGGACCCATTTTCGATAAAAATAAATAGATTCCTCGCTTTTCTTTTTATTTCTTGATGATATGCTTGCATGCTCGCGCTTAAGCTAAAAAGCCGAGAAAATCGATACATAACAGTAAGACAAACTATATCTGTTTTATTTTCTATTTCTATAATCTGAAAAAAAAATAACTCTTTTTTGCTTTTTAGATACCGCACACACGCGCACATGCATATAAATATATTCCGAACTGCTACCCTACACCATAGCCAGCCTACCCCCTGCATAAGTCATCGTTAGACTGCATATAGATTTTCAAGACACTTCAAAGACCGACCGATTTTTGCATTTTAAATTGTGGGTCCGCCCCAGTCAAAAAAAAATGTGCGCAAATCAAAAAAAAATGCGCAAGTAAAAAAAAATATATATATATATATACACTGGGGCTGATTTATTATTTTCTAATGCTCGACCTAGATCATTTCGAATGGTGGATCCCGGAAAGAGTATAGGCCCTTCGCCTAGGATCAATCCGATCTCGGGGAGTCGAAAGGCAGGTGGAATACGTTGGTCCTATACTCTGGAGAAAGAATCCATTGTTCCAGGAAAGTCCTGAGACTGTCAAAATTAAGCGGGTGCTTATCCGGTCATTTCGTAGGGATAATAAATAATAATAAAATATACTAATAAAGGCACGTTGTACTCCAAGCCCAGAAAAGCCTTCAGCCAGCCTTCTGATACCAAGCCCATTTTCCCTAGAAACATGGCCCGAATCTGGAAAGGCAGAGACAAGATCGCGTTTGATACGGAAACAAGTGCGAAAATAGATCGAGGGTATCGTAACGATCAGACGTAAACAGCGGGTACAAATCCGCATGTATGGCAAAGAAAAGTGAACAATCCGCTATGGGTAGATAGGGCCTGTGGTATGATCCGACACCGACAATGCAGCAGTGGCTAGACCAGAATCTGGGTGCAACGGCTGACCGAATAATTAGCCAAATGGCTAATCTGGTACAAAGCTTGAAATCCAGTGGTGAGGTGATTTCTTCCCCTGCAGTCCCTCAAGAAGCATCAACCTCACATACCCTTCCAAACCCAAACTCTCAACCAAACACTAACCCACCAAACACTGCCGTCACTCCAAATCCTAACCCTCCGCCAACTCCCTACTACCCAAATGTCAACCCTTACTCATCCTATCCTCCGTATTTTCTCCCAAACACCAACATTCCCCAGAATCCAAATGACCTCCCTTTTCCCATAAACAACCCACTCCAAAATAGCCCATATATGGATCCCCAGTGCTATAACCCGTCAGGTCAAGTTACTACCTACTTATCTCCTGATGATCCTGGCCATCCAGCCGAAACCATCCAGAATCCACCATTCTAGACCACCCAAAATCCATATCCAGCTCAACATCCCTATACTGCCCAGAATCTCTATCCAGCCCAGAATCCATATCCAGCTCAAAATCCCTACACTGCCCAGAATCTCTATCCAACCCAGAATCCATATCTAGCTCAAAACCCATATCCAGCTCAAAATCCATATCCAGCTCAAAATCCATGTCCCGCTCCGAGTCCGTATCCAGCCCAAAGCCCATACCCAGCTCAAAATCCGACCCAGGATCCCTACCCTGTTCAAAATCCATACCCAACACCACAGCCAGAAATTAACCCAACCTTCCAAAATCCTGCCAGCATATACCTAAGACCAACTCCCCCAGCCACCAAAATGGAAGCCGACATGGAAAACATGAAAACCATGATGCTCAAACTGCTCAACAAAGGGGAATTTTCTACGCGGGCTTTGGCATTACAACCTTCAGCAGTACTGCCTTCAAAGTTCAAAATGCCCGACATAGAAAAGTTCGATGGGACCAGATGCCCTACATCCCATCTAAAGTCCTACTCCACTGGTATACAGTCAAGGGGACCTAGCTTTGAAGCTATGGCTTCCAATTTTCACCTCACCCTAGTAGGGGCTGCCAAGCAATGGCTGATGTTGTCAGACAGTAGAACTTTGAATACCTGGGACTAGATAGCCGAAGAATTCCTTGAAAGGTATAAAGACAACACTAGCCCAGAAAATAAAAGAGACCTCGAGTCGTGCACCCAAAGAGAGAAAGAAACATGTGTTGAATTTGCGCCGTGGAAGCAAAGTTGGCCTAGACCTCGATGCACTGATCCTGCCGAAGTCATGCCAGATGTTCATCAAAAACCTCCAGCCCATATACCTGGAGCACATGCGGTATCTCCCTTGCAGCAGCTTTAAAGAAGTGGTGGAAATAGGGGTCCGTATTGATGAAGATATATGGACCGGACAATTAAAAGTCAATACACCCTCCAGTTCTTTCCGATACTCTAAAGGAAAGTACTGCATCAAAGACTAGCCATCAACATGGTAGGAGATGCATCAGCCACTTTTCCTACCCAAAATTATAGTGCTACTCCATGGTCCTATGGATCGATGTGTCAACAACTCGCTTGAGGGAATAATGGCCCAAATGTAAATTTCAGAGGCTTAACAGGGGTCAACCGTCACTTGGCCAGATTGAGCTCCTCGTCCTGCATCTGTGATATTGCAGGGCTAATGGCTCACTTGAGTGTTAGCTTATGGAAAACTATAGGCCTCCAAACCCCCGCCCGACAACCGAACCATGCCCAAGATCGCTGAGTATCATCGCCACGCTGGTCACCTCACCGAAAGCAGATGCTACATGCTCAAACATGCTATCCAGATTTGATAGATGACAAAGTGATTGAAAAACCTCCCCCAGACCAAATAGGTCAATAATAACCCTCTACCTCAAATCAACATGATTGAGGTTGATGAAAAAATCATCGTGCCCAAGTTCGAAAAAATTAGCCACCCATTGCCATATATTATCATTCCATTCTCTCCATCTACATCCATAAAAGAGCCTAGCCTGCAATACGCTCTCTTGGGACACTATCCTCGGTAGCCAAAACACTTGCAACATCGAAAAAGCCACTTGGGTCGGTGGGGATGTTAACCACCTTACTAGATCTGGCCGAGCCTACCAACCAAACCTGGAAAAAGGTGACCACTCAGGCAAAGACAAAGAAACAGATACTGGGGCTAATGAGATGGAAGATACTCTGTTAGCTCAGATAAAGAAAACTCGCACCAACATTTCCATCCGGGCCTTATTCTCGTGCTTCAAAACCCATCGAGATACCCCGCCAAGTCTCTAAGTCACTGGGCTGTTCCCATTGAAACCTCCCCGAACGAGCTTACTCGTGATGATCTGAAACATTCACTTCGAAATGTCATAATGTTTACCTCGCTCTAGATCCGCCCAAGGAAGGACCGACCACATGATGATGCTCTTCATATCACCGGGAGTAATGGAAAAGCGGTCCCTCGAGTTCGATAGACAACGGTCCTCTCTCGAATGTATGTCCCACCAAAGCATCTTAGCCAAATTGGGAACAAAAATATCAGAACTCACCCCTTCCTCACAAACAAGAAGGCATATGACAACACCATCGATGTGTCTTAGTGGGTAGTCACTCGATGTCGACTATTGGGCCACTAACCATGCCTGCCGAATTCCAAGTCTTGGACATACCAGCCACTTTCAGCTTGTTACTGGGACGCCCTTGGATCCATGGGGTAAAGGGGGTAGCTTCCTCATTGCACCAACGTGTCAAATTCATCCACGATGACCACATAGTAATTATTTTGGCTGACAAGATCGTGGAAAACAAAGAAAGCGAGGATATCCCAATCCTCGAGATAGAGCATGAGGACACGGGTATCTTTCCTGTGGTTTTGAGGTTATCCCCTGCCGTGCCAACGCCTTGAATACGGCCGAGAACCGACATCACCGAACGAAAACCACATCCCTAGGAAACATGGTCCCTTTAAACATGTTTCTCAAAATGAATTATATGCCTCGGTCTGGTCTTGGTAGAAACCAACAGGCTTGTCAATCTAGTCCAGATAAACTTAAGGAATGTATCCCTCCTTTGGCCTAGATACACACCCTACTCCATTGAGATACTGGCCTGTCATGAAACAAAAGCGTGAGAAAAGAAAGGCAGAAAAAGAAAAACGTCCTTACACACATCCCCCTCTCCAACCATACAGAAAAACCTTAAATGGTTACTTCGTAAGGAAAGGAGAAACAGAAGCCTATCTCATGTTCCCTGAGCCCTGGATAGATCAAAATGGGAAAAGATGCCCTGGTTGGGAAATCTTTGAAGATGTCAGTTTTCTCAATGACAAAATGGAGCAGGTCACCCTGGAGCCCCGTAGCACTACATATAAAACTGCCACTTTTTAAAACACTTGGTCTATAGATCAGGATGACTATTCTCTGGCCTTATTTGATGATGATGGCCCCGGGGAGACAGCTTGGCTATGATAGATTTTGAGGCACCGAATATGCACAACTCCCTCGATGAGTTCGAGCTTCACCGCTAAGCCTCTGCACTGGTACTGCTACTACCGGCCCACTTGACTCCCGCAGACCTGGTAGACCGCTTCGAATATACTATCCCCCTTCCTTCTCCTAGCTTTACGGATTGGTCATCTACCGATTCGCTCCCTAATAATGAGGATCTCAAACCCCAGCTCCTCAATAATGTAATAAGCTCAGTGCAGCTTGCTATTAATGATAATATGAATGTCTTTGCTTATTCCTTAGTTGCACCTACATTAAAAGATACATTAAATAATCATAATAATGAGTCATTTAATGAAATGGACCCAAAAGATAAAAAAAATATTTGCTTGAGCTTGTAAAGTCGGCAGAAACAGAACAAGATCACTCAAATAGCTAAAAGAAATGAAGACTTGTCAATCATCAACTGGTCCGAACAACCAAGTCAAAGAAATCAAAATCGGTAACTACTTGCAAGGCTCGAAAGGGTAGCACTCATCGACCTCCTCAAAGAGTTCAGACATCTTTTCCTCGGTCCTCCGAAGACACGCCGGCTAGATCCACCATAGCCGAACACCGGATCCCCATATATCTGATGCTCGGCCAATCGCTTAAGTTCGCCGAATCAAACCGTAATGGTCACCGCAAGTCAAAGAAGAAATTATGAAGCGCTCCATGTCAACTTCGCTCGGTGGTTGAATACCCGACTGTCTGTCCAACATAGTGATCGCTCCCAAGCCCAACGGAAGGTTCGGATCTGCCGACTCCGCGACCTCAACAAAGCTGCCGCCCAAAGATGATTTCCCTGTTACCCAACATTGATATTGTGGTAGATGGTGTTGCTTCTCACAAGATCGATCCTTTGTCGACGACATGCCGGCTATAATCAAATTAAACACTACAAGAAAAAGGACTATTTAGACCCCTCAAGTTATTTGGGAGGGCTAAAAACCGTCCCCAAATACCTCTTTTGGGAAGGGAGAATTGATGTCACAATTACTTAGTATTTGGGACTGCTGTGTAATAACCGACCCAAATACTAGTGTTTTTAGGACACTTGTGCTACCTCGCACTAAATTTCTCTCCCTGTGTTCCAAATTAAAGAGATGTCGTATAAATATTTTTGGAAAATCCCGCTTTCCTCTCCCGCCACACGTGTTATCCCAAAATTCCTCCATATATGTAAGTTTTCCCCAAAATTTCCCCCACCTAGGTTTTCCTTCCCAAAATTTCCTCCCACCAAAGAAGTCTCTCGTGCACTCTCTCTCCCTCAAGACGCCGCATACCCGCCTGCCGCCTATCATCACATCGCAAGCTCTCAATCTCACAGAAGGGTCTTTCTCTCTATATGTCTCTCATTCTTCCTTCTTCTCCGTATTATCCCCTCCCACCCCTTCTCTTTTTCCTCTCAGTAGTTTACTTGGCTCAAACTCGTGACTGCTCGGCCGATCAGCAGAGGATACCACGGCGACAACACCGAGCTAGTAGCAGATGACGACCGTAGTAGGGGCTTCCATTTGATGAGCTCTTCCTGACCTAAACCAGAACTTCATTGGACGATTTCCTTCCAACGACCAAAAGGTATGTTACACAAACCCTAATGTGAGCTTGTTAACCACTCTTTTATGTAAATGTGCGTGGAAAGTCTTTGTTTTGTGTATCTGCATCTTAATTCTTAATTGCACCTCTCGTAGTTTTAGCTATCTATCATGATTTAAAGTTCACATCAACTGTCTTTTATTATCTTGTGAGCTATGAAGGGGGCTAGTTTTCAAACTACGGTATAGATTTTACCCACTCCATCTATACTATAAAAGGGTTTGGGAAACACGCCGCAATTGATTCGAGATAAAAAACGGTCAGGATTTACCTTTTTACGGTGATCCAACGGCCCGTAATTTCTTTATCACTCGTAATCTTCCCTCTTTCCATCTCATCATCCTTTATGAAGATTTAATAATTTGATTCATCCTAGTTATCTAAAGCCAAATTTTCTGAAAGAGATAAATACCGATAACAAGATAAAGCTAGTAGGTCTAATATCCAACGTTGTTACTTATTTGAAATACTGTTGTAGAATAATCACTTTGGAAAAGAAAATTGATTAGGGGTTTGAATTATTGAAAACTTGAATCAACAACACTATTTATTTGAAACAAGAATACCCATAAGTCGAATCGATGTCAAGTTGTGTCTTATTATTGATACCAGACTTTGAGGTGTAATTTATGGCCCCTCTCTCTACATGAGCAGGTAGTCTTACATGGTATTGCAACTTTGGTTTCACAAGGTCCTGAGTTCCGATCACCCCGCATGCATTTGTGTCACAGTTAAGACCAGAGCCGTCCCTGAAGTAATATCAGAGTTTTGCATGTCGGGTTGGTTACTTAATTGTACTGATATTCAAATATTGTGCTTGGTTAGGGGATAAGATCAGGTTCCAATTTGAGATATATCCCTTTGAAACGCCGAGATCTGGTAATGGCATTGTTGTTGCAAAGACTTAATCGCGATATTGATAGAATTGAGATACCTTAGGTGCTTTTAGTCTTTATGTTGAAGGGTTGGCTCGCTACTGCCATTGTTTTTGTTAGATCGAATTGTGAGACTGTTTTCGAATAAGTAGTGCTCCAAGCCACCAAATGAGTACCAAACTTTGTGCACCGGGTCACACTAATATTCACTCTCTCTAGCATTTCTAACTTCCTTTGATGCCTTTAGTTAAACAAATCACCACAGATAAGAAAAAGAGTTGGTAAATCGAAGGATTTGTATTTAATTTTTTTCTTCCAAAATAGAAGAAAAAAATATAAAGGGATTGACAGATGGTTTCTTGGCTACAGAGTACGTAAAATATATACTGGTTTCATTTATTTATTTTTTTGTAATGAATTTCCTTTTCATGTTGAAAAAGTATGTATTTAATATCTCCCCTAAACCATTCTCAAAAACTTCGTAAGGTGAGTTGACATGGGGAGGAGTGGTGCATTTGAATTTTCATTGTTGCTTTCATCCACAAAATGATAGTCTAGTTTATCGACATTTTTGCAATCTGCTTTATTATCAATTAGAGACCCCTAATTTGCTCTGAATTTTTTGCAGATCTTAGCTTACTTAGAAGTATTATCATCGTTCCTTGCAACATGTATATTGAATTAAGGAGAAAATAGGGCGAACCCCCCTGTGGTAACAAGTTCTTGGTGATCACCTTTGAATCATATATTAAAACCTTAGACATACAATTTTTCTTAAAGAAAAACATTTGCATGGATTTCAAATTACATTTTGTATATGCTGGTGATCAGTGATCACCTCTGTTTTCGTTATTAAGATTTCTTAACTCTGTTGCTCTTTGTAGTGTTTTTCTCTTTATAAAATACTAATTTTCAAAAAACTAACTTATAAAAAAACTCATTTTCCAAAATAAATTATAATATTAATAAAGAAAGGAAATAAAAAAGAGGTAGACTTGGACATAGCTTACCTAGAGTTATCTCTCTAATTGGCTGCATGAGGATATCAGTTATATACTCTTTCTTAGCATGAGATACTATTATTACACAGATCTATTGGCCTTTGTATCACTAAATACATGGACATTGTAGTTTAAATTCTAAACTAAGCATGTACATTCTTAGAGAAGGCGGGTTAATGCTTTTCTGACTACAAGGATGAGTGGATTGGTCGAAAATGGGAGAGATGAATCCGATGCTGATATTGATGAATCCGATGATGAGAGGTTTGTTTTCGTCTCCTTTTTTCCCCTTTTTGTTCTCTCTAAGCACTAAAATAATGTTAAAATTTATGCAAATTGTCTTGCTATTGTTCTTTGTTTCTCTGGATTTCATGAAAGTGTCCCCCAAAATTTTAACCCCAATTCCTCGTTTGCTTTCTTTCTTTCTTCTTTGCCACTTTGAAAGGGGGTTGCCATCTTTATGAACTGGCTTTGTATGTGTGTTTTTTCTGGAACGGGCACATACTCTTGCATTGTTTATCATCATTTTCCCTTCATCATGTTGAGCTTCTCATTAGATTAGGTTTTATGCTCTCATGTTACCAAGGCCAACATTCTTATTGCAGCATTGAAACTATTATGCTTGGAGATAAGAGAATAGGGATCAAGACCAGTATTCTAGAGGAAAAAGCTACAGCTTGTAACATGCTATGTTGCTATGCTGATGAGTTGAAAGAAGGGTTCTTTCCATGGATTGATCAGGTGATCTCCAATCCACCTGTTTGACAATTACATTATGAAGACTTCTATTAAATTTGTATTTACTTTATTGTACTGAGTGCAGGTTGCTCCCACATTAGTTCCGCTTCTCAAGTTTTATTTCCATGAAGAAGTTAGGAAGGTTGCTGTTTCAGGTATTAGCATGACCTGGTGACTTTATTGTTAGATTCTTTTCATATTGTTAATGTCACCTTCCTCTTTTACGTGCAGCTATGCCAAAGCTCCTACGTTCAGCGAAGTTAGCGGTAGAGAAGGGGCAATCTCAAGGTCGCAATGAGGCATATATTAAGTAGCTGTCTGATTACATTGTTCCAGCTTTGGTGGAGGCTTTACACAAGGTCATACTGTTTGATGTGTGGATTTCTGGTCTTAAATAAGTTTGATATTCTAAGTTATGTAGTTTCATTTATAATTGGGGTAGGGGAAGGGGGTTCTCTCTCTCTCCCTCTTCTGACGGAATTCTATCAACAATTGGCTTTCATGAGCCTGAGACAGAAATCTGTTCAAGCATGTTGGATGCTTTAAATGAATGTATAGAGGTATGGTGCATAATTTCCATTTACATTGCTGGCATCCTATTTAATTGTACAAGTAACTTGCAACTTTAACATGCCTGAGTTACTGAATGAATGTTCTGATGTTGCTAGCCCTGATGGATTTTATCAGTGCGTATGTTAGGGTTGATATGGTCTTAGACTTGCTAAGGTGCATGTCTGATCAGTGTATATATGAACTATGGATTTGTTGGAAATTTTGGTTCCTGCTTTCCCATATATTATTGCGTACATGTACTTTACCTTCTCAAGTTGCTCCTTTTGAAGAGAGTTCTCACATATTTCTCGAATATGATTGATATAATCTATGAAATTACGTAACTTATCAAAAAAAATAATCTATGAAATTACTGTCTGCAACTCTTTTTGTGTCCGACAAATGACAATCTAGTAATTTTCAATGGTAAGTTTTTACCAGTCATACTGATTCCGTCTCTTAAGTTCAATACATGTTTTGCACAATATCACGACCGATGGGGAAAGGGTGAACTTCATGTGATGGTCTTGCTCTCACTAATTTTATAAATTATATTGCTCATCAGTGTTCTATGGTTGTTTCAGATTGCCGGGCCTATTCTTGATGAAAGCCAGGTGAGGGCCATAGTCGAAGAGATAAAGCAAGTGATTACTGCCAGTTCAACTAGAAAAAAAGAGAGAGCAGATAGAGCCAAAGCAGAGGACTTTGATGCAGTCGAAGGGGAATTGCTGAAAGAAGAAAACAAGCAAGAAGAAGAACTTTTTGATCAAGTATGTTAGAGCCCATTTTAATAGTATATGATAATACAAAGAAACTATGGTTAATCCCTCTTGTATGTTTTATGGATTGTAGTAACTACTTATACTGCCCATGGAGATTGTTTGTTGTGGTTGTTTGAGTGATTGAATATCATCCTTTTGATTCATATTTCCTCTTGTGAAACCAGGTTGGTGATTGTTTGGGTACTCTGATTAAAACCTTCAAGACACCATTCTTGCCTTTCTTCGATGAACTCTCGACATACCTGATGCCTATGTTGGTATGTTCCTTTCTCTTGCTTAATTTCCTTCCAGATAGCTATCTTTTGTGTTATTTTGATAAAAGTATTGTTCTCTTAGCTTTCTCTTCAATGGTAAAATATACATATAGCCAACCCCAAGTAATTGGGATAACGGTTGAGTTATACACACACATACATAAATACACACATACATAAATACACACATGTATATATATACTTATATATATTGTATATATACAAGTATGTATATGTATTCATATTAGCCATGTCTTACATGAAAGCTATTACAATTGCTTTTAAGCTTTCACCTTGTGCACATTTTACTATCCATCATTGCTACTTCAAGTTCCTTTATGATAATAGAAACTTGTGCACCTTTTTCCTCGACATTTGAGTTTCTTCAATGATGCTAATCCTTCTATTTATGATTTTATTGAAACATTAATGTGTGAAGTGTAGTGATTGTGCATGCATGTTTTCATGGACTTCGATTAGGTTTAAAGATACTTAGTTCAAACAGACTTATTTATAGTGTACCGATGATTAATAAGGCATCTCAAGCTCCTTTCATCTTAAAGAAATTTATGAAGTGAATATTTTAGTTTTTCATAATGTCTACCGATTGATAACTGGCGAAAAAATTGGAATTAAAGCAATTTGCAGTGTGGTCAAGTTTGTTCCTTTCATATATGTGAATTGCTATTATGAATCACAAAACTTCGACCCTATTGTAACAGTTCCAGGTATATATTCATTATTCAAGATAAATCAGAGCCTCCAAAGACACAAGAGGAGTCGATTAGAGACGCTTTCAAACCAGCTTTTCAAACTAGAATTTGAACTAAAAAACATAATTTTAACTCAAAAATCTGTTACATTTCTACTACATAAAACTAGAATTTTAGCTCTAAAAACCAATAAAACTCTGCACAATAAACCGCTCTCAAACCGAATTTGAACTAAAAAAATGAATTTAAACTCAAAAATCGCTGCATTTCTACTACATAAACCGAATTTTAACTCTAAAAACCCATAAAAACTACTACATAATAACCGCTCAAACCTGAATTTGAACTAAAAAAAGTAATTTAAACCGAAAAAAATCTGTTGTATTTCTACTACATAAATCCGAATTTTAACTCTAAAAACCATAAAAACTGTTGCACAATAAACCAATTCTCAAACCAAAATTTGAACTAAAAAAACAGAATTTAAACTCAAAAAATGTTGTATTTCTACTACATAAACCAAAATTTTAACTCTAAAACCAATAAAAATCGAGAAACAATAAACCGCTTCTCAAACAGAATTTGAACTAAAAAAAATAATTTAAACTCAAAAAATCATGTTGTATTTGTCGGGCTGTCTTGGTCTTTCATTTGTTTCCCACCCAAACTCCTCTTAGGAACCGGAACCGAAACCCGATGATCTTTCCTCCCATCCCCTTGTTGCTCCCTTTATGGATCCGCTCTCCTCCTCGATATCATTCTCGAATCGCCATCGGGCGAGCCCTTAAACTTATCAAGAGAATCAAGTGATGCCCCATTGTTTGAGATTGAGCCCGCTTCATTCTATTCAATAAATTTGTTGCCCCTTGCTTCTTCCTATCCGCCTCAATTGGATTTTTTCTTTTTCGTGTCATTTCTAGTTTCCGAATGCTCACCGAGACACTCCTTCGCTTGGGTTTGATTTGAAATTGTGTCTCGAGGTCTTGTTGGGGCTAGCATCGCATGAACACTCTTACCCTTCTTCTCTCAGAATCAAGGAAATGCATTTCTTGTTCTCTTCTTTGTGATTCAATGTTCATCTAAGGATTTGTCGCCGCTTCTTATCCGAACCTGGTTTCTCCTCGCCAATGTCAATGGTTTCTCAAGGTTGCTCTTTTTCCTATTAGTTCATGAAGCCGATGTCGATGCTTTTGCAAAAAGAATCGAGGCGCTATGGCAAACAATCATGGGCCCAACAACCTTTGGTTTAAGTAACATAACCGATGAACTGTTAGAGAAAAACAATGGTTTCTACTTTTCTAGTAACATAACCGGTCAACTCTAAGCTTCAATTTGCTCATGGTTAAAAACCTACTTCAATTCGCCTCAACCGACAGCACCTTCCAAGCAACCAATTCAACCATGAATGGTTAAAGGAAGAAGTATAACATTCATTTTTGTTTTTCCTTTGTCGCTTTCACATAGAACATCCCCATCATCTTATTGATCATTTCTTGTACGGAGCCAAGCACATTAGGCAAGTGCCCAGGAACTTGCACAAATATTGGTGTGCGGACCTGAAACGATGAAAGAGTATGTGGCTTCCATGTGCCAGCTGAGTTATGCAGTTCTTAAGAATGGTTCACAAAGGAAGACACCATACTTCGATTTCACTCCTGAATTTCACTCTAGGTTTTGTCTCATTAATTTTACTACTCAACTGGCCTTCGTCTCAATTGCCATCAATAGTTTTAGCAATTGTACCACATAAGTTGAGTACGCATAGGAATTTGAACAAAAACACGAGGCGTCACTTTCATTAAAACAAAGCCAAGCAAACTGACAGCTATCTGATGCAACAAAATGAAAAATCTTAACAAGAGGAAAACAAAGAAAATCTCAAAACCCTACATATTACAATGTTGTGCCATACTCAAAAAAATAATCAGTGTAGTGTACAGATCAATAAGAAAGTGATAAAAGACCAGTATACTTATAAGGTTTGCTTCCTCTTTCATTTGTTTTTTCCCCTTAGCTTTATTTCGATAAAAACTTAACCTCGCCCTGACACTAGAGATAATTCAAGCTATTAATATGCCCAAGTGTGTAGTATTCTTACTTTTAAAAAAAAGGCTGTGTATGCTTTTTATGAAAAAATATACTTTTTTTGATATAACACATTTTCTGGAACCTGAATCACCTGATAAGGATGATACTTGGTGTGGGACTGGTAGCGAAATTTCTATTTGAATTTCGGACACCTTATGCTGGATAACAATTAAGGTCGATTGATAACTAATATTGTTAGATCTAGGTTGATTGGTTTCCTTTAGTTTTGGCCTCTTACTTCGAATATGATTGACAATTGGATGCTCCTTGGGTTAATGGGACCATCTTATATCCCTTGGGTATCACTCCCCACCGGAAGTCGTTATAACATGGTCTCATTATTAACTCGAGAAGAATATAGAAATCAATCTAAACTTTGGGTATCACCCTAGCTTGCTATGAGAAGTCAAGTTATAAAATTACAAAAAAATTTTGAAAGCGCCAATTGATCGAATGCCTATACTAATATTCCACTTATGAATTTTATGATTTGATGGTTAGGGTGGTGGACTTCTATTATTAAGATATATATTTTTTGATAAGTAAAGATATTATAAAAACAAGCATCAAAGCGGTGACACGCCCTCAGGTACATGCATTGAGTATAT
>CM028381.1:20728706-20763696 GCA_013146195.2 Codonopsis lanceolata
GCCTCGGAAAGCTGATTTTCAAAAATATCTTTGGTATCTTTTAACAATATTTATCTCTTGATCTAAGTCTACCAATTCAGATTTAAAGATCTACGACCTTGCATAAAAATTAATTAAAAGCAATTTAAAAACAACTAACTATTAAGGCAAAAATAAAATAAAATCTTTTGTATTTTTATTTTTATAAAACAGAAAATTAAACTAAAACTAAATATTAAATTAAAAACCTACGCTACTACAAACTAACTACGTGAACTAGCTTGTCCTGCAACGCGCCAAAAAACTTGATCGATGTTTTATTTTATCTATTTCCTTGCAAGTGTACAAGACTATTATAGAATATGTGACGCCCCGTTCCTTCGTTATCTCGGTTTGCGTGCTATACTTGCACTTCTTCCTTTGTTGACTGCATGCTTGGTTGGCGAGAGGGTCTAGATGTGTTTGAGAGACCATATTAAGACCAAAACATTATTAAGAGACTCCATATAGTTGTTGACTTGCTAAAGTCACAAGTCGTGACTCGACGATAGTCTGAATGCGACGCGATTGAGGGTTTGTTTGCTTTTGTGTTCGTGACCTCGGTTTGGGTCCTAGACCTCTTTAAGATTGTTTATTAACATGTTTAGATGTGTTAGACTTCAAGTTGGAGGTATTCCCTAAGCCTATCGATGATTTGGAAGTTTATAAACCCTCTTGCTTTGTTTTGCCCTTAGCGATTTCCTTCAAAGCTACCATGTTTTGGGCAAACTTCGGGAAAATTCTGGTACTAATCCACTGAATAGAATTTTCTAAAAATTTAGTATGTTTTACCTTCATATGTTAGGATACTCTCTGTAAAATTTGGTAATTTTCCAAGGTGTCTAAGTACCTCAATTAGGTCTTGACTTACGGCTGTGCCAGAATTCAGTTTTCAGAAAAACAACTTCTGTACTTGATTTTGTTGTAACCATATCTTGTTGTATATAAGTCCAAATGGAGTAATTTAAAATCCTAAAATATAATTCAATGAGTCTAGTTTCATAAAAATCAAAAATCACCTCATTTGGAGTTGTGAGCGATTTATGGTCGATTTTACAAGATTGACTGTCCAGCCTCAGCCTTCCCGTGCGCCCGCCTCAAAATGTGAGGCGCCCGCCTCAACTACTGAGAGCATTATTTGGCTGACAGAGCCCAGGCGTCCGCATGGAAAGGGTGAGGCGCCCGCCTCAACCCCAGTGCTGTTGTTACGGGATTTTACCCCTGCTTTTGAGATTGGACGAATTATACCTATTCTACCCTCATTAAACCCCTCTAAACCCTTCCTAACCACCCATACTTAACCCTAAACATGTCCTAACATTAGTTGGAAGTTAATTAAAGTTAGATTAGTGATTGATTAGTCCTAATCTCTACTAATTGTGCAAGGAAAAGTCTATTGTGCCCTTATTGTGTGGAAGTATAAATAGCCTAACCCTTCACCAATTCAGCCAAATCCTCTTCATTTCTCTTCCACAAACCGTGAGTTAGAGAGAGAGACTCCATGGGAGACTCTTGAGCCCTAGCTTCTTTCTCTCTTCGATCCAAGACGATCCGACCAACCCGATTGCCTTCAAACTTGGATTCTTGAAGCCCTCGACGAGTAGAACGACTTCACCGATCGGATTTGTGTTCTCTTGAGTTTTCACTCAAGCTAGGTAAGTTACTTTTTGATTTTGGTTCATTGGCCCTAAGGAAAACAACCTATATGCTATTTGTGGGCAATGAACACTTGATATGCTTTATATGTGTTAATTTGGGGATTTTGGAAGTATGAACATGTTAGGAGCATTTGTAGATGACTTCTATGGTCGTTGATGTGAATGATTATCCTTCATATTGTGTTTCTAGGATTGGGAGCATGCTAGAAATCATGTTTACATTATATTTGGGTTTATTATGAAAGTATTCCTTTGATTGGGGCTTTGGATTTGTGAACTCCCTATACATTATGAGAATGATCACTTAATTGAAATTATATGGTTTATGAAATGGGTTGTGATCTATGTTGGGTTTTGTTTTGAATTTTAGGCTTGAGAATCAACCCCCAACTTATTGGAGAAATTGTTGTTATTTGAAGCGTGTGTTAGTGTTGATATGGATGAAAGGTTTGAGAACGAAACTTAGTATGTAGACTCTACGGAGTCGTAATAGGTTCGATATTGTGCTAACGAACTCGGGTTGAAGTCCTACGTCATTTGGGTTTCGTTGACTATGATTATGATGAATTCTTGGGTTTTAGGGCTTGGGAATCAACCCGGATGATTTTGGGAAATTTGATATAACTCGAATGATGTACTAACTTTGGGTTGTATGAAATGTGTATTTAATGAAATGCGGTATTAAGACTCAACGGAGTTGTTTTAGGTTCAATAAGATGTTGGTGAGCCTTAGGTCGAAATCCTACGATGTTCGGGTTTGGTTGGCTTTGATTGTGAGTACCCGAGCATCTCGCTTGTGTCCCAATTGTGACACCCATGATATAGAGGCTTATGGGGATTTAATTAGAGCGTGCTCATTAGAGCACGAGCATTAGAGACCAACTTATGACCTCGTATATTACTTTAAGGAATAATTATTTGAATGAGTTCTCTTAGGGAATTTGGCCGCTGCACATCAAAGCACTTGCGAGATTATGACTATGGGTTGGTTTTGGTACCCTTGAGATTGGGTTGATAACGTCAAGTATATATGACGATTGGGACTATGATTGGGTCTGTATTGCTTTTATGAATTGACTAATCACTAAGTCTCGATTTATGGTTGTTCTTAGACTAAATAGTAGTCCTTGGTTTAATCCCGAGTAGAGGGCTATAGTAGACCTCATATTGTGATTTCTTGAGCTTATATGCTACTTTCGATTTGGTGATTACTTGAGGATTATGAGTACCTCATTATGTGGTTCTTTGACTAAACTTATAAGTTGGTTGAATTTGTTAAGTATGTGCAAATATGTGCATTGTTGAAATTGGTGTGTAGAGCTTTATGTCCTACTTGATTTGGTATGCCCGCTATGATCGGTCTTGGTTCTTGTTTGAGCATGAGAGTAATTATCTACTTGTGCATTTCATAAAAGCCCAGCTGGCATTATTTGGATTATTTGGTTTGTTTATCAAGTCCGGGTGGGACGATGCATCGCCTTCACGAATTATGGGATTCGTGCTCGCTATGGATCGCCGCACTTGGAATCTCACACACACCTCCATTGTTGGCCGCAATGGGGAAGTAGCCCCTTTGCCGTATCAGTTAAGTGCCGCATTGGCTTGCTAGCTAAATCGAGTGGTTCTCGATAAAAGTCGATGACGTCACAGGGCATCGATGTTGCACGATAAAGATAAAGTATAATATGTGTATTGCAGGAGCAGCACAACGACACTATTTGGGTATCTTCTCTATCCCTTATGTGGCTTACTATGAGCACTTATATGAAAGATAATGTGCTATATGTTTTATGAAGTTTATGTTACTCGATGACCTAATACCGGTTTATTGTTGGTATACGATTTAGATGCCATGGGTTTATATATATGCTTGTGCGTTATGCCATACCACGACATGCTATGCCATACATTTGCATTTAGTAACTTACTGGGTCATTATGACTCATTTCGTGTGTTTGTTTTCCTTAGTTTTGCAGTGATCCCGTTAGTAGCGCGCGCTTCGGATAGTGATTCCTAGAAGGTGGTCTTCCGGGCTTTAAGCTTGGATTTAATATTATTATGTTTTGTATCTGTGAGAAACGAATGTAAAGTTATGTAGACTTTACTTGGGTAGATTATGTTAGTACTTTCTTATTGTATTATTTTGGTAGCCGACTCGTTTGGTCGAGCTGTTGTATCTTTTAGAAGTTATTCCCTTGTTATTTCGAGCATGCTTTAGCTCACTCATCCTAGTATTGTTGGTATTGTCATCTCCGACGACGTTAGTCGCGAGACTTGGGTTTAGTTGTTAGAATTTGAATATCTTGTTCTTTTAGTCGATTTATTCCTCCGGCATGTTAGCCGTTGAGTTGTTGTTTATCAGGTTGGGTTCTTGTTGCTTCGCCGGCCTTAGGTTGCCGATGGCTTGTTGTACGTGCGCAATGTTGCGTCACGCGAGTCGTAGATTTGTCGAGAGATAGTCGTCTCTCAGCCTTGTATTCCTTGGTTTATAATTATAGGCTTTGGTTCCACCTATCAAGCTTGGGTTCAAATATGATTCGCTTCCGCAGATTTTAGTTTTTGGTTATTCGGTTTTGCCGTTATGGCTTAACATTCCTGTTTAGTGTTTGTTGGTTCAACTCTGGACTCGCACCACTACGCTTAGCGGGTGCTTGTCCGTCTTTTAGCTTGTTTGACGGCACAACCTTGGGATTCCGCATTGGAGTCCGGGTCGGGTCGTCACAGAATAGACTCGGAAGCAAGGGTCGAACCCACAGAGACAAGTGATCACGAACAGTGCGGTTATAGATAGCAAATTATTAACCTAAGGGGGTTTTTATGTTTAATTCTACTCTAAATTACTAGTTATAGATGTTAACTAATTAGACAGTAATAACAGATATGAAGATCTTATGGTGAGTGGAAATCTAGGATTCTGGGTTTCACTTATATCTCCTTTATGTTCAATTCATAATAATGTCATTCAATGTCTTGGGTTCGTTCACTAAAAATAGATATGGTCTGTTGAACAATTGGTTCAGTCTCCCTCCCCGCAAAAATTCACCCATTCCATATCCTAAGCACAGGAACTGTAATCTAGCTGTCACCTAGATTTATGATCTATCTGTCACCTAGATCATGTAAGAACCTGGTCCTAACTTATCACTCTCGTGCTTCGATAGGTCCAATTTATTGTGTTGGTGAGCCAATGTACGACATATGCACTTGGTCATGCAGGTATCTGCACCTCTAAGCCTTTATTATTTGCGATTACATTCATTTGTTCAAAGCGAAATAATAGAGGGGTTGATAAACAACACAATCAACAAGCATTGAATAGACATATATTAACAAATCAAGACATAAATTCGATACAAGTTACCTCCCACCTCCTAGATTATGGATGATTTAGTTCATCATAGACGATGAACAACACATGGAGATGATGGAAGACATGATTTGATCTTCAATACTTGAAATTACAAAACCTAATTATGTTATACAATCTAAAACTACCTAAAATCTATGTAAAGAGAGCTTCCAGCCGTCCTCCTTATCCTTAGGCTCGGCATCTGACTTCTATATATACTTGGGAGTTGTGATTGAATCGAATGACTGTGTGAAAACCCGACTCGCATTACGCCTACCTTGCGTCAGCAGGTGTGGAATACCTTGCGTCCGCAAGGTCTCCGATGTGTGCTTCTTGGCTCTTCGATTGCCGGGCTTCAGGGACCGATATCGCCTACCTTGCGGTCGCAGCTGAGGCACCTGCGTCCGCAAGGTGTCCAGATTGACAGACTTTATTTTCTTCAATTTTTCTTTCTTTGTAATTTGCACTTAAAACCCTGGAGTTTCGCATATTTTCACGAACAATCCTGAAACTTACAAAACTCACCAAAAACATATATTAGTACTCAAAAGACTCATGAAATAGCCTAATTCAAGTCACAGAAGCATATAAAATCGACGTATAAAATACATCGATCGATAACAAGGTATTGACCTGTTGGAATATGGTTCCCGAAAAACATTCAAATCTTCATACCGTATTTGGCGGCCGTACGTGACCGTTTGAATACGGCTTTTTCAAAAAACACAAAAATCTTTTTTCCTGTTGTGTTCTTGATCGGGTTTTGACCCGAAGAACATAACGTCTCCATTTGGTTGTAGTTTAGGTTTTTGGCCTGAACTACGTTTGGTCTGATTTCCTTTACTAAGGAATACGTAGGCAGCCTACACTAGTAGGTCCGACCATCAGAGCACTTCAAATTCATATCTGCTTAAAAACTACGATAACCTGTTATGACCGGCTAAATATGTCTAGGTTATGGAGTTTGGATAGCATGATAAACTGCATTATAATCAAGCACTGGCTTTCTCCCATTTTAATTGAACGAAATTGAGAGTCTATTGTTTATCAACGATGTTCGTCTACTCAGTAAGCCTTGGGTTACCCGTAGACTCCATCGTTGAGGGGCTCTGTAGACACCCCAATTTCATACCTCTGGTATGTGACTCTGACATATGATATCAAGAACTGTTCAAACTTAACAACTATCAAGTTACATGAGTCGAAAATGCGAAAGGCAAAGCAGGATGTGCAAAACAGTGAATTGCGAGGGGTGATAGTGCCAAAAATGAAAGTCAAACAGGAGCATGGCGCGGCCAATAGGCATGTTGGGCGCCGCGCCATGCAAGGTGGGTGTCGGTGCCAATGGAGCTACAATAGGCCTCAGACTTAATGCATTGCACAATTCGTGAAGGCTGCGGTACAAACGAACGAAGCCGGCTGAGGAATTCCCATAATTCCCAATGAATCCCTCACTCCACCTATAAATAGAAGTGTCGGGTCCCCTCTTCAGAACAATTTTTCATCGCAAAGAAATGTTGAGAAACTCTCCACGTTCCTTCGACGCCGAGTTTTAGTGAGAGGTGTGAGATAGGTGTGTGTAGCCCACCAAAGACTCCAAACTCCGTCCAAACTTTGCCAAAACTTAAATCCACCAGTTATAAGTGATCCCTAGTTTTTTAGTTAGGTATCCACCTTACTTCCCTGGCCCAAAATTCTCAAAAGTAAGCCGTTACTCTGCCCGAGTAATGAGCTGAAATACACAAAAAATAAGTTGTTATTCCGCCCAACCAAAAAGGCAAAAACCTTCCGAAATAAGCCGTCACTCTGCCCGAGTGAACGAGCCAAAGTCATCCAAAATAAGCAGTCAGTCTGCCCAAACCAAAATAACAACCACACAACAACAACAACAACAACAACAACAACAACAACAACAACAACAACAACAACAACAACAAAAATACTCCCTCTCCCTGAAGGACAGAGCGAGCACACTACCGCTCTAAAAAGTAAAAGCCTTTAAGGGCATTTTATTTATTTACTTGTTCGTTTATTTATTATTTATAAAGTTGTTATTTAAATCCGGCACAATGTAGTCAATATAAGTCGTTGTGCTGCCATGATTAGAATAGGAAATATTATGTAAAAGAGCTGTTATAATGGCCAAATATTTTTAAATACATTTGTAATTATTGTAAGGAAACGGCTGCAAGTCCGTAAATAATGTAGCCACCGATGTATTTGTTTTATTTTCATGTCTTTTAATGCTTTATTTATTTGCTAAATAAATATAACAATAAGCATACTTCAGCCAAAAACTATTTTGAGACCGAAAGGACGAGTTGGGTGCCTAGCACCTTCCCAACTCGTAACTCAGCCTCCGAACCCGTTTTCTATCTCTGGTTTTCATTTCTTTTTCTGGATTTGCTTTATTTTTGCCTTAAAATAAAGATGGTGACTCTAAAACTTTTGGATTCAGTGGGGCCTCGCAATACTATTTCTTTGCACTTTTCCGTTTTCCCCTAAAAAAGGGAGAATGGGAATGGAAGGGTGATTTATTCTCATATCCTGGTATCCCCTAAATAAGGGATAAATTGATGCGGGAAACCCAAAGCTCCCATAGTGATCTGAAACGGGCCATAAGGCTATTTAATAAAATCCATAATGGGGGCGTCGCAATATCCTTTTTTGCATTTTTCCGTTTTCCCCTAAAAAAGGGAAAATGGGAATGAAAGGGTAATGAATTCCCATATCCTGGTATCCCCTAAAAAAAGGGATAACTTGATGCGGGAAACCACAAGTTCCCATATTGGATCAAAAATCCACTAAAGGCAACCGAGACGCATTCCAACGCGCTATCATAGACCGCACTCCTCTCGCACTTTTGATTTCGTCTTCCCCTAAACAAGGGAGGGTGGAATGAGAGCAGTAGTGTCACGCATCCGCACGTACGCGCACCACTACCCAAGGGCGCGCGGGGCACGGGCGCAGTCCCGGGAACCCACAGGTAAGCTGGCCATGGTGTAGGGTAGCAGTTCGGAATATATTTACATGCGTGCACGTGTGTGCGGTAGCTAAAAAGCAGTAAAATCTCTTTTTCTTTTTCAGATATAAAAACAGAACTTAAAAAAATAGATATGGACTGTCTTGCTGTTATTTGTGGATTTCCTCGGCTTTTTTAGTTTGAGTGCAAGCAAGGGAGCACATCACATCAAGAAATATAAAGAAAAGCGAGGAATCTATCTACTCCTATTAATTACAAATTTGTCCTATATCCCCAAAATACAATGGCAGAATGAATGCAAATATATACAAATTTTGCGGAGTAAAAATAATAAGCAGAAAGAAATAATAATATAGAGCCAAGAATAAAGCAATAATAAAAAAATAAAGCCCCGGCCCTTTTATTGTACTGTCCGGAATTTTATTGCAAATATACATATGATATACATATATATTCTCTCTTTTTTAAAAAAAAATTTAACAAATTTTTTTTAAACATACCTGTAACAGTTATTGGAATGAAACAGCTGCAAGATGGGGGATCATATCCACAAATATAGACATGGATGTATAGGAACGCAATATTCAAATGCATAAATTAATATAACAAGCATACTTTAGCCAGAAACAAAGAAAAACAAAAAAAAGTTTTTTTTATGAGTCTAGCCCTCTGTAGACACCTCAATTTCGTACCCCTGGTATGTAGCATGACATAAAATATCAAACCTGTTAAAACATTAACTAATGTCAAGTTACAGGGTTGAAAATGCAAAAGGACAAAGCAGGATGCGCAAAACTGTAAAATGCAGGGTTTAAAGTGTCAAAAAAGAAACTACAAAGCCTAAGTTGGCTCCACACATGGACAAAGTGGGAGTGGAGCCAAGTTTCAATGTGGGTGGCGCCAGGTTTGGTCCACAATGCTTTCCAAGTTGCTACAGAGCTGCTACAGTTTGCGTAATGTACAATTTTTCCGGTGTTCTGTACAATGCGATGAAGCGTGAAGGGAGAAATTTTAATCCCCGATGAATCCTCATCCCATGCTATAAATAGAGCCTTCGGGGTAGGCCTTTAACACACCATTTCTTGCGCAATGCTTTTCGTGTTCTCGTTACGCTGAAAGAATAGAGAACGAAGTGAGATAGTGAGTGATCTATCCAAAGCCTCAAAACCCTGCCAAAACTCCACCAAACTTAAAACTCACCAGTTAAAGTGAGCCTTAGCCCCCCCAGCTAGGTTTCCACCCTATTTTCCCGGTCCAAAAATCGTGAAAAGAGCAGTTGCTCTGCCCGATTAAAAAGGCCAAAACTACCACAAATAAGTCGTCATTCTGCCCGAGTGAGCGAGCCAAAGCCACCACAAATAAGCCGTCATTCTGCCTGAGTGAGCAAGTCAAAAACACTAGAAATAAGCAGTCATTCTGCCCAAATCACAACAACAACACAACAAAAAAGACTCCCTCTCCCTGAAGGACAGAGCGAGCACACTCCGCTCTAAAAGGTAATAGCCTTTAAGGGCGTTTTATTTATAAAGTTGTTATTTAAAATCCGGCCCAATGTAGTAATTATAAGCCGTTGTGCTGCCCGGATTTAGTTAGAAAATATTATGTAAAAGAACCGTTATAATAACCAAATATTTTTAAATATATTTGTAATTATTGTAAGGAAATGGCTGCAAGTCCGTAAATAATGTAGCCACGGATGTATTTGTTTTAATTTCCCTGTATTTTAATGCTTTGTTTATCTGCTAAATAAATATAACAATAAGCATACTTTAGCCAAAAACCACTTTTGAGACCGAAAGGGCGAGTTGGGTGCCTTGCACCTTCCCAACTCGTAACTTAGCCTCCGAACCCGTTTTACAATCTCTGGTTTTTCTTTTTTTTGGTTTTGCTTTATTTTTTGCCTTAAAATAAAGATGACAACTCTAAAACATTTTGGATCCAGTGGGGCCTCACAACACTCCTTTCTTGCACTTTTCCGTTTTCCCCTAAAAAAGGGAAAATGAGAATGAAAGGGTGATGCATTCCCATAACCTGGTATCCCCTAAACAAGGGATAACTTGATGCGGGAAACCCAAAGCTCTCATAGTGATCCGAAACGGGCCGTAAGGCTATTTTTAATAAAATCCATAGTGGGGACGTCGCAATATCCTTTTTTGCATTTTTCCGTTTTCCCCTAAAAAAAGTGAAAATGGAAATGAAATGGTAATGCATTCCCATATCCTGGTATCCCCTAAAAAGGGGATAACTTGATGCGGGAAACCACAAGTTCCCATATTGGATCAAAAATCTACTAAAGGCAACCGAGGCGCATTCCAATACGCTATCATAGACACCGGTCCTCTCGCACTTTTGATTTCGTCTTCCCCTAAACAAGGGAGGGTGGAATGAGAGCAGTGGTGTCCCGCATCCGCACGTACGCGCACCTCTATCCAAGGGCGCGCGGGGCGCGGGCGCAGTCCCGGGAACCCACAGGTAGGCTGGCCATGGTGTAAGGTAGCAGTTCGGAATATATTTACATGCGTGCACATGTGTGCGGTAGCTAAAAAGCAGTAAAATCTCTTTTTCATTTTCAGATATAAAAACAAAAAATAAAAAAATAGATATGACCTGTCTTGCTGTTATTTGGGGATTTTCTCGGCTTTTTTAGTTTGAGTGCAAGCAAGCAAGCACATCACATCAAGAAATATAAAGAAAAGCGAGAAATCTATCTATTCCTATTAATTACAAATTTGTCCTATATCCCCATAATACATGGCAGAATGAATGCAAATATATACAAATTTTGCGGAGTAAAATTAATAAGCAGAAAGAAATAATAATATAGAGCAGAGAAAAAAGAAATATTAAAAAAATAAAGCCACGGCCCTTTTATTGTACTGTCCGGAATTTTATTTCAAATATACATATGATATACAAATATATTCTCTCTTTTAAAAAAAATTAAAACAAAATATTTTTAAACATATCTGTAACAGTTATCGGAACGAAACTGCTGCAAGATGAAGGATCATATCCACAAATATAGACACGGATGTATAGGAACGCAATATTCAAATGCATAAATTAATATAACAAGCATACTTTAGCCAGTAACAAAGAAAAACAAAAAAAAAAGTTTTTTTTAATGAGTCTAGCCCTCTGTAGACACCTCAATTTCGTACCCCTGGTATGTAGCATGACATAAAGTATCAAGACATGTTAAAACATTAACAAATGTTAAGTTACAGGGTTGAAAATGTAAAAGGAGAAAGCAGGATGCGCAAAACTGTGCAATGCAGGGTTTAAAGTGTCAAAAAAGAAGCTACAAAGCCTAAGTTGGCTCCACCCATGGACAAAGTGGGAGTGGAGCTAGGTTTCAATGTGGGTGGCACCAGGTTTGGTCCACAGTGCTCTCCAAGTTGCGACAGAGCTGCTACAGTTTGCGTAATGTACGCTTTTTCCGGCGTTTTGTACAATGCGAAGAAGCATGAAGGGAGAAATTTTAATCCCCGATGAATCCTCATCCCAGGCTATAAATAGATCCTTCGGGGTCGGCCTTTAACACACCTTTTCTTCCGCAAAGCTGTCCGTGTTCTCGTTACACTGAAAAAATAGAGAACAAAGTGAGATAGTGAGTGATCTATCCAAAGCCTCAAAACCCTGCCAAAACTCCCCCAAACTTAAAACCCACCGGTTAAAGTGAGCCTTAGCCCCCCAGCTAGGCTTCCACCATATTTCCCCGGTCCAAAAATCGTGAAAAGAGTAGTTGCTCTGCCAGATTAAAAAGGCCAAAACTACAACAAATAAGTCGTCATTCTGCCCGAGTGAGCGAACCAAAACCACCACTAATAAGTTGTCATTCTGCCCGAGTGAGCGAGTTAAAAAACCAGAAATAAGCAGTCATTCTTCCCAAATCACAACAACAACACAACAAAAAAGACTCCCTCTCCCTGAAGGACAGAGCGAGCTCACTCCGCTCTAAAAGGTAATAACCTTTAAGAGAGTTTTATTTATAAAGTTGTTATTTAAAATCCGGCCCTATGTAGCAATTATAAGCCATTGTACTGCCCGGATTTAGTTAGAAAATATTATGTAAAAGAGTCATTATAATGGCCAAATATTTTTAAATATATTTGTAATTATTGTAAGGAAATGGTTGCAAGTCCGTAAATAATGTAGCCACGGATGTATTTTTTTTTATTTCTCTGTCTTTTAATGTTTTGTTTATTTGCTAAATAAATATAACAATAAGCATACTTTAGCCAAAAACCACTTTTGAGACCGAAAGGGCGAGTTGGGTGCCTAGCACCTTCCCAACTCGTAACTTAGCCTCCGAAACCGTTTTAAAATCTCTGGTTTTTCTTCTTTTTTTTTTGTTTTGCTTTATTTTTTGCCTTAAAATAAAGATGGCGACTCTAAAACATTTTGGATCCAGTGGGGCCTTGCAACACTCCTTTCTTGCACTTTTCCGTTTTCCCCTAAAAAAGGGAAAATGGGAATGAAAGGGTGATGTATTCTCATATCCTGGTATCCCCTAAACAAGGGATAACTTGATGCAGGAAACCCAAAGCTCCCATAGTGATCTGAAATAGGCCATGAGGTTGTTTTTAATAAAATCCATAGTGGGGGCGTCGCAATATCCTTTTTTGCACTTTTCTGTTTTCCCCTAAAAAAGGGAAAATGGGAATGAAAGGGTAATGCATTCCCATATCCTGGTATCCCCTAAAAAAGGGATAACTTGATGCAGGAAACCACAAGTTCCCAAATTGGATCAAAAATCCACTAAAGGCAACCGAGACGCATTCCAACGCGCTATCATAGACAGCACTCCTCTCGCACTTTTGATTTCGTCTTCCCCTAAACAAAGGAGGGTGGAACGAGAGCAGTGGTGTCCCGCATCCGCACGTACGCGCACTCCTAACCAAGGGCGCGGGAAGCGGCGCGCATTCCTGACTCCCGTAGGTAGGTCGGCCATGGTGTAAGGTAGCGCTCGAATATATTTACATGCGTGCGTGTAGCGGTAGCTCAAGCAAGATAAAATCTCTTTTTCTTTTTCAGTTATAAAAACAGAAAATAAAAAATAGATATGGCCTGTCTTGCTGTTATTTGTGGATTTTCTCGGCTTTTTTAGTTTGAGTGGAAGCAAGCAAGCACATCACATCAAGAAATAGAAAGAAAAGCGGGGAATCTATCTATTCCTGTTAATTACAAATTTGTCATATATCCCCAAAATACAATGGCAGAATGAATGCATATATATACAAATTTTGCGAAGTAAAAATAATAAGCAGAAAGAAATAATAATATAGAGCCGAGAATAAAGCACTATTAAAAAAAATAAAGCCCCGGCCCTTTTATTGCACTACCCGAAATTTTATTGCAAATATACATATGATATACATATATATTCTCTCTTTTAAAAAAAATTTAACAAAATATTTTTAAACATACCTGTAACAGTTATCGGCACGAAACTGCTGCAAGATGGAGGATCATATACACAAATATAGACACATATGTATAGGAACGCAATATTCAAAAGCATAAATTAATATGACAAGCATACTTTAGCCAGAAACAAAGAAAAACAAAAAAAATAGTTTTTTTTAATAAGTCTAGCTCTCTGTAAACACCTCAATTTCGTACCCCTGGTATGTAGCATGACACAAAATATCAAGGCCTGTTAAAACATTAACAAATGTCAAGTTACAGGGTTGAAAATGCAAAAGGACAAAGCAGGATGCGCAAAATTGTGAAATGCAGGGTTTAAAGTGTCAAAAAAGAAACTACAAAGCCTAAGTTGGCTCCACCCATGGACAAAGTGGGAGTGGAGCTTGGTTTCAATGTGGGTGGCACCAGATTTGGTCCACAGTGCTCTCCAAGTTGCTACAGAACTGCTACAATTTGCGTAATGTACACTTTTTCCGGCGTTCTGTACAATGCGATGAAGAGTGAAGGGAGAAATTTTAATCCGCGATGAATCCTCATCCCAGGCTATAAATACAGCCTTTGGGGTCGGCCTTTAACACACCTTTTCTTCCGCAAATCTTTACGTGTTCTCGTTACGCTGAAAGAATAGAGAACAAAGTGAGACAGTGAGTGATCTATCCAAAGCCTCAAAACCCTGCCAAAACTCCTCCAAACATAAAACCCACCGGTTAAAGTGAGCCTTAGCCCCCCAGCTAGGTTTCCACCCTATTTCCCCGGTCCAAAAATCGTAAAAAGAGCAGTTGCTCTGCCCGATTAAAAAGGCCAAAACTACCACAAATAAGTCGTCATTCTGCTCGAGTGAGCAAGCCAAAACCACCACAAATAAGCTGACATTCTGCCCGAGTGAGCGAGTCAAAAACACCAGAAATAAGCAGTCATTCTGCCCAAATCACAACAGCAACACAACAAAAAAGACTCCCTCTCCCTGAAGGACAGAGCGAGCTAACTCCGTTCTAAAAGGTAATAGCCTTTAAGGGCGTTTTATTTATAAAGTTGTTAATTAAAATTCGGCCCAATGTAGCAATTATAACCCGTTGTGCTGCCCAGATTAGTTAGAAAATGTTATGTAAAAGAGCCGTTATAATAACCAAATATTTTGAAATATATTTGTAATTATTGTAAGGAAATGGCTGCAAGTCTGTAAATAATGTAGCCACGGATGTATTTGTTTTTATTTCCCTGTCTTTTAATGTTTTGTTTATTTGCTAAATAAATATAACAATAAGCATACTTTATCTAAAAACCACTTTTGAGACCGAAAGGGCGAGTTGGGTGCCTAGCACCTTCCCAACTCGTAACTTAGCCTCCGAACCCGTTTTACAATCTCTGGTTTTTCTTTTTTTTGGTTTTGATTTATTTTTTTCCTTAAAATAAAGATGGCGACTCTAAAACATTTTGGATCCAGTGTGGCCTCGCAACACTCCTTCTTTGCACTTTTCCGTTTTCCTCTAAAAAAGGGAAAATGGGAATGAAAGGGTGATGCATTCACATATCCTGGTATCCCCTAAACAAGGGATAACTTGATGCGGGAAACCCAAAGCTCCCATAGTGATCCGAAATAGGCCATAAGGCTATTTTTATAAAATCTATAGTGGGGGCGTCGCAACGCTCCTTTCTTGCACTTTTCTGTTTTTCCCTAAAAAAGGAAAAATGGGAATGAAAGGGTGATGCATTCTCATATCCTGATATCCCCTAAACAAGGGATAACTTGATGCAGGAAACCCAAAAGTTGCCATATTGGATAAAAAATCCACTAAAGGCAACCGAGACGCATTCGAACGTGCTATCTTAGACATCACTCCTCTCGTAATTTTAATTTTATTTTCCCCTAAACAAGGGAGGATGGAATGAGTGCAATGGTGTCCGCATCGCCAGCACCCTATCCAGGGTGCGCGCGGCGCATAGTCCCTGAACACACACCCTCAATTTCTATTTAAAATAAAAACGATCTCCCCACTGAGTCGCCACTTTGTAGGTTCCTGACTTGCGCGCGCCCCGCCTGGATAGGGGCATGCGCAACCGCTCTCATTATATCCTTCCTTATTTATGTTGGGTTCGCTAGACAATCAATTGTCGGTTCGTACACCAAATTACTCGTAGAGGTCCACACGTCCCTCCTCTAAAGCAAGTCCACACGAATGGATAAAATCACCGAATCAAAAATTTCGCTAGCAATTTTTGATCCGTTTTGTTCAACCCAAAAACAAAGAAAAATTTCTAGTTTTTCCAATTGAGAGAGTGGTAGAAAAGAAAAGTCCAGGAAAGCTTTCTTGGTTTCCTATCTTTTTTAATCAAGCAACCAAAAAGATACTCCAATGTCAGTTTTTGAAGAGAAACCGCCAAAATCAATTCTCCAAGAATTGATGATACGTTTTTAATAACGTATCATTAACTATCCTACTAAATGACCAAAACCTTAATGTGTCATACAATCTAATTTGTACACAATAGTGTCTAGGTTCATTAGTAAGAAGATATGGTATTATAATTAATACCATCTAATGCCATATTAAAATAACTTTTATATAATATTAGCAATGTTACCCCTCCTTCTCATTTCTTTCAAATTAACTCGATGGACTCCACCAACGAGCCTAATTAAATATTGAGTTGGACTTTTAAAAATAAATAAATAAATAAAAATCCCATCAATTAATCTGAATTAATTGACCAAGCCAAAATTTAATTAAATCGATCAAATCAATTTCATCCATCAATTAATCTCTACTAGTCATCTGCGTCCAACAATTTGAATCAATTCTTTTATTGAACAAATGAATCCTTCCATTCTTAGTGTGTGACCCTTTAGGTTCACTAGTAATGCTAGTTGTAGGCTTACAACTATTTTGTAACTTACGAATAACAATTTATTCTATTAAATAATTCCATTAGTTAATATACTTGAAATTAACTCATTAATTTCAAGAACCTACAAATCGTGAGAACACCTAGCAAGTAGCACGAATACCTAGCAATAGGTGAAATAGCGAGTAAACCTATTTCAATTACGAGTGCATACATGTACTGTCCTTCCGACATCTAATTTCCCGATTAAATCTAGGATATGGATTATAAGTCAAAATCCAATTGATTTAATAACTGTGATTCTATTTCAAGTACCAATGATTCCTTTATGAATCAAATTCATCATGCCTTGGCCAAGGTCTTCGAATCATGAACTATGAAAAACACAGGAAATTCTCTTATCATCTGACAAGTGTCGAATTCTATGTTAGCCACTGATTAACCTCCACGCACACCAATGCAACACCCAAAATACCCCTTTGCGATTGTCAAGCAATCAGAAAGTAAATCAAAGTGTTACATGATATACACAAGCTTACCATCGTGCCTCAAGTCCGAGGACTAATCATGTATTATCGCAACGTGAAAAATTCTTAATTTGACAAATAAAATTTCCATTTAAGAATTCTCAACGAGTCATGTTCAGTGAACTTGTTCTCTAACAAGCACCTGCAATATATGTACTTGCGTCACAACACTGATGCTAATGAAATGCAACATCTTCGTCATACGAGCATACATCATACGCATAAGTTTTACAAGGCTATTCAATGTCCTTGTCTTGAAAAGCGAACTGACTTAGAACCAATTTAAGACAAAAGCACTAGAAACATATTTCATGATTACCATCAAATGCGCAACCATGTTCCATAACTAAAATTGGTCTAAGGACTTTATCATATATTTATAAACAATTAATAATATAAACATAAGATAAATAAATGCCTTTATTTAAATATAAAATCCAATAATATTGTTTTACAAGTAGAATAAAAATCCAATCTAATTGGAACGCCGGGCATTCTACTCTAACAATCTCCCACTTGCCCCTAGTTCCAATTGCCCATATATTTTAGGCACATCTTCTCGAGATGTCCGTTAAATATCTTCTGTGATAGGGTTTTAGTCAACGGTTCTGCTACATTTTCTGCTGAAGCGACTCGATCCACAACGACGTCGCCTCTACTAATGATCTCTCTAATCAGGTGGTATCACCTCATTATGTGCTTGGATCTTTGATGAGATCTCGGCTCTTTTGTTTGCGCTATAGCTCCGTTGTTATCGCAATAAATCATTATTGGATCAACAGAGGATGGAACTACACCCAACCCTTGGATGAAGTTTTGTATCCAAACATGTTGCATCTGATGCAGCTATGTATTCAGCCTCAGTAGTAGAGTCTGCAGTCGTTTCTTGTTTGGAACTTTTCCAACTGACTGCTCCTCCACTAAAGGTAAAGACATACCCAGACATCGATTTTGAGTCATCTACATCGGACTGAAAACTAGAGTCAGTGAACCCCTCTAGTTTCAATTCTCCTTTGCCGTATACCATAAAGATATCCTTAGTTCTTCTTAAGTATTTAAGAATCATCTTAACGGCCTTCCAGTGTTCATCCCTTGGATTGGACTGATATATGCTCGTGATGCTCAGAGCATGTGCAACATCAAGCCTTGTACACAACATTGCATACATTATGCTCCCAATAGCGGATGCATAAGGTATGCGAGACATTCTTTCTCTTTCCTCAGGAGTCTTGGGAGACATTACTTTAGAAAGTGAAACGCCATGACTCATTGGTAGGTATCCACGCTTGGATTCCTCCATGCTAAACCTCTTTAGCACTTTGTCTATGTACATGGATTGGGATAGTCGTATCATCCTTCGTGATCTATCTCTATAGATCTTTATCCCTAGGATAAAAGATGCATCTCCCAAATCCTTCATGAAGAATTGTTTAGACAACCACACCCTTGTTGACTGTAACATACCTACATCATTACCGATGAGTAGAATGTCGTCAACATATAAAACAACAAATGCAACTGCGCTCCCACTAACCTTCTTGTAAACACATGGTTCATCCGGATTCTTATGAAAATCAAACGTTTTGATCGCTTCATCAAATCGAATGTTCCAACTCCTAGAAGCCTGTTTGAGTCCATAAATTGACCTTTGGAGTTTGCAAACCTTTTGTTCACTTTCCTTGGATATGAAGCCCTCCGACTGCTTCATATAGATCTCTTCCTTAATGTTTCCATTAAGGAAAGCAGTCTTCACATCCATTTGCCATATCTTATAGTCATAATACGCTGATATGGCCAGTAAAATCCGAATGGATTTAAGCATTGCTACTGGTGAAAAAGTTTCCTCATAATCAACACCTTGTTTTTTAGTATAACCTTTCGCAACTGCACGCGCTTTTATAGGTTGCTACCTCTCCATCTACTCCAAGCTTCCGCTTGTAGACCCATTTGCAGCCAATGGGAACAATTCCTTGTGGTGGGTCCACCAAGGTCCACACCTTGTTGGAGTACATGGAGTCCATTTCAGACTGCATGGCTTCTTTTCATTTCTTAGAGTCGATGTCTGACATCGCTTCTCCATAGTTCTTTGGATCATTATCCAAAATGAGTCCCTCTTCTTTGTTCTCTAACAAAGATTCAGTTTTTTAGGTGCTTTCGACACCTTTGTTGATTTTCAAAGAGGTTGTGTTTCAGATGGTCCAGCTTCAGCTGGTCTGTTATCTGCGACAATATTGGGAATATTCTGTGGTTCTTGAATTTCTTCAAGCTCCACAACCCGCCACCCTTTTTCGTAAAGAAATTCTTCTTCAAGAAAAGTGGCATTCCTCGAAACAAACACTTTTTGTTCCGAAGGGTCGTAGAAATAGTATCCAATAGATTCTTTTGGATACCCCACATGTGACGACCCGACCCGGATTCCAACACGAAATCCCAAGGTCGTGCCGCTGGAACTAACTTTAGAAGAGGACAAGCACTTGATAAGCAAGTAGTGCTAGTCAAAGCGGTCGAGCAAACTCGCTCTAAACATGAACATAACACCGCACTAAAATACGGTATTTCAAAAATCGAATCGCGGAAGCAATATAAGAAAAGAAGTCCCAAGCTATGAAGCTCGAAACCAACGACAATGAAAACCAAGAGAGACATTATCTCTCAAAGGAGGAAAAAAACTCGTGTGCGCAACATTGCGCACGCTAATCAAACCATCGGCACTCCAGCCTGGCGTTTCAACAAAGAACCAACCCGATATAACAATTACCCAACGGCTAAAGCATACCGGTCAAGCAACAACTATAAAAACTAGAATAAGGAAATTCAAAGCTACCGCGTGCTGGGAGACAACTGAAATAAATACTAAAACCGCAAACAAGGCACGACACGACACGTCGGCCCAAGAAAAACCAATACAAATACCCAAGTATTCTACCCAACTGTAAAGTCTAAATAACTTTACAAAATGTCGATCTCACAAGAATAGCAAAGTACATTAAATTAATGACAATGCTAAAAAGGAACAAGACTCCACAAGTTGCTACTCGGGAAAGTCGGCTGCTACAAACACGAACCACACGATCTAACCTCGATCTATCGACCAGTTGTGCCCTGCTACAGTCACGAACTACTCGACCTCAATGCAACTATCAGTTACTGCAACTAAAAACAAGTACGGGATGAGTCATAATGACCCAGTACGCTACCACAATATACATGCAACATATAATTATGTAACATAAACATAACCAGGGTGTCATTTTATATATGACAAAAACCCATGAAAGGTGTCGTATCGCTTCGATACTCCACACGATATCCACTCCTTCTTACTTACTAAACCGTCCAAATGAACCAGTGGTGTAATTCCTGCTCACACACAAATCAAATGAATTAAAAGGTAGTTCCCACAAAACATCATATGCAAGTATACATATCATTATATATACGAATCAAGCTATTCACACTGCTACCACGTATAAGGGTGCATGTTTATATATATACACCTATATCAGTATGTATATCTCTAAATATACATATGAAATCTCCCATAAAATCATCATGCATAAGTGTGCATATCTATATATATACACATCAAGTCTTTCATATATATCTCATATACAAGTATGCATATATCTATATATACATATCAAATCTCTCATGTATCATCAGCCAATACAAACATGGTCAATAAGATCTCATGTTCAACTAACACTTTGTTATCACATAAGTGCCCATAGTAAGCCACATAAAGGATAGAGAAGATACCAAATCACTTCCGTCGTATTGCCTCGCAATCACAACCGTTAATCAAATCGTGCGTGATACCCGTGTTCAGTATCAAAGTACCGAGCCTCTTCTGTCCGAGTTCTCTACTCGGGAAAATAGCACTAGCCAATGCGCTCTTTTGGTTACGGCAAAGGGGCTACTTCCCACCGTAGCTAGCAAAGTGGAGGTGTGTGTGAAACCCGAATCCGACGGCGATACATTGCAACCACGAATCCCATAATTCGTGAAAACAATGCATCGTCCCCACCATCATCATGAAAACTCAAGTAATGCCACTGACTTATATGCAATGCACAAGCGATGTTTACTTGCTAATTCTCAAGTAGATATAATGATCTACTAAACTCATACGATTATGCACATTGTTACAATAATCACAAAACCACAATAGGAGCTCATTTGAGTCCCTAAATCATAAGTGCCAAGTTTGTTCACTCTATTCAATTCAAGTCCCAAAAGCTAGTAATCTAGTCAAGCGGAATATAATTATCATAGGATCTCACCACGATCCTCGTGAAGGTTCAATTGTTCCTTAACTCGACTGTTGAGTCTTTACTACAATTCCAACCAAATAGAGTTTGAACACTATATGTGTCCCAAGACTCTTTTCTATGTTCTCGCTGAGGCATAGCAAGGTTCTCATTCCATTTAGGAATCTTAGTTCAAGTCCCAAGTCAATTATATAAGGAAGCCCAAGTTGATTATTGTGAAATCAAGCTTAGTTAAATTTTGATTCATAATTCCACTTAATAGTAGAATCCAAGTTCACCACAATTCATTAATGAGAACGATCGCACGAAGGCAAATACATTCAATATGCTCATAAGTCATATCATAGAAACACATAGAAAAATCAATTCTTGATAAGGTAGGAAATCATGCATTTAGTCATAATATAAAATATACTCAAGATTCCACATTCACCTATGAAATTCAACAGAGTCACAACTTAACCATCACCATTAGTACTATCCAAGACTACTCCGTTAGTCTCGGATCATGGAGCCATTTACTAAACTCTTCCTAGAGTAGTAACTCATTCAATAACACAAAAGTCGATGGTAGTCAAAGACTTAAGCAACACTAGAGCGGTAATAACCCGTAAGGTCAAACCATACCGGTGAGTCTTAGATAACAACATGGTCATCCTAGCGACTTATACAAGTAGACTCCATGTATAGAGTACTAAGAAAGCCCCAATCCAAATCTTCTCATAAAATAGTCCTCAAATTATTTATTCAACAAGTAGGTGTTTTTACTCATTAAAGAATCAAGTAGGAATTCGACAAGAGAGAATTCAACCTGTCAAGTAGATACATCATTCTACAACATGATCTCAATTGTGCATTTGTTTCACACAATCACATAAACCACATAAGAACTCGATTGAGTCTTATAATCACTCATATCAAACATGTCCTTCAATCCATCCCAAAGTCACGTAAGCTAATATATTAGTCTAACGCACTACAACGTCATAGGGATTGAATGTGGAGTCGGTATTGTTCAATAACTCCCAAATTTCAACTCCGGTGAGTTTTACTAAAATTCAACCAAATAGAGCATTGATACTATATGCATCACATTGCCCTTTCCTAAGTTCTCCTTTCATTTAGAACTCGATAACTAGGCCGTTCATGATCTTAAACTAGCCTTAAACACAATCTCGAAGTTTCAAACCCTAGTTTCGGTGATTTTGTTAAACCTTGAATTGAACCAATTCTTTCACAAGAGTTATTCCCAAGCTCATTATAAACAACATTCATGCTTTATAAAATGTCAAAATCACAACTTCATAGAGAATTCATAAAATCCTACACATGTTTCAAAGGTTGAATTGGAGGATTTATCTTCACAAAAGATGTTCATAATCATCAATAGAGCAACTATAATGAAGGGGTCATGTCATTTTATTGAACATGAAAATTTCAGGGATTTCTCAACGTACCTTAGTCCTAAAATTAATGGAGGAAAGGTTGATTAGAGCAAGGATTGTTGTAGAGAAGATCGAGAGCTTCGATTTGGCGGTCTCAGTTCGACGATCGGACCACCGGATCTCCTGAAATGATCTCTCGTTGGTGTGACCTCCATGGACGAAATTTGGAGCTATGTCTCTGAATCTCTGGTTATGGATGAAAAATGGATGGAAGGGATGAATTTTGTGTTTATATACTTCCCAAGAAGTCCCTAATCCAAGTGAAGTGATTAAGAGGCTTTCTATTGGCTAAGGCATGAAGACCATTGATAAGCCATGATCCAAGGGTTCACAATGGTCTTAGACAAGTCAACAAAGGTGGCTTTGAATCACAATGGACGTCCAAGGGCCAAGGGTTCAAGAGTCAATAGCCAAATCCACTCAAAACTCACAAAATCAGATTCTGGAAAACAGACAGTCAATCTTGTAAAATCGACCAAAAATAGCTCGCACTTCCAAATGAGGTGATTATTGAATTTATGAAACTAGACTCTTTAAACTATAGTTTAGAATTTTAAATTACTCAATTTGGACTTATATACATCAAAATATGGCCACTACAACTTCAAGTACAGAAGCTGATTTCCTGAAAACATAATTCTGGCACAGCCGTAAGTCAAGACCTAAATGAGGTACTTATACACCTTGTAAAAATACCATATTTTACAGAGAGTATCCTAACATATGTAGGTAAAACATACTAAAGTTTTAGAAAATTATCTTTAGTAGATTGGTACCAGACTTTTCCTGAAGTTCGCCCAAAAACAGGACTGAATCTGTGAAGTGATATGTTGGTCATCTTATTTCCAAATGCAACAAATCTATGAACATTGATTGTGCAAGCATGAGAAATACTAGTACACTTGGTTTAGAACTTAAATGAACTTCTCGCAAGTTGAAAAAACAAACAATACAAGCAACGAAGGCATTCCCGAGAAACCCTAAGGCTCAAACGAAGCAACAATGCTTCTAAACTCTCAACCAAGCATACAACAACTAAGATGAACATTGTAAATCTTATATGCAAGGTACTAAGACTCCAATGAGACTTATTTAGGTGCTATCATGTTAAGACGAACACTAAACGCATTAACAACAAAGCATGCAACACGAGAAAGTCAAATACACGAAGGTTCGGGGTCTTACACCACAAATTTACATAATCTGGATCTCATATCCAACTTATCTCCCCCTTTCTGCTTCACATAAGCATCACACCCCCACACCTTAGGGTACTTTTAGGAAGGTGTCTTACCACACCACATCTCATATGGTGTACTGGGCACGACTTTACTTGGAACCCTATTCAATAGATGTGCTGTCGTTTCTAAGGCATAACCCCAGAATGACAGAGGTAAAGTCATGAAACTCATCATCGATCGAACCATGTCCAATAGGGTTCGATTCCTACGCTCTAAAACTCCATTGAGTTGTGGAGTAGCAGGAGGAGTCCACTGTGAGAGAATTCCATTCTCCTTTAGATAATCAAGAAACTCGGTACTCAGGTATTCTCCTCCTCGATCAGATCGAAGAGTCTTAACACTGCGACCAATTTGTTTCTCCACCTCGCACCTAAATTCTTTGAACTTTTCAAATGCTTCAGATTTGAGCCTCATAAGGTACACATATCCATACCTAGAATAATCATCGGTAAAAGTTATGAAGTAGTGATAGTTCCCACGCGCACTAATACTTAGTGGTCCACAAACATCCGTATGTATGGATCAAATCCAAACCATCGGCTCGCCTCCACTTGTCCAACAAATGGTGATTCGGTCATTTTTCCTTTTAGACACGATTCACACGTTGGCAACTTTTGCTCATCCATAAGGTCGAGCTTTTGTCCCAACTTGCGCATCTTTTTTTCTGAAATGTGACCCAATCTAGCATGCCAAAGAGTAGAAGAATTTTGATTATCTAATTTTCTTTTCTTATTTTGTTGAATTGTGAGTATGGGGCTATCAAGATTAATAGTGTACAAACAATTCGTCAAATAACCGGTATATTTAAAAACAAAATCCTTGAAAATGGAACAACTTCCATTCTCAATAATAAATTTAAAACCTTCTCTGTCCAAAACAGGAACAGAGATAATATTCTTAACAATATCCTGAACATGAAGACAATTGTTTAAACACAAATTAAAACCATTTTCTAAAGTAAGATAAATAGTCCCAATAGCTGATGCAACAACTCTTGCTCCATTTCCCATCCTAAGGACCTTGTCCTTTCTGTCTAGTTTCCTGCTTCTTGCCATTATCTGCAAATCATTGCAAATATGTGAGCCACAACCGATATCTAATATCCAAGAAGCATCATTAACAGATAGATTAACTTCAACAAAATATATACCTGAACTTTTCAGGCTCACAAGGTACCCCTTGCAGTTTCTCTTCCAGTGCCCTAATTTGCCGCAATGGTTGCATTTGTCATCGGTTTGAGAATTGACCTTTTTCTTGCCTTTGTCCTTTGCCTTTTTGTTGGGCTTCGAGGAACTCTTTCCTTTCCACTTCCTCTTATTATTAGACTTTCCAGTCTTTGAACCAGAAGAGGATCCAACAAGGAGGACCGGCTTCTCCTTCTTGATAGTGGATTCAACTGTTGTCAACATATTCACCAACTCAGGGAGACTAGTTTCCATAGAGTTCATGCTAAAGTTAACAACAAACGAGTCAAATGAGGGAGGCAGAGATTGCAACACAAGGTCCACATAGAGCTCATTGTCCATAACGACTCCAAGGGACTCGAGCCTTTCAATGAGTGATATCATCTTCACTCCATGGTCATGGACTGAAGAACCCTCAGTCATATGACTTTTGAAAAGCTCCTTAGATATCTGATAACTAACTTGCCTTGCGCTCTCACCATACAACTCTTGTAGGTGAACAAGGATCTCATGTGCAGTGTGAAAAACATCATTATGCCTTCGCGGTTCAACTGACATTGATGCTAACATGTAGCATCTAGCTTGAAGATTTTCATCAACATGACGAAGATATTCTCCATAGGCATCTGATACCTGGTCCTCAGGCGGTGGAGGAGGCATTGTGTCAAGCACATAAGCTTTCTTCTCAAATTCAAGAACAATCTTTAGGTCTTTCAACCAATCATTGAAGTTTGGGCCAGTTAGTTATGTTTTGCTCAAGAATTGATGTGATTGGATTCTTAGCCATTTTAGTAGAGTTATCTACAAAATAAACGAAGCAGAAAATGAGTAAACTATGGAATATATTTACATTCAATATAAGGTCTTTCATATTAAATGTCTCCCACTATTTTATTTAAAACTATAAACCCCAAAATAGATTTTTGGAAAATCAATTTTTTCTTAGTGGGCTTGAAGCCCAATAAAAATATTTCACACCCCAATTTTATGAGCCCATGAAATATTTCCATCGGTAGTCAACTTTTTGACAATTGTATCAATATGCAACCCTCAAGATTATTTTGCCTCATCTCTTCCCATATACCCCAATTGTATGAGCCCATATGGTACTAAATGTCAAATAAAACCCATCAAACCATCGTGTAGATGGAGTATTTAGAGTCCCACGACTCGCGGCCAACCTAAAAACAAGTCCATCCCACGAGCATCTATATGCTTGGTAGGGATCACACAGCTTTCTCACATAAAATTACTCCACGACTCATGGCCAATGACTAAAAGTGGTAGCATCGTCATGTCATCTACCTTTGATGGAAGGCATGAAACAATATGTCTAACATAAATATATCCATATTTGTTTGATATAAATTTAATCAAATTAAATTTCTTTTAAGTTTCAAAAACTTGGGCTTTTCCTTTCAAGACCTCATCCAATTAATTTATTAGGTGGATTTATATATAACGCAATATGTCATCATATGAGCGCAAGCATAAAGCATTAAATAAATCTAGCATACAACCTATGCAAAAACGATGCGATGATCATGGCCAACCTATGTGTGGGTCCCAATGAGCACAATAATAAGCTAGAAGGGGGAGGTTGAATAGCTTATTAACACTTTAAAACTTTTTAAATAAGTTCCTTGAAAGTTACTTGCAATCTATAAAGAATTCAAGTAGCGGAAGACCTTCAAGAAAATTGTTCCAGGTCTGCCGATAAGGACTACCGGTAGACCTTTTACAGATTACTTATGAAATGGATAATACGAACAAAGAAACTTAAGCAGTTTAAGTAATAGACAAACAGAAGGAAATAACACAAGTATTTTGAGATGGTTCACACTGTAATGAGTGCTACGTCCACCACCAAGGCAGTCAACCTTGGATTTAAATTGTGCACTATGTTTTCCACTTAGATCAATTACAAAGAATATCCCTAATGGATCGTGTACAAAATATTGACTTGTGTTTGGGTCTATGAAATTAAATATCTGTAAATACGAGATATTTAATTCGTGCAGAAGTATAGTTTATGGAAGTTAACAACAAGAAGAATAAAACAATAAATGTTGAGGAGCAGCTTCTTGTTGTTGACGAGGACTTCTAGATCTGTTGAGGATCTATTGAATGCATTGAGCTGAAAGACTTGGAGTTGTGTAGATTCAGAGCAAAGTTCTTTAAGTGTTCGATTGATTCTATCTTTTCTTTTTTTTGTTCCAGTCTTCAATGACAATATTTATACCAGGTGCATTTCAAAAGAATCCGTTGGAGAGGACAAAGGCTTCAATAGCTCTATTCATAAATGCATTAAATGCATGGGGCTGTCAGTCAAGGAATTTCGTCTTCACGTATATCCGAGCGATAATCATTTCGAGATCTTCAAAAAGGTGGGCGATTTGGTGTCGGATCGAGAGATGAAGCGTAAAGTAGGAGACACCGCTTTTCGCCATCGTTCAGACGAAAAGTCTTCCTTTTCGCTGAAAGTTGCTTTCGGCGGCTTGACATGTCGGGAATGACTTGGATTAATTCAAATAATATATGGAAATAAGTTTGAATTAATCCAACTAGCTTTATGTCGAGAGGACACGTAGAAGCGCATCACCGACACGAGGTCTACCGATCTTAAGCTTTGAGTCTTCCAAGTGAAGCCGAGAAGGGGTCTTCCCGAACCCGAAAAAGAGTCCTACAAAACTATACAAGGCAAAGTTTTATACAGTTGCCACGCTAATCGATACGCACCGATTAGCCATCAAGTATAAAACTAATGTAATGTCTTGTCGATCGATATAAATTTAACATAAGAATCAACAATCTCCTCCTATTTATATCCGTCATCATTACTACAAATGAGGGTTTTAAAACAAACTATTTAATAGATAATAGCATGCCTGAGAGATTTTATATATTAAGTAGTCGGTAGACATGCCTCTATTAAACAGAATAACACCTCAGATGCAAGGGACTAAACTAAGTGCATACGAGGATAAAAGAGTCAAAGAGCACAGATTAGCAGCTTTAAATTCTAATATAGGTAATCAATAAAGTAGCAAGAATTTAAACACCATAATTTTTGAAAAAGTAATCATCGTATTTATAAACAAGATGTTTACTTACAACGAAGTTTTCAAAAAATAAGATAAATACAAAGGAAAGGGAAGAAAAAGATACAAAAGCTACCAAGGTCTTTTTCCCTTTGCCTTTCTCTCAGCCTCCTTTTCTCTTCTTTCTCGCTCTAGCTCTTCCACTCTTCATTGGTATTTGTCATCTGCATCGGAGGTCCGTGGAACGAGAACGGTAGTCGAGTTCTTCACGAAGACGGCTGTTCTCTTCCATCAGCATTCTGTTGATAGATCTCATTTGCTTCTCCTCCGTGATGGCCAGATCACGATCCCTGTTGGCATTCATTATATCATGGGCGAGTTGCGAGCGAGGTTGTTCGCCCAAAAGCGGAGATCGTGGCCGAGATGGAGAGTGATGGCGTGAATAACTCGTAGAAGATGGACCCAATGATACGGCAACCTTCATCACGCTGAGCTGCGATGTTGATCTTGACATCGGTGAAGTCGTGTCGCATCTGCCCAAAGCGAGTCCGCACATCCTCTTGAAACCGCCGAAGATTAGCGATTCGGTTCGTTGGCCGCCGCAGCGGCTACTTCAGGTAGCGTAGATATGCTTGAAAGCTCGCCTAACCGCCGGTAGATGGCGCAGGGACAAAATTTCAAAGCATTGGTGGGCTGATTGGAAGTAGATGCTTGGCCAATGTGAATGGTGCCGCAGAGGCAGTAGCCTCCGCAGCCCGAAGGGCGTTTGGGGAGGGGGAGTTCTGGAGAAAGAAGAAGATGAGTCTTGAGTGGGGATGGTTTTGGTGGAAGAGGATATAGGTATAGGGGAAGGTGGAGGCGGGGTTGGTGGGGAATCCGGTTAGCCCATATCGTGTCGAATTGTCACCGATATGGGAGGATCGGGAACGGGTTCGTGAGAGAACCAAAAGAAGGGCCGGGTAGAAGAGGGATTTTGGTTTTTGAAGGAAGGTTGAGAAGGTTGAGAAGGTTGAGAAGGTTGAGGAGGTTGATGAGGTTGAGGAGTGGTGAATAGATCTGCTACGGACGAAAGTTCAAAGAGGAACTTGGCAGAGCGTGGTCTAAGGGCGTGGTGTGGTTGAAGAAGTTGGTTGAGATTGGGGTGGTGAGGAAGGTGTGGATGGGTCGGGTGAGTAGTTAAAAGGTGAGGAGGAGGAGGAGTTGGGGTTCTGGCTCCTCCTCATTTTGAGGCTCCTCTGAGGGATAGACTCCTCAGGAGGTGGTGAAGGGTAGTTGAAGGGTTGACAGTATAGATGAAGGGTTGACGGGTTGGGTTTGGGCGTCGGTAGTTGGTTGGGGTTCGGTAGAGGGTATAGTAGGTTGGCTGGCGGTAGAGGGTATAGTACGTTGGCTGGCGGTAGAGGGTTGGGGTTCAGTAGCTCTCCTTTTCTTCCTCAGCGGCTGAATAGGAGACTCAACCGCTTCATCAGAGGTTGGCGGGGATCGCCGGTGGTTGGTCTTCAAAGGTTTTACGAAGTCTCCTTCGCTTTGGGTGGAGGCGGGGAGATGGGGAGGGTGGTTGGGTTGGGCGGGTGGCCGAGAGGGTGGCTTGGCTTGGGTGGATGGACGGGAGGAATGGCTAGATTGGCCCGGTGCCTTCTTCTTCGGCCTTCCTTCATCTCCTTCCTTATCCATTTGGCTGCTCCTCTTCGCTTGGAGGTGCCACTTCCGGCCTTGTCTTCTTGGCTTTGCCCTCGGCCGCTATTTTGGCCAATAGCACCCGCTCGCCTCGTCTGCCGGTGCCTTTGCCTTAAGATGGAGGGCCGTGGCCACCCGATCGTCAAATTTTTCGAGACCTTTTGAAGGTCCTCGCTCCAACTAGATGTGCTTCCATGTTGAAGCGGGTGACCAAGATCGGTGCGAGGATTGGCCACTTTGTCAAGAGAGACCGGCCGCACCTTTTTAGCCGGCGCTTGTTCTCGTATTCGTGTACTTACCTTGAAAAACGAGGCGTGAGTTGCTTGTCCTTGGCTCTTTGCAAACAACTCATCTTCTTCGTCAAAGAAGAGTTGATGTCGCATCATCCCTCAGCAGGGCATTGATAAGCCTCGACGAAGGGGCGCTTGCAAGTGGGGTCGTCTAGCTTTCTCCACCCACCGCTTCACTCGTCGAAGATGATGAGCCCCGATTGAGACGAATTTAAGTAGAAATACAAAGATCGGATTGATCTGTTGGCCGATAGAACATATCATGTGCTCCACTCTTGAAAAGGAGCCCCTTGTCAAGAAGGTGGCTAGTGCAAGAGACGCCAAGAGGGAATGCAATTTGAGCATTTTCCCTTGTGGCTCCCGAGGGTGTCAACTCCCTCATGGCTCCTGTCCAACTCCCTCATGTAAAGCCTCACCGTGGTTGCGTAAAAGAGCTCCACCGTAATGCACGCCAATGATGGTGGAAATAGATTTGGCGGTTACAGAAATGGGGCGGCCTCGAATCCACCCACGAAGAGCAGTCTGGCTCATGAGCTCCATTCGTTGATAAAATTCTTCTGCCAGGAAGATACTGTAGTTTTTGTCGCTGAGGCGAGAAGAGGGGAGAATCCTGAGGCGTCCATATCCTCAAGCTTTTACCGGCAATGGAGTTGATTGACAGAAGGTCAATACACATGCCGGAATGTATAGCTTGGGTCCAAAGGGACAATGATGTCGTGAGCGGCAGGATAGGTTGGATATCCTGGAAGATTTATATTTGCACTGGGAGGAATGACTTTCTCAGGGTCAAAAGCCTTCCCACTGTCGCTTTTTGTTTTTGAAGTTCTTGCCTGAAAGAAAAACAAAATAAGATTTAGGGCTTTTCATCTAGACATCTAAACAAGTAGGAATTTCAAAGTTTTCTAAAAGAATTGAAATTTTTAAGCAAAAACTTGAAACCCTAGAATGTTTAGAGAAACCACACTCGAGAAATGCATAATAGAAGTTTTCATAAGAATGAACAATGAATAAACAAAAACGACTGTTAGTATTCAAGTATGTAAGAACAACAATGGCGAATCACTGTTCAAACTCGAAAATGACGGTTTGAATTCCAAAAGGATTTTAAGATGATATTGAAATGCAGAACAGTACCTAGAAAATTACGAGTAGAGTAGAGATAAACGTACCATTGTTTGAGGATGAGAAGAAGAAACAAGAAGAAGAACTTGAAATTGCAGAAAGTAGATACTTGTAGAGAGAGAGAGAGAGAGAGATTTTCTGTTCAGAGGGTTTCGTAAAGTTTTAGAAATGACGGTTCAAGGGCTATTTAAAGGCGAGAAAATATCTGGTTTGAGAAAGCGGGAACTTAAGATATTTTCTTAAGTACTGAATTTTGTCCTTGACCCCCTTTATTGCTTTAGAAACCTCTTTTAAAGAAAATAGATTGAGTAAGAGTACTAACCTTTAAGTCTTCCGGTAAAAGAGAACTTACGTCTACCGATTAGTCTATCTTGGGTCTACTAAGGTATGAAAGAAATATTTAACAAAATATTAACTTTAAGCGAGAGGGATCAATCATACCAAGATTTCTCCTTAAATAAGCAAACTGGTGGCATCCAAAAGGTGGTTTTGTGAGAATGTCGCCAATTGATGCTCGGTTGGAACATATTCCAAGCGATGTTACCTTTTTCCATGATCTTTGAGAAAATGATAACGAATATCAATGTGCTTTGTCTTTGAATGCATCATTTGGATTTTTGGAGGCGAGATAGGCGATGTGTTATCACACATGATTAGGCGATTTTGGTCTAGCCTTATGTTGTAGTCCACTAGTTGTTGCTTCATCCATAGCGATTGAGCAAGAATGCGGCATTTGCTTGCAATATATTCTCGCTTACGTGGTTGAGTTTGCAGCGATCCTTGTTTCTTGCAAGACCATGAGGCAGTCCAAGTTTCAAGAAATTGACAAGTCATTTGGTGCTTCTTACGCTCACTTTTATCTTTGCATAATGTTGCATAATCGCATCTCGAGTATCCAACTAGATTGAAGTTGTTGGATTTTGAATACGAATGCCTAGATTTGTTGTTTTTGAAACATATCGATGATACGTTTGGCCAAGCAAATGTGACTCCTTTGGATCCGCACGAAATCTAGCCAAAACACAAACAAAGCGACAAACATAATGTCAGGTCTACTAGCGATAAGGTAAAGAAGTGAACCTATGATTCCTCGGTACTTTGTCATGTTCTCTTGCTTTCCCTTTTCATCTTTGTCAAGATGGCCGGTCGGTGAACATTGGAGTTTCAAATCCTTTGGGTGAATCAAGACCAAACTTCTTGATTAGTTCCTTTGCATATTTGGTTTGGTGATGAAGATTCCATCTCGAAGTCCGTTGTATCTCGCAGCCTCTAGAAAATAGGTAAGTTCACCCATCATGCTCATCTCGAACTTGCTTTGCACGCCTTCTCGAATTCTGCACGTGCTTTTGGTTAGTTGATCCAAAGATAATGTCGCCCACATAGATTTGTACTGTAAGAGAATGGCCTTTGTGCTTGAGGATGAATAAGGTAGTGTCTTATTCTTCCTCTCACCTAATCCTTGTTCAATTAAGAACTTGATAAAGTTTCATACCAAGCTCGAGAGCTTGCTCAGCCGCAGAGCTTTCTTGAGCTCGTAGACGTGGTCCGGCTTTGTCGAGATGACAAATCCTCGAGGTTGTTCCACGATACGCTTCTTGAAGATCACCATTCAAAGGCACTCTTAACATCCATCCGATACACTTTGAAGTCCATGAACGAGGCATAAGTTAAAGATCATTGCTTCTAGTCTAGCAACAGAGCAAATGTTTCATCAAAGTCAATTCTTCTTCCTTCGTTTGTAGCCTCGAGCAACCAATCTAGCTTTGTTTCTCGGTGACATTTCCATCTTCATCTCTTTTATTTCTCGAATACCCACTTGGTGCCGATGACTGATGATCGCTGGTTCGAACTAAGCTCCACACCTTACATCTTTCAACCGGTTCAAATTTTTCTTGCATAGCTTCAATCCGCTTATGATCTTCGATAGCTTCATCAATCTTCTTGGTTCGAGTTCGATACAAATGCATAAGCAAAACAAAGTTTCTTTCGAACCTTATTTCACGAACTCCCCGAAGTTAAGATCACCAATTATTTGAGAAATGGGATGATCTCTTGCTTCAATAATAGTTGAGGAAGATCACTTCGGTGGATTCTTCCCTTAAGAATTCTCGAGTTGGTTGAGAAGGAGATTCACCAAAATCTGTTCAAGAAATAGAGTCTTCAAAACTTTCATTTCTTCGTGAACAAGAAGGATGAGAGATCCGTAAAGGTGCTTGGGGTAAAAAGTAGATGGGTTCAGTGGTCAACGATGAGTTGTTATCGGTACTCAGAGGCCTCGCTCTACCAAGTGAAGGGTTATCGATATTCATGGGTTCTGCAGCTGTCGTTTTCTCGATGAGAAGAAGTAGATGTCAGATTTGTACTGCCTCATCATTATCGTAATCATTAGCAACGCTCGAGCCTTTCTAGGCTCTAACAAGTCATATTCATCAAAAAGAAACATGCACGCATTCTAAGATTTTTAAATTAGATTTACCGAAAATGCGAAATGCTTTTGAATGTTTGGAATATCCCTAAAAATTCCTTCGTCCGATTTTGCATCAAATTTTCTCTCTATATTCTTTTCCATTATAAAGAATAAAAACATTTTACAGCCGAAGATTTTAAGAAATCCAATGTTTGGGATCTTCCTCTCCATATTTCATATGGAGTTTTATTATGAAACTTGTTTACTGTGATCTATTTTGGTAAAGCAAGCGTGTGTTGTTGACGCCGCCAAAAATACTTTGAAGTTTAGCCAGCATTGTTCTAGCCGCTTCAATGTTTCGTTTCTTCCGCTCCATACACCATTTTGTTGAGGAGTACCGCGGCGCAGAAGTTGTGGCCGATCCCATGGTCATCGCAGATTTTCTACACCATTGTTTTTGAATTCGGCTTGTTCCGATCTTATGTCACAAATGTCTTCAAGCTTTGAGTTTGAAGTCTTCTAAAAAGTGCAAAGGATTAGATCATACGTTTCATCTTTAGATGTCATAGTTTTCAATCCAAGTGAATCTAGAGTAGTCATCAACTACTACAAGTGTGTACTGTCTCCGAAATACCGATCGCTGTTATAGGTCCAAAGAGATCCATATGCGTAGAAGGAAGAGGTCTGCTTGTTGATAAAAACTTTCTTTTGAAGGAAGACTTGGAAAGTTTTCCTAGTTGACAAGCTTTACAACTTCGTCATGATCGGCATACAACGTAGGTAGACCTTGACAAGCCCATTTTTGGAGAGCTTGGAGAGGTACTTCAAGTTGAGGATCGAGACGCTGTATAAGCAGCCAGTCAAGCTACCTAACATTGTTGGCTACTAGACACGTGCTTGAGAATCTCCCCTAGAAGATTTAAGTCCACGACATAGACGCTTTCCTCGTCTATTGCCAAGATTGAGTAACCGATTCAAGCCTTTGATGAAGCACCGTTGGAATTGAATTGGCATAGAAGTCCTTTGTCGCACTGGGATATGCTCGTAAGATTGTGCTTTAAACCACTTACTAGAGAAACTTTGTTGATGGAGAGACTTCCTCTAGTAATTGGAGCCATATCCAATTGTCTTTCCTCTTGCATTGTCTCCGAAGATAATGTGGGTCCTTTGCTTTATATCTGAAGAAGACTTCGCTCCCAAATATGTGCCTTGAATTAACTGCCTAGGTACCGATGTCTTTGTTTTCGATTCTATAGCCATGAAGCATTCCTCAGAAAAGAGTTAAAGCAAACAAGGTACCCTTTATTTGGGTCTCAAGGATTAGCAACCTTTTGCAACCCATACCTTGACCTTGAGAGAACTAGGTCTCTCATCTTGGGTGAACCTTAGCGTGCATTCTCGTGCCGATGGCCTAAGCAATGGCAAAGAATGACATAAATGGAAAAGTCCATAGAGAGTGTTAGAGTTTCAATCCGAAGAGTGCTTATGATCATTCTCCTTTTC
>CM028381.1:20763796-20809182 GCA_013146195.2 Codonopsis lanceolata
CGGTTTCCTAGCCTTAAGCGCGAGAATGGCGCGTAAACCACTAGGTGCATTATCTCCCAAAAATACAAAGTTAGGAGCGCGGGCAAAGCAAAAGTGACTCTTTTAAGGCAATCCACTTGCTGCATGATATGTGCTCGGCCAATCCATACCAAGAATAACATCAAAATCACGAAGTGAAGTAACACCAACCAAGCATGCAACACATGTTTATCCACAAGTACATCGCATGCTCTATAAATATCAAACCAATAAACATTCCCCAAAGAGGGGTAGATACTTCAAAGCGTATATGGTAAAGGTAAAGGCATAACACATAGCTTGTCGACAAAATGCGTCTGGCATATGAATGCGATGATCACAGATCTACATAAGTACATGAGCCTCGTTACCAAAAATAGAGCGGTACCTCAATCAACTGCTGTAACAGACTTCGGGTACCTCTACGATCTAGAGCAAATACGACCCTGCACCTTAGCTTTCCCATCGCTATCTCTCTTTGTTCCAGTTGTAGGTCGACTAGAACCTCGGAGATTGCTCTTCAATTCCTGACAATCCTTCTTCATGTGTCAGAAACTCCACGGTAGTAACACTCCATTGGTGCTCCATTCTTACTCGGCACCTATCTTCGTATGCCCAATCTTGGAACAATAAGAGCAAACCAATGCCACACTCGATCCCTCGAGTAGATGTAGTACTAGCTCCCTTGCCACTGGCCCGACTCTTCGCATGTCCCATCATAATGAGATTTTCCACTTCCTTTCTTGCGATCACTTTGCCTCCACTAAAATTCCCACGGTTACCCGATCCATGACTCCGTCCCGTAGACCGCTGCTTAGGCTGCTGAGAAAGAACCCGAAAATAGGCATAGTCGGTGCTCATCAATGTCTCTCTCAATAATGTAGGCTCTATCAACGGCCTTCACGTACTCCATAAACTGATGAGAAAAGAAGTTGTTTCACTTTGTACTCGATCCTCAAACCCTTTACAAATTTCTGTGTTCTCCTAGCCTCATAAGGAATCTCGAAATGTGTGCAAAGATACTTGAGCCAACTCAGTGAAATATCGGTGAATCTTGTGGCTGTCATACTCCCCGCACCAAATCCGAAATTCTTTCTCTCTTTTCTCTCGAACCACTTCCGTACATAGGAAGCTACGAACTCTCGAGCGAGTTAGGCCATATCTGGGGACTACATGCGGTTCCCAACTCTCCCTTAAGTACCGCCACCAATGCTCTAAGGCACCCTCAAGCTTGAACACGCCGCTAATACAACTTTACGTTCATCATCGCAACCCAATTGATAGTGCAAATATTTTCTCCAAGTGTTCGATCCAAAGATCGACTTTTGCAGCGTCCGGCTCTCCATTAAATTGCCTCGGCTTTAACTTCACAAATCTTTCAAGCATAGAATTATCATTATGTCTAGCCTCCTGCCTCGGCCTCTCCTCTACACGTAGTTCGGTACGTAGTTACGGCCCGTGGTCCCCCTTGTTGCTCCACTCTACTGCAAAACCTCTTTGATTCATCTCGTTCATCAAATCAAGCATGCCACGATACATATTTGCCATCGCCTCATACTGCTCTTCTGGTGTTCGCAGTGGAGGAATATTCTGTTGACGGTTATCGTTAGCATTTCTACCACCGCCAATACCTCTACCGGCAAAGACCTCTACCGGATTGCCACCTCGGAACTAGCTCCCGCTCTAGTATCCACCATTAAACCTACAATAACACTGGCTTAATAAAATAAATCTATCACACAAACCAACCCCCAAAGCCAAGGAACCTATCCCGGCTGAAAGCTAAATTTATAATCATAGCTCGATAGATCCAAGCGGTGGATCGACCCGACCCGATCCCAAGACGAAATCCCAAGGTCGTGCCGCCAAGAAAACAAATAACAACAAACAAGTAGCAAATAATGGGTAGGGCCATAACGGCGATACACCGACAACTCAAAACATACGCGGAAGCAAAATATAATACAACAGTGGCGCCCGAGCTAACAAGCTCAAACTAAAACAACCAAAGAGATGATTAATCTCTCGGTCCGAAAATTCGATTCGCGTGCCGCAACATTGGGCACGTAGGACAAACTCCCTGTTATGCAATTCAAATATATAGCATAAAATAAAACCAAGTCATCGACGAAACTACGGTCGGAACCCAACATTAAACTAAGTCTAAGACTCTAGTCTAACAACTCGACGGCTAAAAACATGCCGGAGTAAAAAAAATAAACATAATACTTTAACTAGCAATATAACATGCTAAAACATAATCACCAAATTTTACCAAGCGCGACTAAAACTAGTCGGCTACCAACAACATAAGTACTAACAACCAGAAAACATATGGAAGTTTAACTACCAATATACATCAAGCACAACCACCACCGGTTGGCTACCAAAAGAATAGGCTAACAACATAATTACAACATTACAATCACATCAAGGTTTGCTACCCAATAATGAAGTTTACATAACTTCATCTTCCCAACGACCTCACCAAAAACAAAATAAATCTTCTAAGTAGCAACCTTTCCAAAAGAATTCCTTGCCACGTAACCTTCTGGATTTATTTGGATCCGCTCGCACGACTCGGATCTAGGGAAAAACAACCAACAAATAAAAGTAAGTCACAATGACTTAGTAAGTTACTAACCGTAACTTCCTACCATGGCATAATGCTCAATCATAAAATTATATCATGCTATCGTCATGAAATAACCGTATATAAAATCATGTTATGGCATCCATGCTCAACATTAAATAAATATGTTATCCTTAACGTATAACATTTCATCATAAATTCCTGTCAAGGCATTTTAGTCTTAACAATAATGATTTATACCTTTGGCATAAAACAACACTCCAATAATATTCATGTGATAGCATATATGCTTAACAACATTAATCAATATGTTATCTATCAAGTATAACATGTAGAAACGAAAACAAACACCATATCATATCCAATTCACTAAGCACGTTATTCACTTAAGCACTTGTGAAACAATTCATATATAAGGGATATGATACCATTACCCAAATTCCTCCGTGTCGCTCTGCAAAAACACGCAAAACCCTTATGTGCCCTCGATATCCTCTCGTAGATATCGACGTCCCGAAACGAGACAGCTCCGCCGAGTTCCATAGTTATCAAAGTCATGTGTATTACTACAACTAAGATAAACTACTTCCCCACCGTGGCCATCGATGGAGGGTGTGTGCAAACCAGACGCGGCGATCCATCGCGATCACGAATCCCATAATTGTGTGAAGGCGATGTATCGCCCCACCAAAGACTCAAATGCCGACGCCACCGGTGGACTCAAAACCCAAGCACAAGTAATATATACTCATATGCTCAAAAAAAGTAGGTAAACACTCTACCATCAAACTAGTCATGCAATTCATCCACAACTAGCGTAAACATCATAACCGAGAATCATATAAGCTCTCATAATCAAGTGTGCTTCACACACTTCAAAACTTCTTGGAGGCTCGACCTCCATGAATTCTACCCCATATTCCATAGGACTTAAAATTATAGCTCCTAGGATTCATACTAACCCAAAGGTTAACTCCGTTGAGTTCAATCTATGTTTTCCGAAAATTCAAGGAATAGAAGCTTAGGCTTCATCATCCCCCTATATTCATAACTATTGCCAAAATCATAATCCCAATGTTCCATAAACTCACATAAACCCCGCAAAACAATTAACAAGGTAACTTAGAACAATTTAGCCATCTTGGTTATAAATTTATTCAAGTCACCATATCAACCATAATTTCCAATTCATGATTAATTCACACAATATGGTTTAATATGCTCTACTAAACATATAAAACATATTAATCATGCTCACATTAATAATTCGCAAGCCAATCAAAAATTAGGGCAAAACACCCTCCAAGTATCTCAATCAAACCAACTTCAATACTCTTGGAAAATTAACATGACGAAGTTCAATAGACTAGTTAGAGCATGAATTTCACATATATCATGGTCTCACATAGGTCAATCAAGTTCTATCATCAAATTGAAAAACCTAGGGTTCATGCTTCTCTATAACCCTAACAATGGCTTCCATTGACCTCAAATAGCACACATGGTTGTTTCCCTAGGGTCAATGGAGCCCAAGAATCAAAGGAAGAGAGGTAGAACTTACCTATGTTCAGCCCCTACAAGAAGAAATCCCGAAATTCCTTGGTGTGGTGTTCTTATTCTTGACCTCCTCTTCAAAACAATGGTGTAAATTGGGGGAAGAAGATCCCAAGCTTTGGCCTCCAAGATCAGCCCTTCAAAACCCTAGAATCTCCTTCTCAAGCTCTCTCTCAAGCTCTCTGTTGAGTGCTCACAGAAGAAAGAAGGCTGAAGTCGTATCTGGTCTGGCCGAACAATAAGAGAGAGAGAGCGGCTGTTTTGGGTTTTATATGGGGGATTAGTTCCTCTAATCAAGCCACTAATTAACCCCTAATCTCATAATAGATGTTTAGGATCAAGATTAGGCTAATTAAGGGAGTTTAGGATAAGTTTAAAATGGGTTTAAAGGTTAAAAATTCGGACAGCGCACAAGAAATTGCAAAATCCCGTAATCTGGAATTAAGGACCCTTGCGGTCGCTTGGGGAGTAAGTGATGCGACCGCATCACTTGTATTTTCAGCATTCTAGGTTTTCTCGTTTCCTTGCTCGGTCCCGGACTCCCCCGCATGCAATCCCGAGTCCTTCCAAGCAAAAAATGGTCTATAAATCAACTTTAATAACCTCCAAACATTAACCAAAGCAATCAAGTCCCAAACCTCAACAAAACAAGGCCAAGAACTCAGGCAGAACTCTCCCGAACGACGACCGAAAAAGTCAAACTGAGAAGGGTTTTCGCTAGAATCAAACTAGCAACCAAACCGACGATGCAACAAGCATCTAACCAACATCCAAGGCATGTTAATGATGTTTTAAATGCCCTCTAACAATAATCCATGTGATAACCACATAAAACATAAACCCGAGATCCAACGCATCTCGCGAAAGAAAAATGCATACGTGCATCTCAAACAACGTCAATAATCATGCTATTGACTCTAAACATATACGGGAGCTAAATGAACATATTATGATGATTATAAATATATGAATCCATGCATAACACATGCAAGAAACATTTTAGGGTTTTACAAGATATCAACCTTTTCTAAAGGTATACAAACCAAGCAAGTCATGCCTAAAAATCGAAAGAATTCGGCGAGGAAGCTGATCTTCATGCACATAAATCCTACTACTACGATGATTATAAGCCTCCGCCGCAAGAATATCAGCCACCTTATTCCTTTCCCTGAACACATGATGCAACTCCATACCAACACTATATCTCCTGCAGTCCTCCAATTCATATCTGTATCGCCATGGGAAAAGACTATCGCCTCGAATACCCATCACTGCCACTCTAGGATCCGTTTCCACAACGGCCAGAAAAAAACCACGATCCACACAACTCTTGAGGCCATATCGCAAAGCCTCTATTTCAGCATACATATTAGATCCTGAACCAAGGAAAATCGAGAAAGCCATAGCCAAATTTCCTTCCCTATCTCTAACAATCCCTCCACAAGAACACTCCCCATTTTTGGAAGACCCATCTGTATTTAATTTAAAACCCTTGGACGGCTTATTCCAGCGCAGCCAATTACTCATCTCAAATTTTCCTTTCATAAGATGCTCAAATCTCTTGCACAAAATTTCATTAGTAGATCCAAAAATAATAGGGAATATCACCTTTTCGACCACTGTACAAATTGGGTAAATCCAATTTGACCAACGACATTTCATGATGACCAAATTAACCAACCAACTTTTAATGTGGTTGCAATGTCGTCCTCCCCGTTTCATAAAGACCAAATTAACCAACCAACTTCTGTTAATATCATCCTTCTGTGGCAATTTCTTGGCCCGATATTGACAAAAGTTGGTTGGTTAATTTGGTCGTTATGAAACGACGAGGATGGCATTGCAACCAAATTAAAAGTTGGTTGGTTAATTTGATCGTTATGAAACGTTGTTGGTCAAATTGGATTTTTCCAATTTGTACGGTGGTCAAAAAGGTGGTATTCCCAAAATAATATCATCGACATAAATTTGAACTAGTAAAATATTAGCTTTGTGCTTCAAAGAGAAAAGAGTAGTATCGATTTTACCTCTTTGAAATCCTTTTTCCATAAGGAATTTGGATAGGGTTTCATACCATGCTCTTGGGGCTTGCTTAAGACCATAAAGAGCCTTTCTTAACTTGTAAACATGGTCCTTCTTTTTAGGATCAAAGAAACCAGGAGGTTGTTCAACAAATACTTGTTCTTGTAGATCTCCATTTAAAAATGCACTTTTTACATCCATTTGGTATACCTTGAAGTCCTTGAAGGTTGCATAAGCAAGAAATAATCTGATGGCTTCAAGTCTTGCCACAGGAGCAAATGTTTGATCATAGTCCATCCTCCTGTCTATATCCTTGGGCTACTAATCTTGCTTTATTTCTTGTAACATTTCCATCTTCATCCAACTTGTTTCTGAACACCCATTTAGTTCCAATGACTTGTTGATCTGAGGGTCTAGGCACTAGTTCCCAAACTTTACATCTTTCAAACTGATTCAGCTCTTCTTGCATGGCCTCAATCCACTGAGGGTCTTCCAAGGCTTCATCAATCTTTTTGGGTTCAATGGAAGAGACAAAAGCATGTGAATCAAGAGTTTCATTTCTGGAGCTACTTCTGGTTCTTAATCCAGTAAACGGATCCCCAATGATGTTTGAAATTGGATGATGTCTAGCTTCCCTAATTTCTTTAGGAAGATCAAGAGATTCAGTTTGTAAAGGTGGAGATGGATGAATGTCAGCTGGCTGAATAACTTCAGAACTAAGTATGTCAGCTGACTGATCTATTGTGACAGGATGAGGATTGTCAGCTGGCTAAAGATTGTCAGCCTGCTAAAGTTCATTTTGAATATCTAAGGTTACTGCAGGAGGGGTTGAAGATGAAGGTTTATTTTGAGTTGAACCAGCACTGTTTCCTGTCTCAAATATTTCAAAATTGTTAGTATCATCAAGAGTCTTATAAGACTTGAATAAATTTGATTCATCAAAAGTAATATGCATAGATTCAACAATTACTTGAGTTTTTCTATTATAAACTCTATAAGCTCTACTATGCTTAGCATAACCAACAAAAATACCTTCATCAGCTTTTTCATCAAATTTACCTCTTTAATCACCACCATTGTAGTGAATGAAGCATTTGCACCCAAAGATTTTAAAGAAAGCAATGTTAGGGGTTCTACCTCTCCATATTTCATAGGGAGTCTTACCATGAAACTTGTTTATGAGAGATATATTTTGTGTAAAACATGTTGTGTTGACAGCTTCTGCCCAAAAATATTTTGGCAATTTTGCTTCTGCTATCATTGTTTTACCTGCTTCAATCAGAGTCCTGTTCTTTCTTTCAGCTATACCATTTTGCTGAGGTGTTCTAACTGCTGAAAAGTTATGATCAATTCCATGATCATCACAGTATGTGTCCATCCCAAGATTCTTGAATTATGTACCATTGTCAGATCTAACACTTATAATATCACATTCCTTTTAAGTTTGAAGATTTCTGAATAGGGAAGTGAGAATGTTATAAGTTTCATCCTTGGATTGCATCATTTCAACCCATGTGTACCTGGAGTAATCATCTACAACAACCAAAGTATACCTGTTTCCTCCTAGGCTTGCAGTTGTAACAGGACCAAATAAATACATATGTAGAAGTTCAAGAATTCTTTTGGTTGAAAGACATGGTTTTGGTTTGAAAGTAGTTTTTGTTATTTTTCCTAAAATACAAGCAACACATTTTTTGTCAGTAGGAAAATTTATGGATGGCAGACCCTTCACCAAGTCACCTTTTGAAAGTTTTGAAAGATATTTAAAATTCAGGTGTGAAAGTCTTTTGTGCCAAAGCCATGAATTTTTTGAAATATTGTTTTCCACCAAACAAATTTGAGTACTGTTATTTAAAGAAAGTAAATCAATAGCAAAAACATTCCTTTTTCTGGAACCAGTGAGCAAAATTTCATTAGTGATGTTATTTTTGATAAAGCAGTGTGTGGAGGAGAAAGAGCAGCTCATACCTTTATCACAGAATTGTGAGATACTTAGAAGATTGTGTTTCAAACCTTGTACCAATGAGACATTTTCAATTATTATAGATCCTCTGATAATGGATCCATAGCCAATAGTCTTTCCTTTTGAGTTGTCTCCAAAAATAACAGAAGATCATTTTGCTGCAGTAATGTTAGTAAGGAGTTCAGCTGATCCAGTCATGTGTCTGGAGCATCCACTGTCTAATATCCATATGTCAGTTGATTGATCATCTGTCATTAAGCATACCTGAAATATGAATATTTAAATCATGGTACACTTTATACTTTTTGGTCCAAAGGGTTAGTATTCTTAGGTATCCAAACTTGCCTAAAATTAGGCATCTTAGTTCTGTCAGTGGGTTTAAATATATACAATCATTCATGTGACTGATGACCAAAAGTATAAAAAATATTACACTTGTAATAACCAGGTTTATCAGTCATTTGAGGTGAATTCTTTGATTCCTTATGGTTCAGCTTAGAGGTCTTAGCAGCAACAAAATTTATTGGCTTGAACTTGTCAGTTGCATTTCTTCCGAATCCTCCCTTTTGTCGACATTTGTCCTAGGCGACATTTGTCGATGGTTGAGTTAGGCGGCGATTTAGAGGCTTGTGACCAGAAGACTGACAACTGTCATCGTTCAGCCTATCCTTTTTGTTAATGTACCTTTTGTGCTGATTCATGTTTATGGGATAAGTGAATGGCACAACATTATAAACTGATCCCTTGTCCTTTTTCAGCAGAATCTTAGGTTCACCTTTTGACTGTCTGATCTCACAGTCTTCATCATCTTTTGAGTATCCAAGACCATGTTGGTCTTCATGATTTTTCTGTTGACTGATGATGGCTTCTACAGCACCTTTTGACTTTGAGTAAGTATCAACAACATTGGTCAGTCGAAGATTTCTTTCCACAAGGTCGACAATCGGGCATCGAGATTTTTGCTTGAATCTCATGTTTTTCATTGAGACTTTTAAGTTGCAGCAATTCTTTTTGCTGAACTTTGTAAAGCTCATTGATCTTTTGAAACTCATAGTTTTCTTCAGAAATTCTTTTAAAATCTCCAGATAAAGAAACATGGATTCTTTTAAGTGTTTCAAACTTCGAATACATTTCTTGCATTTGTTCCAGCAAATCATCAACACTTGAGTCAGTAACCTTCTCCTCCTGCCTTTTTGACTCATGACTTACTTTAGCAATCCTTGGAGAAGCTGACTTGACTTTTCTTTCTGGATGATTTATGATTCCTTGTCCATAAAATCCATTTCCTATTTTCTTAACCACAAACTAATCAGGTTTGATGACCTTGGTCTGTTTGGAGTTTGTAATAGGTGAGCTTGACAGCTCATTTTCAGACTCTTTTGAATATTTTGGACTTGGAAACTCATTATCTGAATCATATATTGTTGATTCTGCAACAAGACACAGATTTGCTTCTTGCTCAAAATCAGCAGATTCATCTTCAGAATCTGTTTCAATCCATGTTGCAAGATTTTGGTCTTCAGCAACTAAACCTTTTTGTTTTTCAAAATTTCTGGGAGCTCTTTTATAATACTCATTTTTTGTAAATGGACAATTTGAAGCAAAATGACCAGGCTTTCTACAGTTAAAGCACAACAGTTTTTCTTTCTCAACCTTGTCTTCATTTGTTTTGAAGTAAGGCTTTTGAAAGTTTGAAGTAGATGGTTTTTGGAAGCTTGAAGAAAGTTTTTGAGGATTTGATGAAGACTTTTGAAAGTTTGCTGAAGGTTTTTGAAAGTTCCTTTTAAAAGATTTATACTTTCTAAATTATCTAGCAAAAGCAGCAAATTCATCTTCATCGAACTCATCATCTGACAGAGATGTAGAAGTTTTTGATGTTTCTTTTTCAGCTTGAAAAGATATACCTTTAAAAATTTTCTTAATTTCTTGAGTGTTGAGAACTTCTTTTTCATAAATTTTTAGACTTGCAACAAGACTATGTATATGAGTTTTGTTCAAGTCTCTGGCTTCCTTAATGGCAGTGACCTTAACATGCCATCTACTTCCCAAACTACTAAGAAAACGCATATTCAAATCTTTCATACTATAAACTTTACCAAGAAAAGAACATCTATTACTTACCTCGAGAAATCTGTCGTAGGCATTCTTTAAAGATTCTTTTGGGTCCTTTTTGAATGCATCAAACTCTTGTATGCAATCATAAAGTTTGTTGTCCTTGGTGTTTTGATCTCCTTCTACATACTCTACAAGAGCATCCCAAATTTCCTTGGCAGTTACACAATCATATATCTGTTTGTAGTTTTCATCATGTACAACACTTGACAGGATATCTACAGCTCTGGCATCCAGTCCATCAGTAATTTTGTCTTCCTCAGTCCATTCTGATTGAGGTTTGAGGACATATTCTTCTTCTACAGAAGCAAGAGGGTTTACAGTATCATCATCTGCAGTAGAAGATTTACCAACTTTAGTATTAATTTTCATAGGTTGCATAGGACCACCTCTTACACATTCCATCAATCGTTTATCTATATTGTTCATATATCTTCTAATTCTTTCCTTCCAAATATCAAAGTGATCTTCATCAAAAATGGGTACTTGAGTGACATTGTTTGATTGAAAAGCTTTTAGAGTTGCCATGATCGAGCTTTCAAGCTGTTAGGCTTGGAAAAATAGTTTTTCAGAAAGCAGGCTCTGATACCAATTCTAAGTCCAGATGGCAACAGTTAAGGCTAGAGGGGGGGGGGTGAATAGCCTTTAAAAAACTTCGAGGGATGATTTGTAAAACTTGTAAAATTAGCAGCGAAAAACTAGTTTTATCAGTCAGCTGAAAATTGGTCAGCTGGCTGACACTTTGAAAATGCTTAAGCTGATGAAAGTTGGTCAGCTGGCTGACACAACTGTTTTCAAAGGAAGTTGGCTTTTAAAGTTGATCACTGAATATAGAGAGGAAACTGAAATACAAATTAACTGAACAACTAAGCAAACAATTTTTAGTTGAAAAACTACTTAAGTGTTGAGTCAGTTTGCAAGAATATGAGTTGTGGCTGATAGATCAGTTGAAGTGGTTCACAGATAAACTGCTACGTCCACTACCAAGTTGGTCAGACTTGGATTTTTGAAGTGCACTAATTTTATTAAAAATCTATTTGATCTCTAATGGATCAGCATACAACAAAAGACCGGTGTTTGTGGAGAATGATTGAGAAACAATCAAACTCGTGAGACAAACTGACTGAATTCAAAAGATATGATGTAAGACCCCGAACCTTCGTGTATTTGGATTTCTCGTTTTGCTTGTCGTTTAACCGTGACCTCACTTACTAAACTTGAGGAAGGAACCTTGATTTGTGTAGGTAGGCTATCTAGGATCCAATACCTTAATTCCATATGTTCCATAGACTTTAACTAGTTAAAGTTACAAGTCGTATACCGACGTTGTTCGTTACTTGACACGGTTGAGAGTTTTCTCGCGTAGTGTGAGAACCCAAATCCCTTTACATGTATAACATCATTATAGCATTTTTATGTTATGTCTTAAGATGCTAGAGACTTCATTTCATGCATATCTTACTTGCATTGTGTTGGTTAAGGTCACAATAGAATAATGGTCTTCCATGCGTTGCATGCCTTGTTGTTGATGTTTCGAGTGTTTATCTTAACATGATAGCACCTTAATAAGTCTCAATGGAGTCTTAATACCTTGCATATAAGATTTACAATGTTCATCTTAGTTGTTGTATGCTTGGTTGGAAGTTTAGAAGCTTCGTTGCTTCGTTTGTGTTTTGTGGTTTTTCATCATTGCTTGTATTGCCTTCTTTTCGTCTCGAGAGAAGTTCGGTTGAGTTCTAGGACTTGAATACAAGCCATAACCATGTCTAAACAAGCCTAATACATGTTGAAGTTATCCTAGATTGAGTTGGGATTGAATCGTGTTTGATTCGTTGGCCAATTGTCGAGTGTTTCCAGCCATGTTTTAACATGTCTCGGATGTGTTTCGGGTGTGTTTCCGACTTGTTTTGAGTTTGGTTACACCTTAGGATGCTTGCCCTTGAGTTTGAGATCCTTTAGAACATGTTTAGGACAAGTTTAAGTCATGTACTTCGCGGTCGCATTGGTTTTTTTTGGATGTTGGCTCGCATTGAGATGCTGAGAGCTAGTCAAATTGTGTAGAATCTGAAAACAGACCCTTGCGGTCGCATGGGGCTTATTGGATGCGACCGCATCCTCCTGAAAATAGATTGGTGAGTTTTCTTGAGTGTTTTAGTTGTTGACCCTTGTTCCCTTTCCCTTGGCCGACCAAAGTGAGTCAAAGCCCTCATTGTTGACTCTCCTACAACCCTTCTTGACCCTTGGATCATCCCTTATCAAAGGCCATCCTCCCTTAGCCAATGAGAAGCCAAATAACCATCTTCACAAGGATTGGGGTTTTGTTGGCAAGTATATAAGCAACTTTCAACCATTTCAGCTATTTTTGATCAACAAGAACCAGAGAATCAGAGCTTGAGACTCCATTTTCGTCCATGGAGGAAACCCTAGCTTGAGAGACCATTTCCCGGAGTTCCGGTGATCCGATCGGCGATCCGAGACCGCCGAATCGAAGGCCTTGCTCTCCTCTACAACAATCCTTGGTTTATTCTTCCTTCTAACCATTATTCATAGGCTTAAGGTACGTTGACAAATCCCTGAGATTTTCATGTTCAATAAAATAACATGACCCCTTCATTATAGTTGTTCTATTAATGATTGTGAACACTTTTTGTGAAGAGAAATCCTCCAATTCAACCTTTGAAATATGTGTAGGATTTTATGAATTCTTATTGAAGTTGTGATTTTGACTTTATGCAAAGCATGAATGTTGTTCCATATGTGCCTAGGATCAACTCTTGTGAAAGAATGTGTTTCAATTGTAGGTTTAGCAAAATCGACAATTCTAGGGTTTGAAACTCGGGATTTGGTTTATGGCTAGTTTAAGGTCATGAACAACTTATTTATTAAGTTCTAAACAAACGGAGAACATAGAATTGAGCAATGGGATGCATTTAGTATCTATGCTTCACTTGGTTGAATTTTAGAAATGACTCACCGGAGTTGAGATTAGAGAGTTGTTGAACAATACCGACTCCACATTTGATACCTACGACGTTTGTAGTTCGTTAGACTAATGTATTAGTTTACGGGACTTTGGGATGAATTGAAATGCATGGTTGATATGTGGGCTTATAAGACTCAATCGAGTTCTTATACGGTTTATGTGATTGTGTGAAATAAATGCATAATTGAGAGCATGTTGTAGAATGATGTATCTACTTGACATGTTGAATTCACTCTTGTTGAATTCCTACTTGATTCCTTAATGAGTAAAAAACACCTACTTGTTGAATAATGAATTTGAGGACTATTCTATGAGAAGATTTGGATTGGGGCTTTCTTTAGTACTCTATACATGGAGTCTACTTGTATAAGTCGCTAGGATGACCATGTTGTTATCTAAGACTCACCGGTATGGTTTGATCTTACGGGTTATTACCGCTCTAGAGTTGCTTAAGTCTTTGACTACCATCGACTTTTGTGTTATTGAATGAGTTACTACTCTAGGAAGAGTTTAGTAAATGGCTTCATGATCCGAGACTAACGGAGTAGTCTTGGATAATACTTAATGGACTGATAGTTAAGTTGTGACTCTGTTGAATTTCATAGGTGAATATGGAATACTGTGTATATTTTATATTATGACTAAATGCATGATTTCCTACCTTGTCAAGAATTGATTCGTCTACGTGTTTCTATGATATGACTTATGAGCATACTGAATGTATTTGCCTTCGTGCCTGATCTGTTCTACAGTTAATGAATTGTGGTGAACTTGGATTCTACTATTAAGTGGAATTATGAATCAAAATTGAACTAAGCTTGATTTCACAATAATCAACTTGGGATTCCCTTATATAATTGGCTTGGGACTTTGAACTAAGATTCCTAAATGGAACGAGAACCTTGCTATGCCTCAAACGAGAACATAGAAAAGAGTCTTGGGACACATAGAGTGTTCCAACTCTATTTGGTTGGAATTGTAGTAAAGACTCAACGGAGTCGAGTTAAGGAACAATTGAACCTTACGAGGATCGTGGTGAGATCCTATGATAATTATATTCCATTTGACTAGATTACTAGCTTTTGGGACTTGAATCGAAGAGATTGAACAACTTGACACTTATGATTTAGAGACTAAAATGAGCTCCTATTATGGTTTTGTGATTATTGTAACAATGTGCATAATCGTATGAGTTTAGTAGATCATTATATCTACTTGAGAATTAGCAAGTAAACATCTACTTGTGCATTGCATATAAGTCCAACTGGCATTACTTGAGTTTTCATGATGATGGTGGGACGATGCATTGTCTTCACGAATTATGGGATTCGTGATTGTAATGTATCGCTGTACCGGATTCGGGTTTCACACACACCTCCACTGCTAGCTACAGTGGGGAAGTAGCCCCCTTTGTCGTAACCAATTAAGCACATTGGCTAGTGCTATTTTCCTGAGTAGAGAACTCGCACCGAGAAGAGAGCTCGGTACTTTGATACCGAACACGGTATCACCGGCACGATATGATTAACAGTTGTGATTGCAGGAGCAATACGACGAAAGTGATTTGGTATCTTCTCTATCCTTTATGTGGCTTACTATGGGCACTTATGTGATAACAAAGTGTTAGTTGAACATGAGATCTTATTGACCATGTTTGTATTGGCTGATGTTATATGAGAGATTTGATATGTATATATAGAGATATGCATACTTGTATATGAGATATATATGAAAGACTTGATGCGTATATATATATATAGATATGCACACTTATGCATGATGATTGTATGGGAGATTTGATATGTATATGTAGAGATATACATACTGATATAGGTGTATATATATAAACATGCACCCTTACACGTGGTAATAGTGTGAATAGCTTGATTTGTGTATATAATGATATGTATACTTGCGTATGATGTTTTGTGGGAACTACCTTCTAACTTGTTTAATCTGTGTTTGAACAGGGAATTATACCCTGGTTCATTTGGACGTTTAGTAAGTAAGAAGAAATGGATATCTTAAGGAGTATCGAAACGATACGACACCTCTTCACGGGTTTTTCTGTCATATATAAAATGACACCCTGGTTATGTTTATGTTACATAATTATATGTTGCATATATATTGTAGTAGCGTATTGGGTCATTATGACTCATCTCGTACTTGTTTTTAGTTGCAGTAACTGATAGCTGCACTGAGGTCGAGTAGATCATGACTATAGCATGGCGCAGCTGGTCGATAGACTGAGGTTAGATCGTGTGGTTCGTGGTTGTAGCAGCCGACTTTTCCAAGTAGCAGCTTGTGGAGTCTTGTTCTTTTTTTTAGCATTGTCTTTGATTCCATGTACTTTGCTATTCTTGCGAGATCGAAATTTTGTAAAGTTATTTAGACTTTACAGTCGGGTAGAATACTTGGGTATTTGTATTGGTTATTTCTTGGGCCGACGTGTTGTGTCGTGCCTTGTTTGTGGTTTTAGTATTTATTCCAGTTGTCTCCCGGGCACGCAGTATCTTTGGGGAATTTCCTTATTCTAATTTTTATAGTTGTTGGTTGACCCCGGTATGTTTTAGCCGTTGGGTATTTGTTATATCAGGTTGGTTCTTTGTTGAAACGTCGACCTGGAGTGCCGATGGTTTGATTAGCGTCTGCAATGTTGCGGCACGCGAGTTTTGTTTTTCCTCCTTTGAGAGATAATGTCTCTCTTGGTTTCATTGTCGTTGGTTTCGAGCTTCATAGCTTGGGACTTCTTTCTTATATTGCTTCCGCTGATTCGATTTTTGAAATACCGTATTTTAGTGCGGCGTTTTGTTCATGTTTAGAGCGAGTTTGCTCGACTGTTTGACTAGCACTACTGTTTATCAAGTACTTGTCCTCTTATTAAGTTAGTTCCAGCGTCACGACCTTGGGATTTCATGTTCGAATCCGGGTTGGGTCGTTACATATGAAGTAGGATCACTCAGTGTTTGCCTAAACAATAACTAGAAAGAATTTATCAAAGAAGAGTATCTAGCTAATGTTTTTCTAAGAAGACTAAGTCACAGAGAAATTTCTTGAAAGTATAATGGCTTTAGACTTCTGTAAAATTGTATTATCTTCAAGAATGCTTCCAGTGGGTATTTATAGATAATCTTCAAGAGTAACCCGTTAGGAACACATTTTGAATTTGAAAATGTGTTTGGCAGATGCAAGATCTCAAAAGATCCTGGGAAGAAATATCTAGCAGAATATCTACCAAAAACATAAAGTAGGAAAGTGTCAGTACAAGTATTTGATCAATCGAATAAGGAAAGGCAAACTGACACTAAACACGTTAAGGTCAGCTGAAGTGAATAACTGACAAAATAATTTCGGACTGACCAAAGATAATTTAAATTCTTGGCTGACAATCAAGTAGAATGATTTTAAGCAAATCTAATTATGCAAGATTCAACACATTTCTTTGGAGCAGTCTGGTTTTATCAAGGGTCGGGCTATTCATGAAAATATCGCTTTGGCTCATGAGTTGATAAGCAAGATTAATTATAAGGTTCGGGGAGGCAATGTGGCCTTTAAGTTTGATATGTCGAAAGCATATGACCAGCTGGAATGGCAATTTTTAATCCGAACCCTTAGGGCTTTTGGTTTCAATTCTCATGTGTGTGATATATTCTACAGGCTTTTGTCGGATCTGTGGTATTCTATCAGAATAAATGGGTCTAATTTTGGCTTTTTTACATCATCAAGCGGTGTTCGACAGGGTGATCCTCTCTCTCCTCTTCTCTTCATATTGGCTCAGGAAATTCTCTCACTTGCAATTAACAGAGGTTTTAACAGAGGTTTTAATGAGGGTCGAGTTCTTTGGGGTAATGGTGGTGATCGAAGAACTCATTGGGTTTCGTGGAAAAATATTTGTAGGCCAATCAAGGAGGGGGGTCTTGGCCTTCATCCTCTCAGTCAGGTTATGGAATCTTTGCATGCAAAATTGGCGTGGTGTGTGTTACAAGGCAAAAGTTTATGGGCTCAATTTATTAAGAGGAAGTATATGACTGGAGATGGTTTTAATGTTCCACAGTCTTCGTCTCACATTTGGAGATCGGTGCATGTTCACATTGATGTTTTATTATCGTTGAGCAGATGGGTTATTGGTAAAGGGGATATATCTTTTTGGGGAGATAATTGGCTGGGGACTACGTTGATAGGTCCACGCCCAGTTGATATTAATCTCAAGGTGAAAGATGCAATTAGTTCTCTTCCTGATATACTTCCTTTAGTGTCGGACCAATATCATGCAGAGATAGCTCGAGTTCACATTGACGAATCTGTTCCTGATAAATTAGTTTTTGATCTGTCTGCCTCTGGAACTTTTGATTCCAAGTTATACTGGGAGTTTAGTCGTGTTCGGTCTCCTACTATTTCTTGGGCTGGGAAGATATGGCAAAAATGGGTTCCAACCAAGTGCTTTTGGCTGGAAACTGTTTAACGATGCTGTTCCAGTAAACCTTCGGCTTCATTCTCGTCAAGTCCCGGTGGTCTCTCGTTGCGTTTGCTGTTCAATCTCGCCTGATAGAGAATCAGTTTCCCATTTATTCTTACACTCCGAAATTGCGATCTCTCTTTGGAAGAAGCTGGCCCTTCCTTTTAATATGATATCTACGTACACTTCGATTCCTCATCTTTTTCATGTTTGGCTGGATGGTTCGTCCATTCGTAATCAGTATGGAGCTATGAAGGTTGGAACTCTTCTGATGGGATGTTGGTGTATATGGAAAGCTAGATGCAATTCGGTTTTTGAGAACATTGCTATGAATGCAGATCTTCTGTATAAACAAATTGTAATTTTTTTTTTCAGAGAAGCAGGGGCGGCACCCTGCGAGATTTTATTAATAAAAGGAAAAAAATACAAACTTGAGGGGGACAACCAGCCTTGCCCTTATATATGGGAGGACTAAGGAGCCTGAACCTCGGAAAGAAAAGGCTTTGAGCCATACAAAAAGAGCTAACTCTCCAATCCAAAAAATAAAAGCCATTAAAACAATGATAAATATCTAGGAAAGCTAGAAATATAATTTGCAGCCTTAAGATGCGAGTAAAGATCCTGACTGATGAGATTAATGACTTTGGAGGCCGGGAGGATTGAGTTCTCAAAAAGAGCACCATTACGATGCTTCCAGAGATGCCAAAGAATAAGAGAAGGCAGAAGAAAATAGGAAGCCTTAGCCTTAGCAAACAACCACCAAGAAAAGCAAGCTTGAGGAATAGAAAGCAAATGAGTATTGATGCCACAAGCAGAACTAAAGAATCTCCAAACTTCTAAAGCAATAGGGCTGGAAAGAAAAACATGGGAGAAAGTTTCTGCATAGCCCGAAGGACAACAGCACATTTGGAAGCTAAAGAGAAACCTTTCGCAGAAAGAGCTTCGTCGATAGGAAGTTTATTCTGAAAAAGTTTCCAAAGGAACACACTGATCCGTCTCGACAGATGCTTATACCAAATGTATTTGGTTGACAAGAGGGAAGATTGAGGAGTTCTTATAATATCCCAAGCTGATCTTAGACTAAAACGGCCACTAGAAGTGGCAGACCAAGAAGCCGAATCAGGATGAGAAGACAAACAAATCTGCCGAGAATGAATTAACTGAATGGCAGAAATGGGCAGGAAATCTGAAGCGGAATCCTGAAGCTGAGTGCTTGAAATAAACAGCTCGTGAACCTGATCAAAGGGGCAGTCGGGCGGTTTTGTGAGCGAGATGCCAGGAAGCCATGAATCATACCATATAGAACAGTTGCCGTGGCCAACCTCCCATGAAATAAACTGTTCATCAATAGGACGAAGGCTGATCATTCGCTGCCAAACATGAGATCCCTGAGACGGAGCAGTACAAGGATGAAAATGAGAACAATATTTCGCTTGAAGAAAGCGAGACCAAAGATTATTCTTTGTCCGAAATTTCCACCAAAGATTAAGAGAATAGGCCTTGATGATTCCTGATAAAGATCTGATTCCCAAACCTCCTTCCATAATTGGCGTGCAGCAAGAAGTCCAGGCAATCCAATGAGTTCGCCGCTTATTCTCAATTTGCCCCCAAAAGAAATTAGAGAATAAAGCCTCAATCTGTTTGACAACTCCAGCCGAAGGGTTTAAAGCAGCTAGCTGATAAGTAACCATAGAATGAAGAACATGGTTGATTAAAATGATGCGAGCAGCAGCCGAAAGGAGATTGCCAAACCAGCTGCTAATTATGTCCCGAATCTTAAGAAGAATGGGGTCGAAATATTTTTTTAGACACTTTCCGACATAAAGCGGACAACCCAAATAAGTAAGAGGGAAAGGTTTCCAAGTATACCCCAACCTGAGTGCAATAGTAGACTTTCGACTTGCTGGGAGATCAGGACTAGAAACAAAGCAGCTCTTGGAAGAATTAATTTTTTGACCTGAACAGTCCTCATAAAGGACAAAATGGATCGATGCTTATCTAACGAAGGCCCAGCACCATTGCAAAAGATTAGAATATCATCGGCGAAAGAAAGATGAGAGATAATAGGACACCCGCTAGAAGTAGAATAACTACGGTATCTAGAAGATTGGTGAAGAGCATTCAAGGCGCGACTGAGAACTTCTGCCGAGATAATGAAAAGGCTAGGGGAGAGAGGATCACCTTGCCTTAAACCTCTAGTAGAGTGGAAAAACCATGAGATTCCCCATTAATCAAGACAGAAAACCAATTATCAGAAACAAGACGCCAGACTTGATCAATAAAGACTTCATCAAACCCAAATTTACGAAGAACTTTAATAAGAAAGAACCATGAAACTCTGTTGAAAGCCTTCGTCATGTCCAATTTAATGGCTATATTAGATCCAGAAACATTCTTCTTGATCGAAGTCATCAGCTCTTGGGCTAACACAATATTATCATGAATCTCTCTACCTTTAACAAAACCGCTTTCATTTTCAGAAATGATAGAAGACAGAATCTTCGCAAGGCGACTAGAGAGAATTTTCGAAATGACTTTGTTGCAGAAGTTGCATAAGCTGATGAGACGAAAGTCTTGAAAAGAGGAAGGAGAATCATTCTTAGGAATGAAGATAATTAAAGTGCTCAACCAGGAACGAGGGAGTTGAAACCCCGCAAAAAATTCAAGAACAACCTGGAAAAAATCTCCCCCAATAATATCCCAACAACTCATATAAAAATGGCCCGAAAAACCATCTGGACCAGCTGCACTATCCCCATTTAGAGCTTTAACTGCCGCATAAACTTCCTCAAAAGAAGGGGGGATCGGAGATTAATATTCATATCATCAGAAACTAGAGCAGGGATGTGATCAATTAAATCATTCTCTGAAATGGACTCCGCACTCAATTGGGCCTGAAAATAATTGACAGCAGCCTGCTTAATGGATAAGTCATCAGAAAGAACTCTACCATCAGGAGCAACAATGCTGTGAATGTGTAATTTAGAACGAGTTTGTTTGACAGACGTATGAAATAACTTGGAGTTCCCTTCACCCTCCTGCAGCCATTTAATCCGAGCCTTTTGTTTCCAGTAATCTTCCTCCAACTTAAGAAAGTGTAAAAGATTTGCTTGGGCACAATGAAGAGAGGATCTATTTTCCAGAGTACTATTTTCTTCATATAACACTTCCAAGGCTTGGACTTCTCTTTCCGCATTTTTAATATTCTGAAAAGCATTCCCAAAGGCAGTTTTATTCCATAGATTGATGGCTTTGCGAGTATTCTTTAACTTCATAGAAAAGGCAACCATGGGGCGACCTAACACATCAATATTCCAAGCATCTCGAACAATTTCTGAAAAGGAAGGATGTTTAGTCCAAATATTAAGAAAACGAAAAATAGACTTTTTTTCTCACTTCCTCCCGAATTATATTAACCAACAAAGGAGAATGGTCCGAGCAGGTTCTGTTTAAATGAGAAACTGTAGTGCTAGCGAACTAATTAAGCCAGGTTTGGTTACATAGCACTCTGTCTATACGCTGATGAATAAGAGCATTACCATCCCGCTTATTCCACCAAGTGTAAGGGCTACCTAAATAGCCTTGATCAGTGAGACTTGCTGCAGTAATACAAGCATGAAAATCCAGAGTTCCCATTCTGTCCCAACCATTACCACCCGATTTTTCCTCTAGAGACAGCACAATATTGAAATCACCCCCAACCATCCAAGGCTTGTCTGAGAAGGATCGGCTATGATGGACCAAATCAGCCCAAAGATCATGTCGTTCATAAGAAGAACATTTGGCATATACACAGGTAAATAAAGCTGCTGAAGGCCAAGAAAAATGCTGCAACTGAACAGTGAGGTGTTGTGTGGAATCAAATAGAACCTGGCTTCGGAAGGCTGCCTTAACAAAAATCCAAATGGAGCTGCAACTATTACAAGCACTAAATTTGAAGTTAATACGACGGGCAATAAGCTGCACTTTATCTAAAGCTATCATGGGCTCGAAAATAGCAATAAGAGAAATATGATGAAGTTTGATGAGTTTTTTTAAACGAGCAATAGTTGGATCATTACCGATACCCCTCACGTTCCAGAATAAAAGATTAACAGCCATGGGAGGAGTTGTTGGAAAAGTCGCCTGGGGGCTTATTCTGAGCCTTGGAACGGGTCTGCCTATCACTTGGCGGAATGACCTTATGAGCTTTGGGAGGAACTTTAGACGTTGGAGCATTACAGAAAGCAGTTTGATCCTCATCTAAATCTTCCAAGACATCAAAGCGATTAGGAGAGGGAACTGAATCTTGTAAAACCCGGCCTTCATCAACTTGGGAATCTTCTGAAGGAAACTTATTCAACATGGAATCAATAACATTAATATCATTAATAACTTCATTTAAATCAGCCCTTACCGTCCCCTCTTCGGAAATAGCATTAATGTTGTCTTGTCCATGCACAGAAGGAAGATCGTGGGGGCTGTTGGCATGCACAATAGGACTATTAGTAATAGGAGAAGAGTTGACATTAGGGAGAGGGTTGGAATGCAAAGTCGACGTGACTTTATTCTGTGGAATATCCACGACATGAGCTTGAGCGTTTTCACTATTTGAAGGAGATGGATCAGATGTAATCTTAGCAGCGGTATTCGAGGGGGAAATTTGGGCAGCTCCTGAATCAGAAACTGGATTAGCAACAGTATTCTTTTTAGGTGTCCACCTCGAAGCATTATTGGGTTTTGGCTTAGGCGCTGTAGTCTCTTTGTCGGGCAGTTGTCGATCTTCTTCCGAAGCCATCTTATTAGCATAGGATTTACAAGCATCACCATCGTGGCCTTGTCGATGACAGTACGTGCAATAGAAAGGGAGACGTTCAGCCTCGATTTTTTTGCCAGAAACCACCCATAGAATTGCCATTGTCTATCCAAAATCGCTTGGGATTGGTTTAGTTAAATCAACTTCAACACCGATCCGAGCCACGCTAGGATGAGAAAGATTTGCCGTAGGACCATCAATGGTAAGAGGTCTATCGATCAAAGCAGCAATAGAAAACAAAGTCTTCTTGTGAAAGAGATGGAGAGGAAGGTTGGGAAGGTTAAACCAAACGGGCACTATTGGACTTTCAACGTCAGGCCGGAAATCTGGAGTCCATTTGAAGACTCGCATTGGGAAGGCGCCTAAATACCACTGGTCTTTGATCCACATTCTCTGATAATCAGCTTCATGAGTAACTCTTATTAAGATATGCTTTGCATCTAGATGCCCGAGAGAAACGGTTGCTTTAAGGCCGATGGAGAGAAATTCCTTGCGAAGAGATTCCATTGATGGTCGCCCATGGGAAAACTTTCCAACCAACGTGAGATGGAAGGGTTTGGCCAGGGTAGAGACAAGATCTGGCGAGAGACATAAGGCCGGCTCACCCTTGTAAGATGAGGCTGGGATAGTTGGGATTTCAAGAGAAGGTGAAGAGGATGAAAAAAGATCTGAGAATGATTTCTTGGAAGAGGGCGAAGGTGGGATCGGGGGAGCATCCGGCTGAGCAGCCTCGGCCGGAGCCGAAGCCATGGAACTTTGCCGGCAAAGAGATTAGGGTTTTGCTAGGGTTTCTTAGAGAGAGCTAGACTCATATCATGTTTGACTTTAATCAGGCAATTCATAAACAAATTGTTAATGGCCTGCAAGATATGATCAGAATGTTTAGCCCAAAAGCTGAGTGTAGTGCTAAAGTTCTTCGGTGTTGTTATATGATGGATATGTCGGTCAGGAAGCCTTGGTTTAATCGAGGTCGATGGATCTGTTGGAAGCCTCCAGATGGTCCCTTTTTTTAAGTTGAACACAGACGGGTCGTCGGTAAATGGTTTCGCGGCAGGAGGGGGTGTTATTCGAGACTCGAGAGGAATGTATATTCTTGGATTTTCTCGTTTCTATGGTCCAGGAACTAACACAACAGCTGAATTTATGGCCCTCAGTGATGGATTGACGTTGTGTCGTTCTTTGTAGTTAATGCATGTGATTGTGGAGATTGATCCTTTGATGGTGGCTTCGATTCTCAAGAATGATCATCTTTGCCCGTGGTCGGTTGAATATGAGTTTAGACACTGCTCTTTCCTGCTTGGTAATTATGATATCCAACACGTTTTTAGAGAAGGGAATAAGGTTGCTGATAGATTAGTGGCTGCAGCTCAAGTCTCTCGGATGGATCAAGATTATCGTATTGTTTCTCAGCTTCCTAGGGAAGTTCGTCATGCTCTCCAACAAGATGCTTTGGGCTTGTTTTCTTTTCGGACTCATTGATGTTTTTTTGTTGGTTGTACTTTTTAGAGGTAAGGCTCATTTGTCCCCCCATTTTTTGGGTAAGGCTGGTTGTCCCCCTCCTATGTATTTCTTTTTCGGTTTTTAATAAATTCGTGCAGGGGGCCGTCCCCTATTTCCTTAAAAAAAAAAAAAAATCCATTTATAATTCTAACAATTCATAATATCCAATAAACTCCAAAAATCATGTACCTCATCAATAACTCATTTACTTCATCAACTTATAATCAAACCCTAGGTTTAGGAATCATATACTCTTCATATCAAAGTCCAAGCTTACACAATGAACCTTCCTATCATACATCACAAATCATAGAAATCAACCTACACATGTTTATTAGCAAGTTCACTCTTACTCAAAATAAAATCGCACAAAGCATGCATGTGTACTCATTGACCTCAAATAGCACCCTTGTTTTCCTTAGGGTCAATGAGCACCAAAAATCATATAAGAAGAGTATAGTAGCATACCTACAATCACCACTTCAAACAACCAAAACAAACATGCAACCGGTGGAAAGGGTTCTCCTCATCCTCCTCTTCACTTCTATGGTTGGGATGTAGAAATGGACTTCTCAAGGTTTGGCCACCATTGTTGATCACTCAAGAACTCTCAAGAACACTAAGAAAACTCTCCTAAACCTTCAAGAATTATCAGCCACGTTTTTGGAGAGAGATGACAGAAAATGGGAGGCTTAGTGGGTAGAGTTGGTCACTCTTTGGTTGCAAAGTGGGATGGGAGGAAGTGTCCAATGCATGGTTGTTCATGGTGATGTTATTTCCTTTCCAAGTGTCTTCCATGCACTCAAAACTCCCACAAGATGTAAGGCATGCATTGGTTGAGAGGTAGGGTGGTTTAGGAGTGGTTTAGGATGGGTTAGGTTGGGTTTGGGTAGGGTTAAGTTGGACGAATGGGTGAAATGAGCAGAAAATTCACGTAACAGCAAACTACCACCATGCGGTCGCATGGTGGCTGGACAAAGCGACCGCAAGGGTCCATTTTCAGCCCTTGGTGAATTCTGCAAATCTTCGTTCGTGTCCAATCATTCCCGCATGCAACCGCAACCCTTAAAGCTTCGAAACGGCCAATAATTCAACCCTTAAAGACCTCATACACTAAGATAAACCAAAAAAGTCTTAAACCACTTTTAAAGTTGGTCTCAACTCCCATAAACAACACCCGAAGCAACCCGGTGTAAAACCGGCGAAAGGTGCAACAACTCGCTAACGAAATGTCGAATGAAAACAGAAACCGACGGGCAACAACCCATGATTATAAACACCTAAAAGGGATAAAAAAAATAGGCCTAAATTCCTCTCAGATGATTAACAACAGATAGGAGAAATGAGCTCCCGAAAGAAGAGACGATCACCCGGCTCAATCTCAAACTACGCGATAAGGAGAATTGCTATCCTCGAAGCGTCAAAACTTCACGAGACTTAAGGAATACATCAAAATAGAAGTCTAACACATCTAAACATGTTAATCAATCATCATGTAAATATCTAGGACCAAATTGAGGTCAGGAACACAAAACCCGAGTAAACTCTCAATCACGTCGCATTTCGACTATCGTCGAGTTACAACTTGTGACTTTAGCAAGTCAACAACTAAATGGCATCTCTTAAAAGTTTTTTGGTCTTAATGTGATCTCTCATACACATCTAGACTCTCTCACAAACCAAACAAGCGATCAACAAGGGAAGAAGTACGAGCATTGCACGCAATTCAAGTTAACCTGGAATCGGGGTCTTACATGACATGCCAATTCCCCTTGATCAGGTTGATTCATTTTGGAGGAAATTAGATATGTTACCTACTCCTGAGAATGTTGAAGTTTCAGTGAAGCTGGATATGGACAATCGATTCAATAGCACGCATGATGAGATTCGTGAATATTATGAGAACGCTTCAGAGTCAGAAAAGTTGTTAATCATTAAAAGAATGATGGATGTGAAAGAGGCGAGAACAAAATCCTTAATTGTTCCACTAGATGAGGCTCGCACTCGTGGTCATCTGAAGCCTGTGAAAGTCAAAAATTCAAAATCAACCAAGCGTGATCTGAGTTTGTTTGAGCATATAGAGTCGATGATAGATAACTGATCCCCGTGTGATCAAGGATTGCTATACAAGGTTGGTCCATCGCAGTAACCTCCCACGTTCACTACAGTTCCACAGTCTAAGGAAAAGATGTCAGTATTACTCTTTTTTACTTTGAACTTAATCTGAATATAATAGGTTTGCTATATAATATGTTTGATATTTATCTATATCTATATATATATATTATGAATTTAATATGTATTTTCTAGTTAATTTTTTTTAACTTTCAATAGGTTGTGCGACCACGTACCAGAGCCGGAAAAGCTAGCGGTAATTACATTCAGCAATTCCCCAAGGAATATCGACCTTTCATATTGGGCACATCGAATATCATTGATGACGGTCATTGCGGTTTTCGTGCCGTAGTAGGGTTTATCTATAAAAGTGAGGAGTCATGGAGCAGGGTTCGAGCAAACTTGTCGATGGAGTTAATGTCAAACCAAGAGTTGTACTCACGTGTCTTAATTGAACGTAATCGTGTTACTAAAGTGAACGCAAGTCTCCAATACAATGACATTAGTCCTCCTAAGGCATATTGGTTTGATACAAATGATATGGGTCATTTGGTGGCATCGTATTACAATATTGCTTTTATTGTATTAGATAAAAAACATTGCTATAAGTATTTACCATTGAGGACCGTACCCCTAAATGATCCACATATTATTTGTATTGGAAGAGTAAACGGTGATCACTTTATTCAGGTTTGATTTCAATTGATTTACTTCACTTATTTACCATTGGTTCACATGTTATTTTGTTTAAAAATTTTATTGACTTTATCTCAATTTATTTGTAGGTTTTTTTACGAGATGGTTACCCATTAGCAGCTTTGCCGTGAATCTAGGACCAGAATTGCTCGTCGTCTGCCAATGCATGGAAATTACTTTATATTAATCAATAACTTTCATATAGAGAATTTGAAGGCACAACTAGAGTTGTTGGTAATTTTGACAGTATACATTTTGAGTAGTTCTGATTGTATTATATTAAAGAGATGTATTTGAACGTGACATTTTGGTTAATTATCTTTTTTTAATGATGCTTCAGTTATGTTGCTTTAAATTATGTATGATATTTAGGTTCTGCTAATACTTTTCATATGTTGCTATAAAATGTCATAACATAAACAAAGTTTGGAATAAGATCATAACATTAAAAAATATACACGAATTCATGGAAGGTTTGCTAAAATGTTATAATCACCAATACTAAATGTTTAAAAATTGTTTTACAAGTCATACCAATAAAAATAAACATAAACCAACAATGATAGATCACTGTTGCCTCCTATGAGACGGTCCCGCGTCATTAGGTGGACCATTTATAAATGTATAAACTCTATCAAGCAATGAGCTCAAATTCTCATACGGTATAGATTGGTCACCAGATCTCCAGCGCCGCACTGTGGGATTAATCATAGTGGTCACAACTCCCAACGTCATGTCATCCGAGTCGGCTGCAATGACGTCAGTCGTAGTTGTGTTAATGTATCTGGATCGTCTATCACAGGGTTGGACAACTACATGTGAACGCTCCCGGTACCACTCTAAATAACCAGGATGCGCATCCCAAGGACGAAGGACATGCCTACCGAGATGTTCTTCAAATAGGAGATGGATATCTGACGTCAACCAGTATCCAACAAAACCAAGCCACAGAGGCAAGGCCTTCGAGTTATCTCGAGCGCCGCAATTCGGAGCAATGCCTGTTGTCGGAATCATTTGCACATACCCGAACTGTCGAAGGACTCTGTCTGGATGGTATGGCTCGACAATATTGCCCATTTGTATGCATCTCATATACGTGGCAATCCGATGCCATTCAAACCACTGCCCGACCTTATTGTCGTAAGGAAGCCAGTTAACCTACAATAATAGACCAACAAAAAGTAAAAAACATGCAATACAATAAGTCTAAAATTTGTTGAAATTGATAGAAAAATACTTATACTCACGTCATGGCTCGTCAGTCTATCTAAATGCTCACGTGCTGCCAACAAACGGTCCACACATCGTCCCTGATTCCCTTACGAGATCCACTTATGTGCAAGCGGGTATCTGGACTTGTAATCAACATTATGTGGAAGTATATCCACGCCTAAATGCAATAAAACATACATTTTAAGAGTTTAATCAAATTATATATCTTAACTTTAATAGTAAATACACAACATAAAAATTGAAATTAATTATAATTATTACCTTCAGTAATGCCATCGATCCAGCTATCTGTTTCGTGATATACCTAGACCCTTGCCTTAGTTGTCTATATATATATATATGCAAGGGTGACAGTTCCCCACGCATAACCATCCAGATTTTCAAGATCCTCGAGCCACTCTAAGTATGATATAGGTACACGGGTTTCGCTCTTATCAACAAATATCGTGCAACCCAATACCAATAAAAAGTACTCCCTCGCAGCACAACCCACCATAAACTCATCATCCGACGATATATCATCATTAAACCTCACATGTAGCCATTCCAATGTCACCGAAGCCCGTGCTCGTGATCCTACAACATCTCATGTGGTTGTTGGACTTGTACTTCTGGCTCTTGTTGACGTTGTTGTTTCATTTCTTTTCTAGCCGATGTCGTCGGCCTTCTCCTTGTCCTTGAATAACACTTTAGATCTTTTTATGAATTTTCCTGTAAAAATAATATAAAGAAAATCATAGCTAGGTTCTAGTGTGTAAAACTGTAATCACGTAAGAAAAGTATGCCCAGGCAGTTTCAGCCAGTATGAGATGAAAAACACTTCGAGTGTCCGTCCAACATGGGATGAACAAGCCTTGGAGTGTTCGACCAGTATCGAATGAACAACCATTGGATTGTTTGACTAGCATGTGAAGAACAACTTTTGGACTATTCGATTAGCATGTGATAAACAGCTTTTGGACTGTTCGACCAGCATGTGATTGTGGGTTACCGGGACTTGCGCCCGCGCCCTTGGATAGGGGTTCTCGCACGTGCGGATACGGGACACCACTGCTCTCGTTCCACCCTCCCTTGTTTAGGGTAAGACGAAATCAAAAGTGCGAGAGGAGTGCTGTCGATGTTAGCGCGTTGGAATGCGCCTCAGTTGCCTTTAGTGGATTTTTAATCCAATATGGGAACTTATGGTTTCCCGCATCAAGTTATCCCTTTTTTAGGGGATACCAGGATATGGGAATGCATTACCCTTTCATTCCCATTTTCCCTTTTTTAGGGGAAAACGGAAAAGTGTAAAAAAGGATATTGCGACGCCCCCACTATGGATTTTATTAAAAATAGCCTTATGGCCCATTTTGGATCACTATGGGAGCTTTTGGTTTCTCGCATCAAGTTATCCCTTTTTTAGGGGATACCAGGATATGGGAATACATCACCCTTCCATTCTCATTCTCCCTTTTTTAGGGGTGAAAAGAAAAGTGCAAAGAAGGAGTGTTGCGAGGCCCCACTGGATCCAAAAAGTTTTAGAGTCGCCATCTTTATTTTAAGGAAAAAATAAAGCAAAACCAAAAAAGGAAAGAAAAATAAACCAGAGAAAAATAAACGGGTTCGGAGGCTAAGTTACGAGTTGGGAAGGTGTTAGGCACCCAACTCGCCCTTTCGGTCTCAAAATAGTTTTTGGCTAAAATATGCTTATTGTTATATTTATTTAGCAGATAAATAGAGCATTAAAAGACAGGAAATTAAAACAAACACATCCGTGGCTACATTATTTACGGACTTGCAGTCATTTCCATACAATAATTACAAATGTATTTAAGCATATTTGGCCATTATAACGGCTCTTTTACATAATATTCCCTATTCTATTCCGGGCAGCACAACGACTTATATTGACTACATTGTGCCGGATTTAAATAACAACTTTAAATAATAAATAAATGAACGGGTAAATAAATAAATAAAATAACTCCCTTAAAAGCTTTTACCTTTTAGAGCGGTAGTGTGCTCGCTCTGTCCTTCAGGGAGAGGGACTCTTTTTTGTTGGTGTTGTGTGGTTGTTGTTTTGATTTGGACAGAGTGACTGCTTATTTTGGATGATTTTGGCTCGTTCTCTTGGGCAGAGTGACAGCTTATTTTAGAGGGTTTTGGCCTTTTTGGTTGGGCGGAATAACGGCTTAGTTTTTGTGTTTTTCAGCTCATTACTCGGGCAGAGTAACTGCTTACTTTGGGATTTTTGGGTCGGGGAAGTGAGGTGGATACCTAACTACTAGGCTAAGGATCACTTATAATTGGTTGATTTTTATTTTGGCGGAGTTTGGACGGGGTTTGGAAACTTTAGTAGGCTACACACACCTATCTCGCACCTCTCGCTAACTCTCAGCACCGAAGGAACGCAGAGAAAATATCAGAACTTCATTGCGATAATTTATGAACGCTGAAATGAGGAGCCCAGCACACTTATTTATAGGTGGGATGAGGGAGTCATCGGGGATTTCTGGATTTCTTCAGCCGGCTTCAGCCACTTGTACACTCGCCTTCGCGAATTGCACAATGCATTAAGTCTGAGAGCTACAGTAGCTCATCTAGAGCCGACACATCCTCTTTTTGGCGTGGCGCCCAGACCTCTTTTAGGCCGCGCCAAGCTCCTGTTGAAGTTCTGAATTTGACAATTTCACCCCTCGCAATTAGTGTTTTGAGCATCCTGCCTTGCCTTTCGCATTTTTGACTCCTGTTACTTGACAGTTGTTAAGTTTGAACAGTTCTTGATATCACATGTCAGAGTCACATACCAGGGGTACGAAATTGGGGTGTCTACAGAGCCCCTCAACGATGGAGTCTACGGGTAACCCAAGTTGTGGTGACCCGACCCGGACCCGAGGTGGAACCGCGGGTCGGACCGCCCAAATAGGAGGGAAACAAGTAAACATATAAACATGCAAGGACTCAATTAAAGAAAACGACGTGACGCAACATTAGAGACGTAGCACACCTCGGCCCTAAAAGGCCGGTATTTTTAAAACTTTTCAAACCTGATAAAACAGTTAAACAATAAAACCAAGTCATCGGCGACACTACAAACCGGAACCCAAGCTAACAGTTTATGGACAGAAATTAGATAAGAGCTAATAGGATGCTCATCGGAAGACTTATACGTAGTGAACTAATAAACAAGATAACCAAGCACGGCTTACACAATGCCGGCATAAAGGAGTTACAAGTACTACAAGAGTTAAACTACAAGTAGCTAATAAAAGTAACAAGTTCAAGTTCTATACAAATTCCCAAGCATAGTCTAATTGACTTGCTTTAACCCATCGTCCTTGCAAAATATAAAATGAAGGAAGAGGACATCTAAACCACCTCTTCAAACTGCAACGGCGAACAAAAGGAGAAACAAGGCACGAACACGCAATCCTCAACGAGAAGGACATGTTTTGCTAGGATCTAAAGCAGTAAAGGGGAATGGGTAAGTCATAAAGACTTGTAAGCTATCAATCATGCATGTCATGGCAATATGCAACATACAAGGCAAGATATCGTTACATAAGCATAGAGATCATATATCCAGGATGCACATTGTTTCACATAGGTGCTCGTAATTAATCACATAGGATAAGGATATATGGAGAGCCGGGCCGCTACGTAGTTCCTGCATACAAGCGTTATCTGGAGTGTGCTTGTGTCGGATGTGTGTAAGTACATCGACCTTCCGAGGGAATGCCCGGGATAGACACCAATGATGCTCGTATTGATTACAGCAAGGGAGCTACTTCCCCACTGTGGCCACAGTGGAGGCGTGTGTGAACAAGGACATGATGCCAGCTGGACTCATGCAAATGCCAAGTAGTGTTTACTTAACAAATTTTCAAGTAGTGAACGAGGTCGACAAGAGCGATATCGTTCATGACAAGTGAATATTCTCATCAATAATCAAGCAGGATTGAGTTCGACAAGAGCGAACTCAACATGTCAAATAGGCATTCTATTATATGACATCAAGAATCAAGCATGGTAATCAATCCAAATTCAAGAGTCTAGAATTATCATTCTTAGTGAAACGTGTTTAAAACGTCGTAGGGATTGATCATTGAGCCGGTATTGTTCAATGGCTCACTAAATTTGACTCCGTTGAGTCGTCTCTAAAAAATTCATCCAATAGAGTTTAAACGCTAAATGCATCCAAAACCTTTTTCTAAGTTCTCGTATCGAGTAGACTAGGCCATTAATCCACTTAACAACCATAGTCAAGAATTATCATTAATTCAATATTTCATGGGAACTTTAGAATCATTATTTCAAAAGTTATCAAAAGTCAATGGTCCAAGAACATTAGTTATTCCAAAGGAGACATAGAACACTTTTAATTCTAAGCATAGGACCAAATCAATAGGATGAACAAATCATTGCTTATGAAACCCTAGAAATCATAATCTCTAAGAGTTGTCAAAAATCATTAGTCCAAGAACAATAGTTGTCCCTAAGGAGGCATAGAACACATTTAATTCTAGGCTTAGGACCAAAACAACAAGATGAATATATCATTCAAAAACCTTACAAACTCAACTCATCATCAAACATGGCATGGACAAGGTAGAAGCATGGGAATCATGAGAAGAGGGGGACATGGCAAGTCTAGCATACATCCTAAGGGGAATCAATAGCTTACCTTACACCAAGGCAAAAGATGGGATGAGCACAAACCAATCGGTTGAAAATGATCTACTCTTCAAGCTCTACACTTTTGATGAAGGTGGCTTGAGAAAGGAAGAAGGGATCAGGGAAGACCAAGAGGAAAGCTTCAAGAAGCCATGGAACTCTCAAGAACTCTCTCTCTCACGTTTTTGGAAGAGACATCAGCAAATGAGGAGTCTCAAGGCTGATTTGTGGCTTAAGAAGGGTCAACAAGTGAGTGGGACAAGTGTCAACATATTGTGGTTAGTAAATATCTGATTTTTGAGGCTTAATTAATCACTAAAGGTCTCTTAATCCACTCTTAAAACATGTTACTAATGTTAGGACATAATCAAGGAGGGTTAGGGAGGTTTAAGTGAGGTTTAGAAAAGGTTAGGATAGGGGTTTGGGTGCCATAAGTCGTACAACAGCAAAACAGGGGAAAAATTCCGTAGGTAGCTCCCAGCAGTTGAGGCGGGCGCCTCACTAGAGTCCAGGCGGGCGCCTGGAATGCTGCAGCTAAGTTCATGCCCATTTTTTTCATAAGTTACTGGACAGTCAATCTTGTAAAATCAACCATAAATCACTCACAACTCCAAATGAGGTGATTTTTTATTTTTCTGAAACTAGACTCATTAAACTATATTTTAGAATTTTAAATTACTCCATTTGGACTTGTATTCATCAAGATAAGGTTACTACAAAAATCAAGTACAGAAGTTGTTTTCCTGAAAACTGAATTCTGGCACAGCCGTAAGTCAAGACCTAATTGAGGTACTTAGACACCTTGGAAAATTACCAAATTTTACAGATAGTATCCTAACATATGTAGGTAAAACATACTAAATATTTAGAAAATTCTATTAAGTGGATTAGTACCAGAATTTTTCCGAAGTTTGCCCAAAAAAACATGACTGGTCTGTGAAGGAATAAATTGGTCATCTTATAACCAAAAGCAACAAGTCTATGAATAATGATGTGCAACAATGATAAATACTAGTACACTTGGTCTAGAACTCAAATGAACTTCTCGCAAGTTTAAAACACAAATAATACGAGCAACAAAGGCAATCCCGAGAAACCCTAAGGCTCAAACGAAGCAACAATGCTTCTAAACTCTCAACCAAGCCTACTATGATCAAGATGAATGTTATAAGTCATTTATGCAAGGTAATAGCACTCCAACAAGACTTGGTTAAGTGCTAACATGCTAAGGTGAACACTCAAAGCACAAACGGCAAGGTATACAACGCATAGAAGACATTCAAGCGACTATGAACGTAACAACTCTAATGCAAGCATGACACAAATAGAATGAAGTCTCTAACATGTTAAGGCATACATTAAGAATGTTATAAAGGTACTAAGGCTCTAGTAGGACTTAGTTAAGTACTAAGATGATACACGAAGCAGTTTTAACAAAGCATGCAACGTATAGAAGGCATACAAGCAACTACGATCATGGTTGACCTAATGCGAGCATGGTATGAACAATATGGACTCTAAAACATGTTAAGGCACATAATGAACATATTAATCAAGTATAGAAGGCATGTTACACAAGTAGGGTTTGGGTTCTCACACAAGTACCCAAGGCTTATTGAGTAGACGAACATCGTGATAAACAATAGACTCTCCAATTTCGTTCAGTTAAAACGGGAGAGAAATGCAATTGGTAGCAGTTATAATGCATAGTTTATCATGCTATCCAAACTCCATAACCTAGACAATTTTAGTCGGTTATAACAGGTTATCGTAGTTTTTAAGTAGGTATGAATTTGAAGTGCTCTGATGGCCGGACCTACTAGTGTAGGCTGCCTATGTATTCCTTATTAAAGGAAATCAAACCAAACGTAGTTCAGGCCAAAAACCTAAACTACAACCAAATGAGGATGTTATGTTCTTCGGGTCAAAACCCGATCAATAACACAACAGGAAAAAGATTTTTGTATTTTTCGAAAAAGCCATATTCAAACGGTCGAGAACGACCGCCAAATACGGTATGAAGATTTGAATGTTTTTCGGGAACCACATTTCAACCGGTCAATACCTTGTCATTGAAACATGTTAAGAAGAATTTTCAAAATTGTGTCTGGATGGTCAATACCTTGTTTCCAAACATAATAAGAAAACTTTTAAATTTCAAGAAAAGGCAAAACACACCTTTGGGCCACTGTACTTTACAAAAGGTTGCAATTAGGCCACTGAGACATCAAAATTTTCGGGATGGCCACTGTACCAGACTTATCTTGCACGTTAACCCCTTTTTTGGATGGATGTTAAGTTTGGCCGTTAAGTTAGGTTAAATGTCTATTTTGCCCCCGTCTTCATCATCACTGCTTCTATACACAAGTAACCTAGATTTGTGTTTTAAAACTCATAAATCTTTTTAAGTATCAAATTCATCTCAACCTTTTACCCAATCACTTGGGGTTGGGGTACCAATACTGACCATGGGGATTAAAGCCATTAAAACATATGATGCCAATAACCCATTCCCCAAAATTAAACGCAATTTAGCTATATATTTTACAAAGTGTGATGGAGAATAACATTGCAACTGAATTTGGTGGTACGAACAATTGCAACATCATTGGACAGATGCATGGTGGGCTGAGCTCATTGCCCCATATTGGTCAACGCAAAAACGCCCAACAACAATTAAAGTAGAAAATCTTCTCAAACTACAAAGATACATCTGGGTTGCTAGCAAGAATAATCACCAGAGAAAAAGGGCAAAGACCAAGAAATTCAGATCTACCAAAAGAAAGCATCCACAAAGAAACCCAGATAAAATCTCGAGCAAAAAATAATTCGAAAGTTGGGGAAGTTACAAAACGCTTGTTGGGTTGCCCGTCTGATCATCTCTCCACCACCAATGCGTGCATTTTAAAATGCTTCCCCAAATCTGGGTTTTCTCTCTCTGGTCAAGTAACCCAGATCTGGGTTTAAAAAATGAGCCTTTAAATTACCAATACAGAGGAGGAAAGGAAGACAAAGACAAAGAATTGCAGTTTCTGCAATGATAATGGAGGTTCTTGGATGAGATAATGCGAGGGGGAAGTTGGGAGGATTCATGGATGTTAAAAAAGGCGTACAAGAAATTGGCGATGAAATGGCATCCCGACTTCATTGAACTGCTAGCCGGCTCCTTTAGCCTACTACTTTTATCTTGCGGTAATCAGAATGAAGTGAGATGGAAAGATCCAAGCTTCCTTTGCCTGGTAGTCCATCTGGGATTTTTTGTAATGACATGGTTTTGTAAATTTGTAAATTTTCTTTAATCTGAGATTTATTATGGTTCTGTGATTTCTTTTGAATTTGGAATTTTTTCGGAGACGATGAAGACGGGGGCAAAATAGACATTTAACCTAACTTAACAGCCAAACTTAACGTCCATCCAAAAAAGGGGTTAACGTGCAAGATAAGTCTGGTACAGTGGCCATCCCGAAAATTTTGATGTCTCAGTGGCCTAATTGCAACCTTTTGTAAAGTACAGTGGCCCAAAGGTGTGTTTTGCCTCAAGAAAACTGCACTCGACCGATAAAGATCCGTCGTCGAGCACGACAAAGAAAACTTTCTTCAAGTTTTTTCGAAAATTGTAAAAAGATCATTCTTTTTCCTTTCCTTTCTTCTCACACTCTCTCTTTCCTTTTTTTTTCAATATTCCTCTTTTTTTTTTTGAAATATTCATCTTTTTTTGTGTTTTTGAAATATTCTTCTTTTTTGTGTTTTTGAAATATTCCTTTTTTTTGTGTTTTTGAAATATTCCTCTTTTTTAAAAAATCCAAAAACTCGTTTTTTGGAAAAGTGTTTTCCTTTTATTTGAAAAACAAAACAAAACTTTTCTCTTTTTTTAAATTCCTTTTAAAAGGAAATTATTCTGATGTTAGGGTAAGAATATTATACCTTTCTCACATTTTTTGCGCCCGGGTGGCTGCCGCGGATTCGATTGATTTTGGCATTTTTGCCACTTCTGCCTTTTCAAGCCGGGGATTTTTTTTTCTTTTTTCTTTTTTTGTTTTTTTTTTTTTTTTTTCTTTTTTTCTTTCTTTTTGTTTTCTTTCTTTTTTTTCTTTCCTTTTTGTTTTCTTTCTTTTTTTTTTCTGCCACTTCAAATTTTTTTTCTTTCTTGATTTTGTGGCTGACTTGCTGTAGATATTTTTCTTTGTCCTCTTATGGATGGTCGTCAACTTTTCGGTTAACAAAATTAATTTCGTTAACCCTTCGTTAAACTCATGGACCATTTTGGAAACTTTGGAACTTGGGGACTTAAGTGTCGCAGATTCAAACCTTGGAGGGGAAAAAGGAAAAAATCCTTTTTCTCCCTTATAATGGATGTGAGTGAGGGAGAGGAGCTTACTGCTCCTTTCTTCTTCTTCCTTTCTTCTTTCAGCGCCATTGTTGCTGCTGTCTGTTTCTTTTCCGTATTTCATCAATTTTGCTCCTTTTCTCAATTTTCTTCCGCCAATTTCAGTGTTTTGTTTAGCAGATGACATCTTCTTCTCGATCCAGGAAGGGGAAGGCTCCTATGCACCCAGAATCTAACGAGAGAAGGAAAGAGTTTCCTCCTTTGATCTGAAATAAGCTCAGATACCGGTATTCTAACGATGACTGGGGCAATATCTTGCGAGACAGGACCACTCACGTGTCCAATCTTCCTCCCACCGCTGTAAGTTTCTTTCGTTTCTGAGATTTTCCTGGCTATACTTCAGATCTGCTAAATTTCTGCACTGTTTGGAACTTTTGGAGCACTCCTGTCTTTATTAATAATGTTTATGCATGTCCTATTTATGCCTAAATGATGTAATTGAGTAGTGATGCATGAAATGTATATGATTTATTTTTGCGATGCATGATTGAACTAGTGGTCACTATTTTGACCCTACTATGCATGATTTATTATAAATGCAAATGAGGCTATATGTTGCATGTTTTACACTAAAGCATATTTTTGCATGCAATAGAATCACGAGACGGACTTTTCGGAATACAATTTAAATTTTTTCGAAACGCATTTTCGGGCATTTTTTCGGATAAAAACGGGACAAAACAGATATATTTTATGCCCTTAGATTCATTTTTCTTGCATGCTTATGTTGCAGGTACATAGTAAATGCCATAAAAATATTTATTTTCATGATTGGCGGCATTTTATCTTCTTGTTAGTGTACTCTCGATGCAGCTTATTGGACAATAAAATACACATAATGGATGCATGAACTACTTTACTTGATGCAAATGAAATGCAGAATAATTATGGGATGATGTATGAATATTTTCCTATTTTATTATGTACATGATAAATGCAGTTTAACATGCATTCCTATGATGCCTAGGATGCGAAAATAACTATTTAAATGCAAAACAACTTGCATATAATCCCTTTTTTTTTTAAATACATTCTTAAATGTATTTTTATTATTTATCGAAAGAATGTAAAAATTTACAACATATACATTTTTTATTGTTTATATACCTTTTGTTTTTCACATAAAAGAATTATGTTTAATGAAATTAAATGCTTATTTACATGTGAATTTATGTACATGTATATAAAAAAAAATGGTAAGTGTTTATTTAAAAATACAAAAAACGATTTTTGATTTTTTTTAGCATGCTGCATTTTTTTCCTATGAAGTACAATGCATGCAACATGTTTACTATCCATTCATACTTATTTATCAAAGGACTGTACAAGGAAAAATAAGGATAGGGGACTTACCTTTCCCTTCTTTCTTTCTCTCTTTTTTTTTTAGATTCGCAGGGAATTCCAGAGGGCGCGGGCATCATGCGCCAATGTTACTGAGATTTACGCCATGTTGCCCGAGGCGGCGCAACTTTTGGTGGAGGGCTCCGGTTTTAGTGTCTTCATGCATGCTTTCAGCCACTTCACCAGCTACTTGCCCATCTTCGATGTGCTCAGGGACTTCTGGTGGGACACCACCCATACCTTCCATTTCAATTGGGGGGAGGCGACCATGACCCCATGTGACTTTGCCGCGATCACAGTCATTCCTACCAACATAGGGGAGACCCTGGCTCCTGACTTTACTCTCCGTCGGCGTAGGGAGGAGGTAGTGGACCTCCTGGGCTTTGAGCCGGAATTCAAATCGACGGATGAGATTTTTATTGGCAGCGTACGGAGATGGCTTCTTAGTAATGTCGGGCGGGTGCCGGCCAATGATATAGCTGTCGTGACTCGAGTGGCTAGAGCGTTTCTATTTTTCTTTCTTGGCACATCGCTTTTTACCAACTCTTCTACCACCCTGAGGGTTTCCGTCCTGGCTTGTTTAGCATATTTTGAGCGGATCCCTTCTTATGACTAGGGACAGGCTGGTTTGGTCGAGTTATATGCTTCTATGGATAGGGCCTGCCGGAATGATTCGCCGACTCTGAATGGGTTTGCCCCGGCGTGGGAGGTATATGTCATTTCCTGCTTTTGTTGTTTCTCTCTATTTTTTTATTTATTATATAAACTTTTTTTATTTATTTATTTTTTTCAGCACATATTTTTCTTTTGCTCTCTCCCTCTTTTTTTTTTTTTTGATAACATATTTTTTTTCAGGTCTAGGCTTTCTCATTTTTTCATTTTTCGCCGGGTCCTCTCATTCGGCGAGTTCACCAGCGTCCATACTTGTCCCAGTACGTTGATGATAACAGGATTTATCCGACCCAGGACGAGGTTTGCAAGGATAGGGAAAGAGTGCTGGAGCAAATTGTTAGCTCGAGTCCTGGTACATTGCACTTCCTTCCTTGGGAGGGTCTGGAGGGTCATTATGTTGCTGCTTTGGGACTCAGCCGCTGCCGGATACTGATGGTTTCCATCATGGTGGATTCTTTATATAAGGGCGAGCGGGTGAACCGTCAGCATCAGTCCGTTTTAGTAGCTCCAGTGGTGCCTCATCGGCCTCCTTTCTGGGTGATAGAGCCCGATCGACTACCAAACAGGTATCATTACCTGGCGAAATACCTCATGCCAGCGACAGATTATCCAATGATGGCGTATGAGGATTTCCTGAGATTAGTGTTGCATCCCCCTTTTCCTGCTACTGTTGTGCCCAGGTGGCATTCTGATGCTTCTGCCAGACCAGGGCCGTCTAATTCATCTCTCGACGAGAACCTGATGTTTACAGAGCCTGATGATATCTTTTCTACCTTTCAGTATCAGTGGGGAGGTAGTACGGTAGAGCAGGTTCTTCCTGATGTCGAAATTCCCGAGGAGCGTCGTGTCCCGAGCAGGCTCGTTCGGTAGACACATTCACCCTTATTGTCTCTCTTTCTTTATCTCTTTTTTTTTTTCTGTATCTATCTTTTTTTATTTTTTTATGCACTCATATATATACATTTTTTCATCATCATTTTTTTTATGTCTACTACTATTTTTTTTAGACTAACACATTTTTTTTCATTCCTTTTTTTTATATAGGTGAACGTGTCTACCTATAAGAAGCTGTTGCGGGGCTTCTTCAGTATCAGCAAGCTTTATCATAAACTTGCTGATGAGTTTTCTTGCAGGGGGAGCAGCACAGCGCGGCGGCCCAGATGTCGAGGTGATGATGATGACGATGATGATGTCGGGTCGAGCCGCGGTCGGGGCAGAGGTCGGGGATACAGAGCTGGTGGCACAACGGGTCCCTGGGTCATGGGTGGTGGCCTTAATAGGAGTCAGTCGTCCCGAGCACATTAGCTTCGGATTCCTGCGAATATTAGTCTTTCTTTTCTTTCTTTTTTGTATATTTTTTTTATGTAAAAGAAACATGTACAGACATTATGATATAATGCAATATAAATGTAAATGATGCAGTATATTACACATGCAAAAATAAATTCACACAGAAAATAAAGCTATACCAGACATCTAAAGGGTAATGACACGTTGTACTTTAAGAAATGGATTTTATGAGAATACACCTTTGGATCGAAGTGGGCTTTTCAGGTGATACCGGAACAGGAGGACGACCACTTTCCTTATTCTTTCGGTGCCCTGTGGCTATTGAACCCGTGTTCGTAGCCACCTTTCATAGCCTCTCTTTCTTTCTCGCAATCAGACACAGGAACAGCGGAGTGTCAGACAATTAAACCAGGATACCAGGCAATTTCTCAGCACAGTAGCAAGCACTTGGCGCGGCCATATGGGGAGTATGGCGCGGCGCTAAGAGACTCCTTTGGTGGCGCCATGGATTCGCCTGTGCAGCCACTGTTCACTTACTATTCACGCACTGTGCACCGAACTGTCCGTTTCTTCAGTTTTCGGTATAAATTCAAACAGAGACCAGCTTGATTTCATACCAATTCATTTCATTCCTGCCTTTTACAATTCACCAGCTCTCTTCTGTCCTGCCGTTGTTCTCTTTAGCCACATAAAATCCTTCGCATCTCTTTTTTATAAATGGCCGCACGTATTCCTACGGCTTTGGAAATTGAGATTTACGAGAATGCCCTGGATTTTTGGATCCTTTCCTTGCGATCTGACGAGAGGGACTGGTTTGATCATCTTTTTGGGTTCAGGTGCCTTCTATCATGGCGGAATGTTATTATAAACTGGGACATGTTGAGGGGAGCCGCCAGGTTTTGGTCTCCTCAGGATCATTTATTTAACTTCGGCATGAATGAGATGAGTCCTACTTTTGAGGAGTTGTACGCGATGCTGGGGGTGGCACCTACTCGTCAGATCGCGGTGCCCGCCTACAGAAGGCATCCATATATGGCTATCCGGGAGCTTTTTAATTCTACCCACAATGCTATTCCAGGTTTCTTCAATGGGGAAACTTTTAATTTAATGGTTCTTCCTGGAGCCTTCACATAATATAGGGAGGATGATGTGGACTATCTGCGGCGTAGGCTGGCGGCGCTCTTTCTCTGTTTGGTAGAGAGATACTTGATAGTAGGTCTACCTGGATTTGTCGATCTTGTGGTCGTTGACCTTGCATTGAGCTCGAATCGCCGGCTGAACATTGTCCCGGTGATTTTGGCGGAGACCTTCGCGGACTTGACTGCTTTTGCTACTGGTGATGAACTATTCCCTACCGATAGCCCCATTCTGGTTCATATGTGGCTAGAAGAGCATTTCCTCTAGGTTCAGGCTCCCGTGCCGCATGGAGCTCCTTATGACCCATCATTTTATGGCATGCGCGGGCATTTTCCTCAGACCAATTATTCTGAGATTGATTGGGCTGATCACTTTTATCGTCGGGGCTCGATGGACATAATCTGGGTCATTCGCCATTGGGAGATCCAGCTTTTTCTTCGACATTCCGATGAGTATAGTCAAGTAATCATGTTGGGTCTTCATCGGACCTCCTTTTATCAACCGGATCGGATCTTGCGGCAATTCGAGAGAGAGCAAGTGATCCCGGACACCACTCATCCTATATACATGGGAATGGAGCTTACTGACGAGGGCTTGGGTCCCGCTATTCAGGGCATGTGGCTTAGAGATTCTGAGAGGCTGGAGGCAGCCTATCCATATTCTGACTATATGCTTCTGTCCGTTGGGTATTTGGCATGGATCATGGTAACTGCTGAGGGGCCGTCTCGCACTATCCGGCGTGGGCTGAGGCACTTGCTGGGTCGCCATATAACTAACGGAGTGGATGTTCGCCTGATGGAGGTAGGCGAGGACATTGATAGCTCAGGGTTAGTTGTTCCTCAGGCTCTGGAGGTAGAATTCAGGAGAGTACACGACCTTGATACTCGAACGACCCCTGGATCGAGTACTGCGGGTCCCAGCAATGCACCCCGCAGATTTGAGCAATATCAGTCGGCAGCATAACCCATGGGAACAAGAAGCAGCTGTTCCTTCTCCCCAGAATGGTTGGGGCACAACTCTGAGAGTTGGCGGTCATGAGCCTCCACGGCTGAGCATGGCAAGCAGGCAGGGCAATCCATGGGAGCAAGAGATAGATGTTCCTCCTCCTCCACCCGTATGGGGTATTGGTTTCAGAGATGATGGGGCTGGTCCGAGCAATATAGCTTTCCAGGAGAACGGGGATGCTGACGATGAAGAGGGAGACACCTCTGGTGGCTCACATGCTGGCGAGTCTAGGGCTTCTTCCGCGCCTCGCAGAAGGAGTATATGGGCCCGTCTCGGTGGACGCCGTAGACATTGATAGACCGCTTTGGGGCTAAAGCTGCAAGAAAAGGAATTGTTTCTGGGGCAACAAAGGGGGTACAGGCAGTATATATCGATATGTACAATGCAATCAATATATAATATAGATGTCTTAGTAAATATTCCTAAGTTGCACCTTAGGACTTGTAAAATTATATTTTAGTATTTTAATATGAGCTTTTTGTCGTGGTTTTTCTCTTCTGTCAATCGAGCCTTTTGATGCACTGAGGACTTGGAGGTAGTATGCTGAGGACTTCAAATAATGCATTCCCTCTCCTTTTTATCTTCTTATTAATTAATTTTTTTATATACTTTTTTTTTGTTTTTTTATACATATATTTTTTTGTGCTCTAACTTTTGCCTAGGCTGCCCTTTCGGGTTTTCAACCTAGCGAGCCCTTATTTCTCATTTTTATTGTTTTTTTAGGCCCTAACTTTTGCCTAGGCCGCCCTTTCGGGTTTTTAGCCTAGCGGGCTGGAGAGGGAAGCATCTACTGGATAGAGTAGCTCAGGCATAGTACCTTTTAAGTTTTTCGAGGTTGAAGGGCTGGACAAAATCTTCCCCATCTTGATTTGTAAGAAGCACGACCCTCCTGATCGGATCTCCTTAACAATATATGGTCCCATCCAGGGAGACTTCTATTTTCTTCTAGTATCAACGTAACTAGGGGGTTTCTCTCGAAGTACAAGGTCTCCAACTTGGATATCGCGGCCTTTGACTTTTTTTATTGAAAGCTCGGGCGATGCGCCTTTGATATGCCCGGGTATGCTCCAAGGCTAACATGTGTCGTTCATCAATTAGGGCCAGTTCTTCGTATCGCCCTTTGATCCAGTCAACTTCTGCTATATCAGATTCCATCATCACTCTCAATGACGAAATTTCCACTTCTATCGGCAGTACCGCCTCCATGCCATATGCCAGAGAGTAAGGGGTAGCCCCAGTGGGTGTGCGAACTGAAGTATGATAGCCCCAGAGGGCTAGTGGCAATTTTTCTGGCCAGTCTCTTCCTGTGTTAGCCATTTTTCTGATGATGTTTTCAAGAGTTTTATTGGCTGCTTCAATGGCACCATTGGCTTGCGGCCGGTAGGGGGAAGATTTGTGTCTTTGGATCTTGAATTCGTCGAGCAGACGATTCACGTCCCCTTCAAAATGAGAGCCGTTGTCGGAGATTATCTCGAAAGGTACCCCATAACGATATATGATATTGGCCCGGATGAACTCGGATACCTTTCGAGCATTCAGGATCATGTAGAAAGAGGCTTCCACCCACTTTGTGAAGTAATCGACGGCTACCAGGACGTATTCATGGCCATTGGATCCCTTTGGATGAATTTGTCCTATGACGTCGATTCCGCACATTGAGAAGGGCCAGGGGGCTATGGAGTTGTATAGGACGTGTGGGGGCACATGCTGCAGATTGGCAAAGCGTTGACATTTTTCGCAATGTCGCACCCACCAGATACAATCAGTTTCGAGCGTACTCCAATAGTACCCATGTCGGATGATTTTCTTAGATAGCATATGGCCATTCATGTGGGGCCCACAGGTACCATCGTGTAGCTGATCCATAACTTGCTCAGCTTTGGCCTGATTGACACATAGTAAGTTGAGGCCTTAATAGTGTCTCTTATACAGGCTACCACCGCTAAGTACGAATTAGGAGGCCCACCTTCGCAGGGAGACTCTTCCTCTCTTGTCTAAGCCAGGAGGATAGATATCTTTCTGGAGCAGATTTAAGATGTCAGCGTACCAGGGCTCGTGATCTGCTTCAGGAGCTGTATTAATTTTGAAACAGTATGCCGGAGTGACCTTCTTCCCAACTATAAATGGCTGAACATTAGTTTCTGCGGGAATCTGGACTAGTGATGCCAGAGTGGCCAGGGAATCAGCGAATTAATTCCTATCTCGTGGCAGATAATGAAACGAGATAGAACCAAATCGGGCAGCGACTGTTGTTAACTTGGCATGATAGAGCTGCAGCCGAGGATCCTGAGTCTTCCATCTTCCTTCGACTTGATTTATGATTAAGGCAGAGTCTCCATAGGCTTCAAGATCTTTAGCCCCCCTTTAGAGAGCTTCTTTTAGGCCAGCAATTCAGGCTTCATATTCTGCCGTATTATTTGAACGTTCGAATTCCAACCTTATAGCCAGCGAAGTATGAGAGTCAGCCGGATCGATTAGCAAGATTCCTATGCCAAAGCCTCTTTTTTCACGGCTCCGTCAAAGAACATCTGCCAACAGGTGTCATGGTCAGTAATTTCCAAGACACCTTCATCTAGGAAACCAGGCTCAGTCGCATCTTCGGCCTTCAAAGGTAGATCGGCTAAGTGGTCTGCAATGACGCTCCCTTTGATAGACTTGAGTGTGACATAAGTTATGTCAAACTCATTGAGAAGAAAGGACCACTTGGCTAGTCCGACGCTGATGGCTACCGAAGATGTACTTGATAGGTCCATTCTCGATATGAGTTTGATGGACCTTCCTTGGAGATATGTTTTGACTTTCGAGTGGCCCTGCACTAGGCCGGTGCAGCTTTTCTCAGTGGCGAATAATTTAGCTCG
>CM028381.1:20809282-20878591 GCA_013146195.2 Codonopsis lanceolata
ATTACGTGATAAAGGTATGAGTTGTTCTTTCTCTTCTACTCATTGTTTCATCAAAAACAACATCACAAATGAAGTTTTACTTATAGGTTCTAGAAAAAGAAATGTTTTTGCTATTGATTTACTTGCTTTAAATCACAATACTCAAATATGTTTAGTACCAAACAGTTCTTCAAAAACTTCATGGGTTTGGCATAAAAGACTTTCACATTTAAATTTTAAATATCTTTCAAAACTCTCAAAAGGAGACTTAGTGAAAGGTCTGCCATCTATAAACTTTCCTTCTGACAAAAAATGTGATGCTTGCATTTTAGGAAAAATAACAAAAGCTTCTTTCAAACCCAAACCATGTCTTTCAACCAAAAGAATTCTTGAACTTCTTCATATGGATTTATTTGGTCCCATTATATTCGCAAGTTTGGGAGGAAATAGATATACTCTGGTAGTTGTGGATGATTACTCAAGATACACATTGGTTGAAATGATGCAATCCAAGGATGAAACTTATGGCATTCTTACTTCTCTGTTCAGAAATCTTCAAACTCAAAAAGAATGTGAAATCATAAGTGTAAGATCTGATAATGGCACAAAATTCAAGAACCTTGGCATTGATACATACTGTGATGATCATGGCATTGATCATAATTTTTCAGCTGTTAGAACACCTCAGCAAAATGGTGTAGCTAAAAGGAAGAACAGGACATTGATTGAAGCAGGTAAAACAATGCTAGCTTAAGTAAAACTGCCAAAGTACTTTTCGGCAGAAGCTGTCAACACAGCCTGTTTCACGCAAAACAGATCTCTCATAAACAAGTTTCATGGAAAGACTCTCTATGAATTATGGAGAGGAAGAACACCCAACATTGCTTACTTTAAAATTTTTGGTGCAAAAGCTTCATTCACTACAATGGTAGTGACCACAGAGGTAAATTTGATGAAAAAGCTGATGAATGTATTTTTGTTGGTTATGCCAAACATAGTAAAGCCTATAGAGCTTTTAATAGAAAATCTCAAATAATTGTTGAATCTATTCATATTACTTTTGATGAATTTAATTTACTTGAGTCTACTGAGACTCCTGATGTTACTGACAATTTTGAGATTTTTGAGACACGAAACAATGGTAGTTCAACTCAAAACAATCCTTCATTTTCCATTCCTCCATCTGAAACCTTAGATATTCAGAATGAACTTCCCGAGTGACAACTTCGGCCAGTGACAATCCAAATCTTGTCACGGTGACGGTCGGTGACATACTGCCGAAACATTACTCGGTGACATTCCTATTACTTCATCATTACCAACCGAACTCCTTCCAGTCCTTCCCAAAGAAATTAGAGAAGCTAGACATCATCCAGTCTCAAACATCCTTGGAGATCCATTTGCTGGTCTAAGAACAAGAAGCAGTTCCAGAAATGAAACTCTAGATTCACATGCTTTTGTCTCCTCTATTGAACACAAAAAGGTTGATGAAGCTTTAGTGGATCCTTATGGATTGAGGCCATGTAAGAAGTATTAAATCAGTTTGAAAGATGTCATGTATGGGAACTTGTACCAAGACCCTCAGATCAAGAAGTTATTGGAACAAAATGGGTGTTTAGGAACAAGTTGGATGAAGATGGAAATGTCACAAGGAACAAAGAAAGATTGATAGCCCAAGGCTATACACAGGAGGATGGTATTGACTATGATCAAATATTTTCTCCTGCTGCCAGGCTGGAAGCTATTAGATTATTTCTTGCCTATGCAACTTTCAAGGATTTCAAGGTCTATCAAATGGATGTAAAAACTGCATTTCTAAATGGTGACCTACAAGAACAAGTCTTTGTTGAACAACCTCCAGGATTTCTTGATATCAAGAAGAAGGACCGTGTATACAAGCTAAGAAAGGATCTCTATGGTCTCAAACAAGCTCCAAGAGTATGGTATGAAACTTTATCAAATTTTCTCATGGAAAAAGGGTTTCAAAGAGGTAAAATTGACACTACTCTCTTTTTTCTCAAGCTTAAAGGTAATATCTTACTAGATTAAATTTATGTTGATGATATTATTTTTGGCTATACTAATGAAGTTTTTATAAAAGATTTGAAAATCTTATGAAAGGAAAATTTGAAATGAGCATGATGGGAGAACTCACTTACTTCCTAAGTTTGCAAATTAAGCAAACTGAAGAAGGAATTTTTATCCATCAATCAAAATACACAAGTGAGCTAATCAAGAAATACAACCTACAAGAAGCAAATTTAGCAAGCACTCCAATAGGAGTGGAATGTCACTTGGTCACTAATCAAAAAGGTAAACCAGTTAATACAACTGAGTACAGAGGTATAGTTGGATCTCTCCTATATTTAACTACTAGTAGACCAGACATTATGTTTGTTGTGTGTATATGTGCTCATTTTCAAGCCAATCCAAAGGAATCTCATATGATTGCTGCAAAAAGAATTATTAGATACTTTATTGACACTAAAAAATTTGGTATTTGGTATCCTAGAGATTCTTCTTTTAATTTAATTGGTTATTCAGATGCTGACCTTGCAGCTTGTAGAGTTAACAGAAAAAGCACCAGTGGAACATGTCAGTTTCTTGGTAACAGACTGATATCTTGGGCATGCAAAAAGTAGGCATCAGTATCCACCTCAACTATAGAAGTTGAATACATTGCTGATGGTAGTTGTTGTTCACAAATTCTCTAGATGAAACAACTGCTATTGGACTATGAGATGCAAATAGGAACATGTCCTATTTATTGTGATAATACTTCTACTATTTCTATTTCAAAAAATCATGTTATGCATTCTAAAACTAAACATATAGATATAAGATATCACTTCTTAAAAGATCATGTTGAAAAAGGTAATGTTCAGCTAGAATATGTTCCTACAGAATTTCAATTAGCTGACATATTTACAAAAGCTCTAAAATCTTATATATTTGAATTTCAAAGAGGTGAATTGGGAATGCTTATAATGCCATAGAGAGATACTTTGTATTTCTAATCTTTGCAGGTTATTAGATCAGTTGTAAAAGAAAATCAGCAGTGCCCTTTAGTCTATCAGCTGACACTCAACTAGCTGACAAAATTATATCAGCTGACACTTTTCAACCTTCTGATTATAGTCTTCGAGGCAATAGTTGTCATTGCAAAGACTGACAAATATGGTCAGTTAGTAGCTGACAAAGTAAATCAGTGTTAAAATTTTGATTTGTCAGCCGAGTCTCATCAACTGAAAATAATTGATTTACGTATCTGCTTGGGACTAAGCTTCGAAACAAATCTTCGGCTGACATCTTCAAATTTCCATCAGCTGACATCTCTCATCTGACAAAAGAGATATAGCTGACATAATTTTAATCTCTTAACTGACAACACAGTGAGTGACATTATAGTCACTGTTCAGGTAGCCTGTGATCCCTAAATCAAACCTGATCGTATCTCAGCTGAGATTTATTCTAACATAATTATAAATCCCCTTATTTATTTCCTGCCTTTTTATTTCTCCTTGGAACTCGCAAAGCTTCCTTGAGAAGCCAAATTGACCTTTCCACTATCCTACCAACTTTGGCTGTTGAAGTGACGTGTATACACAAAAACGGCTCATCATTGTGACAATAACCTTCTATCATAAATCACCCTTTTATCACAAAAAACCAATATTCTGTATACTTTTAATTTCACTACACTCCATATCCTCACTTTTAAAGCCAACTCACTCACCTTTATAAGCATCCGTACTTATAAAACGCCTCCTATATATATAATCATCATTTGCAAACTGCTCATTCGCTTCTTCTTCTGCTTGTTCTTCAAACTTTCATTACTTTGTTTAAACCATAACCCTAGCTTTTCTGGTATCCATTCTCTCACTCTTTCCCTTTCTATCTTCTCTCTCTACTTCATTTTAACCTTTTTTTTATTTCAGGAAATGATATCTAATACGGTTATAGGATGTCTCTTGGATGTGGTATCTCTTAACAACGAACCCATTGGGCTTGAGCTCATCCACCTCTTAACTGCCTCTGGGTTGATTCCTCTTTTCTCCTTCAACATCAGAACCTTCAGTTGTCAGTTAACTGAAGAATTCTTCATGTCTAGGGAAGAATCCCCAACTAACCCCTTCGCTCTTACTGGAACAATCAGAAGAGTTCCTATTGTCTTTGATGCAGAAACTATCACAGCGGCCATCCCTGGCTTGTCAGATGATGGTCCAACCACCTACACCATCCCAGAAGAGACTCAATAGGCTGGGTGGATGTAAAACCCTAAAATGTTGCTTGCATGTGTTATGCATGGATTCATATATTTATAATCATCATAATATGTTCATTTAGCTCCCGCATGTGTTTAGAGTCAATAGCCTGATCGTTGACGTCGTTTGAGATGCACGTATGCATTTTTCTTTCACGAGATGCTTTGAATCTCGGGTTTATGTTTTATGTTGTAATCACATGGTTATTTGTTAGAAGGCATTCAAAACATCATTAACATGCCTTGGATGTTTGTTAGATGCTAATTGCATCGTCGGTTTGGTTGCTAGTTGGATTCTAGCGAAAACCCTTCTCAGTTTGACGTTTTCGGTCGTCGTTCGGGAGAGTTCTGCCTAAGTTCTGGGCCATGTTTTGATGAGGTTTGAGACTTGATTCCTTTGGTTAATGTTTGGAGGTTATTAAGGTTGATTTATAGACCATTTTTGGTTTGGAAGGACTCGAGATTGCACGCGGGAGAGTCCGGGACCGAGCAAGGAAAGCGAAGAAACCTAGAATCTTTGAAAAGCGAGTGATGCGGTCGCATCACCCATCCTCCAAGCGATCGCAAGGGTCTGAATTCCAGATTACGGGATTTTTAATCCCTCTTCTCACTGTCCGAAAGTTTGACCCTTTAAACCCATTTTAAACCCATCCTAAACCCACTTAATTAGCCTAACACTAATCCTAAACATCTATTAGGAGATTTAGGGGTTAATTAGTGAGGTAATTAGTGATTTAATCCCCCATATAAAACCCAATCAGCCGCACACTTTCATTCTATTCGGCCAAAGTAAAATTCAACTTCCCCTTTTCTCTTACGTGAGCACTCAACAGAGAGCTTGAGAGAGGGCTTGAGGGTGTTGATTCTAGGGTTTCAAAGGGGCCAAGCTTGGAAGCCATAGCTGGGTCTTCATCTTCCCCATTCTACCTACAAGTTTGAAGAAAGTGTTGAGGAGAAGACTCCATTGTTAGGGCACGAAAATTCTGTTTGTAGTGCTGAGTTTTTGGTAAGTTTCTACCTTTCTTCTCCTTCTTTTTAGGCTCCATTGACCCTAGGGAAACAACCAATTGTGCTATTTGAGGTCAATGGAAGCCATGGTTAGGGTTTATAGAAAATGTATGAACCCTAGGATTTCAAATTTATGATAGAACTTGATTGGCCTATGTGAGACCATGATTATGTGAAATTCATGTTCTAATTAGCCTATTGAACTTGGTTATGTTGTTTATTCATGTGGATTAATGTTGGTTTGGTTGAGATACTTGGAGGGTGCCTTGCCCTAATTTTGTTTTAGCTTGCAATCTAATGATGTTAGCTTGATTAATATGTTCTATATGCTTAATAGAGTCTATTAAACCATGTTGTAAATTTTAATCATGATTTGAAGGTTATGATTGGTATGATGACTTGGATGAAATTATGCACAAGATGGCTAAATTATTCTAAGTTGCATTGTTAATTAGTTTGTTGGGTTTATATGAGTATATTGAACATTGGGATTGTGGTTTTGGGCGATAGTTATGAACATAGGGGATGATGAAGCCTAAGCTTCTAATCCTTGAATTTTCGGAAAACTTAGATTGAACTCAACGGAGTTAACCTTTGGGTTAGTATGAATCCTAGGAACTATAATTTTAAGTCCTACGGAATTTTGGGTAGAGTTCATGGAGGTCGAGCCTCCAAGAAGTTTTGAAGTGTGTGAAGCACACTTGATTATGAAGAGCTTATATGATTCTCGGTTGTGATGTTTATGCTAGTTGTGGATGAATTGCATGACTAGTTTGATAGTAGAGTGTTTACCTACTTGTTTTGAGCATATGAGTATATATTACTTGTGCTTGGGTTTTGAGTCCAGTGGCGTCGATGCATTGAGTCTTTGGTGGGGCGATACATCGTCTTCACGAATTATGGGATTCGTGATCGCGCGATGTATCGCCACACACCCCTCCATCGATGGCCACGGTGGGGAAGTAGTTTATCTTAGTTGTAGTAATACACATGACTTTGATAACTATGGAACTCGGCGGACTCGGCGTCTCGTCTCGGGACGTCGATATCTACGAGAGGGATATCGAGGGCACATAAGGGTTTTACGTGTTTTTGCGGGAGAGCGACACGCGGAGGAATTTTGGTAATGGTATCATATCCCTTATATATATGAATTGTTTCACAAGTGCTTAAGTGAATAACGTGCTTAGTGAATCGGATATGATATGATGTTTGTTGGTTTCTTACATGTTATACTTAATAGATAACATATTGATTAATGTTGTTAAGCATATATGCTATCACATGAATATTATGGGAATGTTGTTTTATGCCAAAGGTATAATTATTATTGTTAAGACTAAAATGCCTTGACATGGATTTATGATGAGATGTTATACTTTGATGATAACATATTTATTTAATGTTGAGCATGGATGCCATAACATGATTTATTATAAGGTTATTTCATGACGATAGCATGACATATTTTATGATTGAGCATTATGCCATGGTAGGAAGTTATGGTTAGTAACTTACTAAGTCTTTGTGACTTACTTTTACTTGTTGGTTGTTTTTTCCCTAGATCCGAGTCGTGCGAGCGGATCCAAGTAAATCAGGAGGTTACGTTGGCAGGGAATTCTTTTGGAAAGGTTGCTACATAGTTGTTCATTTTGTTTTTGGTGAGGTCGTTGGGAAGATGAAGTTATGTAAACTTCATGATTTGGGTAGCAAACCTTAATATGATTGTAATGTTGTAATTATGATGTTAGCTTATTCTTTTGGTAGCCAACCAGGTGGTGGTTGTGCTTGATGTATATTTATGGTTATATCTCCATATGCTTACTTGTTGTTAGTACTTATAATTGTTAGTACTTATGTTGTTGGTAGCCGGGTTTTAGTCGCGCTTGGTTTATTGGTGATTATGTTTAGCATGTTATATTGCTAGTTAATATTATGTTTGTTCTCGGCATGTGTTTAGCCGTTGAGTTGTTAGACTAGAGTCTTAGACTTAGTTTAATGTTGGGTTCCGGCCGTAGTTTCGCCGATGACTTGGTTTTTATTTTATGCTATATATTTGAATTGCATAACAGGGAGTTTGTTCTACGTGCCCAATGTTGCGGCACGCGAGTCGAATTTTTGGACCGAGAGATTAATCATCTCTTTGGTTGTTTTAGTTTGAGCTTGTTAGCTCGGGCGCCACTGTTTTATTTCATTTGCTTCCGCATGTGTTTTAAGTTGTCGGTGTATCGCCGTTATGGCCCTACCCATTATTTGCTACTTGTGTGTTGTTATTTGTTTCTTGGCGGCACGACCTTGGGATTTCGTCTTGGGATCCGGGTCGGGTCGTCACAGTTGGTATCAGAGCTATGATTATAAATTTAGCTTTCAGCCGGGATAGGTTCCTTGGCTTTGGGGGTTGGTTTGTGTGATAGATTTATTTTATTAACGCCGAGTGTTATTGTAGGTTTAATGGTGGATACTAGAGCAGGAGCTAGTTCCGGAGGTGGCACTGGTAGAGGTGCTGGTAGAGGTATTGGCGGTGGCAGAAATGCTAACGATAACCGTCAACAGAATATTCCTCCACTGCGAACACCAGAAGAGCAGTATGAGGCGATGGCAAATATGTATCGTGGCATGCTTGATTTGATGAACGAGATGAATCAAAGAGGTTTTGGTAGAGTGGAGCAACAAGGGGGACCACGGCCAGAACCACAGCCTGAGCCACAGGTAGAGAGGCCGAGGCAAGAGGCTAGGCATAATGATAATTCTATGCTTGAAAGATTTGTGAAGTTAAAGCCGAGGCAATTTAATGGAGAGCCGGACGCTGCAAAAGCCGAGCTTTGGATCGAACACTTGGAGAAAATATTTGCACCATTGGGTTGCGATGATGAACAGAAAGTTGTATTAGCGGTGTTCAAGCTTGAGGGTGCTGCCGAGCATTGGTGGCAGGTGTTGAGAGAGAGTTGGGAACTGCATAGAGTCCCACAGATATGGCCTAATTTCGTTCGAGAGTTCCGAGCTTCCTATGTACCGGAAGTGGTTCGAGAGAAAGAGAGAAAGAATTTACGGATTTGGTGCGGGGAGTATGGCAGTTTCACGGTATTCGGCCGATTCACGAGTTGGCTCGTTCTTGCACACATTTGATTCGAGATGAGGCTAGGAGAACACGAGAAATTTGTTAAAGGGTTTGAGGGGAGATGAGGAAACGACTTCTTTCTCATCGGTTAAGTAGAGGGAAGGCCGTTGATAGAGCCTACATTATTGAGAGAGACATTGATGAGCACCGTACTATGCCTATTTCGGGTTCTTCTCGGCCTAAGCGATCTTACAGGCGGAGTCATGGAGCGAAAGTGGGAATTTTAGTGGAGGCAATGATCGCAAGAAAGGAAGTGGAAAATCTCATTATGAAGGACATGCGAAGAGTCAGTCAAGTGGCAAGGGAGCTAGTACTACATCTACTCAGAGGGATCGTAGTGTGGCATTGGTTTGCTCTTATTGTTCCAAGATTGGGCAACAGAAGATAGGTCTTTGGAGTAAGAATGGAGCACCAATGGAGTGTTACTCTTGTGGAGTTTCGGGCATATGAAGAAGGATTGTCCTAAATTGAAGAGCAATCAGACAGGAGGTTCTAGTCAGACTACAGCTGGAACAAAGAGAGATAGCGATGGGAAAGCTAAAGTGCGAGGGTCGTGTATTTGCTCTAGATCGAGAGAGGTGTACACGAGTCTGGCGGTGATTGGAGGTACCGTTTCTATTTTCGGTAATGAGGCTCGTGTACTTATAGACCGGGATCATCGCATTCATATGTTGCATCGCATTTTGTTGATAAGCTATGTGTTATGCCTCGGTCTTTACCATATGTGCTTGAAGTATCTACCCCTCTTGGGGAATGTTTGTTGGCTTGGATATTTATAGAGCATGCGATGTACTTGTGGATAAACATGTGTTGCATGCGGATTTGGTGGTGTTACCACTTCGTGATTTTGATGTTATTCTTGGTATGGATTGGTTGAGCACATATCATGCATTGGTGGATTGCCTTAGTAAAGAGTCACTTTTGCTTTGCTGGCGTTCTAACTTTGTATTTTTGGGAGATAATGCACCTAGTGGTTTACGCGTCATTTCTGCGCTTAAGGCTAGGAAACTGTTGTCGCGTGGGTGCACAGGGTATCTTGCTTGCGTAGTGGACAAGCGGGTTTCTTCTTCTAATCTTGAAGATGTGCCAGTTGTGTGTGAGTTTCCGGATGTTTTCTCTAAAGATTTTGGGATGCCTCCAGATCGAGAGATTGAATTTTGTATTGAGTTATTGCCGGGGACTACACCAATTTCGAAGGCGCCGTATAGAATGGCACCTATGGAATTAAAGGAGTTGAAGATTCAGTTACAAGAGCTCCTTGACATTGGCTTCATTAAGCCAAGTGTATCGCCTTGGGGTGCGCCGGTATTATTTGTGAGGAAGAAAGATGGGAGCCTTAGATTGTGCATCGATTATCGAGAGTTGAACAAGGCAACGATCAAGAACAAGTATCCATTGCCACATATAGATGACTTGTTTGATCAATTGCAAGGATCGGTGGTCTATTCCAAACTTGACTTGAGATTTGGGTACCATCAGTTGAAGGTTAGAGCCGAAGATGTTCCGAAAACGGCTTTTCGCACGAGGTACGGGCATTATGAATTTATGGTGATGCCATTCGGGTTGACTAATGCGCCGGCGGTGTTCATGGATTTGATGAACCGGGTATTTCATAATTTTCTTGATTGCTTCGTGGTGGTTTTCATAGACGACATCCTTGTGTATTCTAAGTCTCGGGATGAGCATGCACAACATTTGCGGATGGTTTTGTCTATTCTTCGGGAGAGGCAACTCTACGCCAAGTTTAGCAAGTGTGCTTTTTGGCTAGAGGAGGTTTCATTCTTGGGGCACGTTGTTTCTAGTGCCTTGGGATAGCGGTGGATCCTTCCAAAGTTGAAGCGATAATGAATTGGAGGAGGCCGACCACAGTTACTGAGGTACGGAGTTTCTTGGGGCTAGCCGGTTATTATCGGAGATTTATTGAGGATTTTCGAAGATTGCTACGCCCATGACAAATTTGACTCAAAAGAAGACCGCATTTGTATGGAGTGATAAATGTGAAGAAAGCTTCCAAGAGTTGAAGAAAAGGTTGACTACGGCACCAGTGTTAGCATTGCCTAGCGGAGGTGATAATTTTGTTGTTTATAGTGATGCTTCGAAAGAAGGATTGGGATGTGTGCTTATGCAAAATGGGAAAGTGATTGCTTATGCTTCAAGGAAGTTGTCTCCGTATGAGATGAATTATCCTACGCATGATCTTGAGCTCGCGGCGATTATATTTGCTTTGCACAAGTGGAAGCATTATTTGTATGGTTCGAAGTTTGAGATTTTCACGGATCATAAGAGTTTGAAATATCTCTTCTCTCAGAAAGAGTTGAACATGAGACAGCGGAGATGGATGGAGAAATTGAAGGATCACGATTGCACTATACTGTATCATCCGGGAAAGCGAAAGTAGTTGCCAGATGCTTTGAGTAGAAAAGTACACTTGTCATGTTTGATGATGCGGGAATGGAAAATGTTGGAAGATGTTCGTGATTGGAATCCTAGCGAGGTTAATCATGGAGTATTATTTGCTAGTGTGCGGGCTATTCCAGCTTTATTGGAAAGAATTAAGGAGACTCAGAAGAAAGATCCAGAGTTGGTGAAAATCATTGATGGTTTGAATGAGAATAAGGAGAATGAGTTCGCGATGAACCAGGATGGGATTTTGACATTTAAGGGTAGAGTTTGTGTTCCTTCAGTTGAAGATGTGAAGCGGCTTGTATTGGATGAGGCTCACAAGGCAAAGTATACTATCCATCCGGGGAGTACGAAAATGTATAGAGATTTGAAGAAACAATTTTGGTGGAGTGGCATGAAGCGACAGATAGCAGATTATGTGTCGAGGTGTCTCACTTGTCAGCAGGTAAAGGCGGAACACCAAAGACCTGCGGGGTTGTTACAGCCGTTGGATATTCCGGAGTGGAAATGGGAACATGTTACGATGGACTTTGTTTCGGGATTTCCACGTACTCGTAGAGGTTTTGATGCCGTTTGGGTTGTTGTTGATCGGCTCACGAAGTCGGCTCATTTTATTCCGATTGCTATGACTTATTCATTGAGTCAATTAGCGGCATTGTATGTCTGAGAGATTGTTAGATTGCACGGGGTTCGATTAGTATTGTTTCGGACCGGGATCCGAGGTTTACATCGAGGTTTTGGCAGGCTTTGCAAGAAGCTATGGGGACCAAGTTGAACTTTAGCACTGACTTTTCACCCTCGGTCAGACGGTCAGAAACGATTCGAGATACTTGAGGATATGTTGCGGGCTTGTACGATTGATTTTAAAGGGAGTTGGGATACACATCTTCCTTTGGCGGAGTTTGCGTACAACAATAGTTACCAGTCGAGCATCGAGATGGCACCGTATGAGGCTCTTTATGGGAGGAAGTGTAGATCTCCTATTTGCTGGGACGAGGTTGGAGAAGCAAAATTATGGGGTTCAGAAATTGTTCAGCAGTCTGTTGAGAGTGTGAAGATAATTCGAGATAGATTGCTCACCGCTCAAAGTCGACAGAAAAGCTATGCGGATAATAGAAGGAGAGATTTGGAGTTTCAGGTTGGAGACTTTGTGTTTCTTAAGGTATCGCCTAGAAGGGGTACCAAGAGATTTGGGAAGAAAGGGAAATTATCACCGAGGTTCGTTGGACCTTTTGAGATTCTGGAGCGAGTTGGGAGTTTGGCATACAGGGTGGCTTTACCGCCGTCTTTGTCGGAGATCCATAATGTATTTCATGTGTCTATGCTTCGGAAATATCTTAAGGATGATTCCCATGTTCTTGAGTATGAGGAGATTACTTTTCAGCCGGATTTGTCTTATGTTGAGCAGCCGGTGAAGATACTTGACACGAAAGAGCAAGTTTTGAGGAGCAAGAGAATTCCATTGGTGAAAGTTCTTTGGAAGAATCATGAGATCGAGGAAGCAACTTGGGAGACCGAGTTGGAGATGCGAGAGAAATATCCTCATTTGTTTGATGACTACGGTAAGAATTTAGGGGCTAAATTCCTTAAAGTAGGGGAGAATGTAAAACCCTAAAATGTTGCTTGCATGTGTTATGCATGGATTCATATATTTATAATCATCATAATATGTTCATTTAGCTCTCGTATATGTTTAGAGTCAATAGCATGATTATTGGCGTTGTTTGAGATCTGCGTATGCATTTTTCTTTCGCGAGATGCGTTGAATCTCGGGTTTATGTTTTATGTTGTTATCACATGGATTATTGTTAGAGGCATTTAAAACATCATTAACATGCCTTGGATGTTGGTTAGATGCTTGTTGCATCGTCGGTTTGGTTGCTAGTTTGATTCTAGCGAAAACCCTTCTCAGTTTGACTTTTTCGGTCGTCGTTCGGGAGAGTTCTGCCTGAGTTCTTGGCCTTGTTTTGTTGAGGTTTGGGACTTGATTGCTTTGGTTAATGTTTGGAGGTTATTAAGGTTGATTTATAGACCATTTTTGGCTTGGAAGGACTCGGGATTGCATGCGGAGAGTCGGGACCGAGCAAGGAAGCGAGAAAACCTAGAATGCTGAAAATACAAGTGATGCGGTCGCATCACTTACTCCCAAGCGACCGAGGGTCCTTAATTCCAGATTACGGGATTTTGCAATTTCTTGTGCGTTGTCCGAATTTTTAACCTTTAAACCCATTTTAAACTTATCCTAAACTCACTTAATTAGCCTAATCTTGATCCTAAACATCTATTAGGAGATTAGGGGTTAATTAGTGGCTTGATTAGAGGAACTAATCCCCATATAAAACCCAACAGCCGCTCTCTCTCTTATTGTTCGGCCAGACCAGATACGACTTCAGCCTTCTTTCTTCTGTGAGCACTCAACAGAGAGCTTGAGAGAGAGCTTGAGAAGGAGATTCTAGGGTTTTGAAGGGCTGATCTTGGAGGCCAAAGCTTGGGATCTTCTTCCCCCAATTTACACCATTGTTTTGAAGAGGAGGTCAAGAATAAGAACACCACACCAAGGAATTTCGGGATTTCATCTTGTAGGGGCTGAACATAGGTAAATTCTACCTCTCTTCCTTTGATTCTTGGGCTCCATTGACCCTAGGGAAACAACCATGTGTGCTATTTGAGGTCAATGGAAGCCATTGTTAGGGTTATAGAGAAGCATGAACCCTAGGTTTTTCAATTTGATGATAGAACTTGATTGACCTATGTGAGACCATGATATATGTGAAATTCATGCTCTAACTAGTCTATTGAACTTCGTCATGTTAATTTTCCAAGAATATTGAAGTTGGTTTGATTGAGATACTTGGAGGGTGTTTTGCCCTAATTTTTGATTGGCTTGCGAATTATTAATGTGAGCATGATTAATATGTTTTATATGTTTAGTAGAGCATATTAAACCATATTGTGTGAATTAATCGTGAATTGGAAATTATGGTTGATATGGTGACTTGAATAAATTTATAACCAATATGGCTAAATTGTTCTAAGTTACCTTGTTAATTGTTTTGCGGGGTTTATGTGAGTTTATGGAACATTGGGATTATGATTTTGGCGATAGTTATGAATATAGGGGGATGATGAAGCCTAAGCTTCTATTCCTTGAATTTTCGGAAAACATAGATTGAACTCAACGGAGTTAACCTTTGGGTTAGTATGAATCCTAGGAGCTATAATTTTAAGTCCTATGGAATATGGGGTAGAATTCATGGAGGTCGAGCCTCCAAGAAGTTTTGAAGTGTGTGAAGCACACTTGATTATGAGAGCTTATATGATTCTCGGTTATGATGTTTACGCTAGTTGTGGATGAATTGCATGACTAGTTTGATGGTAGAGTGTTTACCTACTTGTTTTGAGCATATGAGTATATATTACTTGTGCTTGGGTTTTGAGTCAGTGGCGTCGATGCATTGAGTCTTTGGTGGGACGATACATCGTCTTCACGAATTATGGGATTCGTGATCGCGATGGATCGCCGTGCCGGGTTTGCACACACCCCTCCATCGATGGCCACGGTGGGGAAGTAGTTTATCTTAGTTGTAGTAATACACATGACTTTGATAACTATGGAACTCGAGCGGAGACTGTCTCGGGGACGTCGATATCTACGAGAGGGATATCGAGGGCACATAAGGGTTTTGCACGTGTTTTTGCAGGAGCGACACGCGCGGAGGAATTTGGGTAATGGTATCATATCCCTTATATATGAATTGTTTCACAAGTGCTTAAGTGAATAACGTGCTTAGTGAATTGGATATGATATGGTGTTTGTTTTCGTTTCTACATGTTATACTTGATAGATAACATATTGATTAATGTTGTTAAGCATATATGCTATCACATGAATATTATTGGAGTGTTGTTTTATGCCAAAGGTATAAATCATTATTGTTAAGACTAAAATGCCTTGACAGGAATTTATGATGAAATGTTATACGTTAAGGATAACATATTTATTTAATGTTGAGCATGGATGCCATAACATGATTTTATATACGGTTATTTCATGACGATAGCATGATATAATTTTATGATTGAGCATTATGCCATGGTAGGAAGTTACGGTTAGTAACTTACTAAGTCATTGTGACTTACTTTTATTTGTTGGTTGTTTTTCCCTAGATCCGAGTCGTGCGAGCGGATCCAAGTAAATCCAGAAGGTTACGTTGGCAAGGAATTCTTTTGGAAAGGTTGCTACTTAGAAGATTTATTTTGTTTTTGGTGAGGTCGTTGGGAAGATGAAGTTATGTAAACTTCATTATTGGGTAGCAAACCTTGATGTGATTGTAATGTTGTAATTATGTTGTTAGCCTATTCTTTTGGTAGCCAACCGGTGGTGGTTGTGCTTGATGTATATTGGTAGTTAAACTTCCATATGTTTTCTGGTTGTTAGTACATATAACTGTTAGTACTTATGTTGTTGGTAGCCGACTGGTTTTAGTCGCGCTTGGTAAAATTTGGTGATTATGTTTTAGCATGTTATATTGCTAGTTAAAGTATTATGTTTATTTTTTTTACTCCGGCATGTTTTTAGCCGTCGAGTTGTTAGACTAGAGTCTTAGACTTAGTTTAATGTTGGGTTCCGGCCGTAGTTTCGCCGATGACTTGGTTTTATTTTATGCTATATATTTGAATTGCATAACAGGGAGTTTGTCCTACGTGCCCAATGTTGCGGCACGCGAATCGAATTTTCGGACCGAGAGATTAATCATCTCTTTGGTTGTTTTAGTTTGAGCTTGTTAGCTCGGGCGCCACTGTTGTATTATATTTTGCTTCCGCGTATGTTTTGAGTTGTCGGTGTATCGCTGTTATGGCCCTACCCATTATTTGCTACTTGTTTGTTGTTATTTGTTTTCTTGGCGGCACGACCTTGGGATTTCGTCTTGGGATCCGGGTCGGGTCGTCACATATCTTGTCTCTGTTTTTTCTCGAGGTTAGGCTCCTTTGTCCTCCCGTTTATAAGGGCCAGGCTGGTTGTCCCCCTCATGTTTTGATATTTTTCTGTTATTAATAAAATTATGCAGGGTGCCGTCCCTGTTTCCTTAAAAAAAAAAAATTTGAGATGAGTATGATGGGAGAACTAACTTACTTCTTAGGTTTGCAAATTAAGCAAACTGAGGAAGGAATTTTTATCCATCAATCTAAATACACAAGAGAGCTGATCAAGAAATACAATCTTCAAGAAGCAAATTCAGCAAACACTCCAATGGGAGTTGAATGTCACCTAGTGGGTAAGCCAATTAATACAACTGAATACAGAGGTATAGTTGGATCTCTCCTTTATTTAACTGCTAGCAGACCATATATCATGTTTGTTGTGTGTATATGTGCTCGTTTTCAAGCTAATCCTAAGGAATCTCATATGATTGCAGCAAAAAGAATCATAAGATATTTGATTGATACTGAAAATTTTGGCATTTGGTATCCCAGAGATTCTTCTTTTAATTTGATTGGATATTCGAGATCTTGACCTTGCGACTTGCGAGTTAACAAAAAGTACGATGGAACATGTCGTTCGTTGAAAGCAGGCGATATCATGGGCATGCAAAAAGCAAGCTTCAGTTTCCACTTCAACTACTGAAGTTGAATATATTGCTGCTGGAAGTTGTTGTTCTCAGATTCTTTGGATGAAACAGCAGCTATTGGATTATGAAATGCCTATGGAAACTTGTTCTATTTATTGTGATAATACTTCTACTATATCAGTTTCTAAAAATCCTGTCATGCATTCTAAAACCAAACACATAGACATCAGATATCACTTTTTGAAAGATCATGTTGAAAAAGGCAATGTTCAGCTAGAATATGTTCCTACTGAATTTCAATTAGCTGACATTTTTACAAAAGCCTTAAAATCTGACAGGTTTGAATTCTTAAGAGGAGAATTAGGAATGCTTATTATGTCATAGAAAGATATTTTTGGTTTATCTAATCTTGCAGGGTATACTTCAGATTGTCAGTCAATATTTATCTAGCTGACAAATTATTTCAGCTTATATTATATGGTCAGCCAGTAGCATAGCAAAAGTCTTGTCAGCTAGTAGCTGACACATGAAGCTCTTAAGCAACAAAACTTCACAGCTGATAGCCTTCAGCTGACAAAAATTTTCCCTCATTCCTGGTTGGAAACATACTGCAAATCAAAATTATGTCAGCCAGTAGCTGACATACATTCACACCTGACATTTATTAGCTGACAATTGTTCAGCTGACATATCTGTATTCAATATTTATCAGCTGACAACACAGTGATTAACAGTCACTGTCCAGGTAGTCTCTGAGCCTTAAGTCGAAGCTGATCGTATCTCAGCTAAGACTTACTCTAAAATTTATTAAAAATTCTTCATTTATTTCCCGCCTTTTATTTTTTGGAACTTCATGGCTTTTGAAAAGCCAAAATGACCTTTCCACTATCCCACCAACTCTGGCGGTTGAAATGATGTGTTTTCACAAAAACGGCTCATCATTGTGATAATAACTCTCTGTCATGAATTGCTATTTTTATCACAAAAACCAAAATTCTGTGTACTTTATCACTACACTCCATATCTTTACTTTTAAAAACCACTATCACTTATAAGTGTCCGTACCTATCTGTTCTCTATTTAAAACACACTCACTTCACTTTTCACTTATCCTTCTCTCTCTAAAAATCTCTTCTTCTTCAAAGCTCTTCCTACTCTCAAAAACCCTAACCCTAGACTTTATGGTATTCTCTATTCCTACTCCTTATTTCTTTCTCTTTTTCATCTACGTTCTTAACTTATTTGTTGTTATTTCAGGAAATGGATTCGAACACAGCAGTTGGATGTCTTCTAGACGTCGTTTCTCCGAATGAAGAACCACTAGGACTTGAGCTCATCCATTTAGTCACTGCGTCTGGGTTAATGCCTCTTATTTCCTTCAACATTCGGACCTTCAGTTTCCAGCTAACTGAAGAATTTTTCATGGGAATGGAGGAAAACCCAGCCGACCCATTTTCTCTTATTGGTAATATCAGAGGAGTTCCCATCGTCTTTGACTCAGAAACCATCACTGCTGCTTTTCCCAACCTCTATGACGACGACTCTACAACCTACACCATTCCTGCCGAAACCCAACGAGATGGGTGGATTACTATGAGAGGAGAAGTCCCAGTGGAACTTGCCTTTGACAGGCACAAGCATGGCTTTGCTCCACTCCACTATGCCCTGGCCACAGTGTTGGACAAGTGCCTCATCATTAAATCCGGGGGGCATGACAAGATAACAGAGGCACAACTATTTCTCATGGAAGGCATTGTGGAAAACTGCGAAATGAACTAGGGAGCTGTTTTGGTGGAATGTATAAAGGTCAACATTGCCAAGTACAAGGAAAATACGGCAACTGGAAATCCAAGACTCACCCACCATCTGATTATAAATCAGTTTCTCCGATCACTTCCTACCTTTCAACATCTACTCATTAAGGTTGGTGATATAGAACCAGTTAAGATCAAGAAGTATGTTGCAGCTGACATCAGAAGAGCAAGTGTGTCGAGCAGATTTGGTCATGAAGTGCCACCAGTCCAGTTAAGTAGGAGATCAAGAAGAACAAGGACCCAAGCTCTTACGGCTGTTTCATCTAGTCAGCCAGCTGATGATGGTCAGCAAGCTGAAATTGATCAACCAAGTGTTCAGCCAACAAGAGTTCAGCCATCAAGGGGTCGGCCAGTGGTCGGCTAGTCGCTGGTCACCAACAAGAGGTCACAAGAGACCGGTCGGCCCAAGACGAGGTCAGCCAGCTGAAGATGCACCTCCAACAGAAATTGGTCAGCCAGCTGATATGCAAGAGGCTGAAGTTCTTGAAAGGAGGCATACTAGAAGGAGGAGACTGACGTTGGCTGCTGACACTGCATCAAAAAGACAAAGAAGAAATCCTGAACTCAATCCAGACTAGCACTGCCTGAGGATGATGACATAAACCAGACTGGGAACAACCTTCAGTTGAGCCAGCCAAATTAGCCAGGATCCAAAGAGCTGCAAACAAATATGTCCAGGATGCAGTTAACACTGCAAACCAAGCCTATATTGAACTCCACAGACAGATGGCCTCCATGCCAGGAGGAACTTCTATGAACACTGCTTTCCCAGATGCAATGACTAGTCAACCAGCCCCATTGATTACAGAGTCCATTCCAATTGTTCCTCGTATCACTCCTTCTCCTATTCCCTTTGTTGTGTCAGCCACAACCTTACCAGTTTCAGCCTCAGCTAAGCCCACAGCTATTTCAACATCCACTTTGCAACCCATCTCTCTACCCTCTTTCAGTCCCACTATTGATGCCTCCTCTTCCATACTTCCTGCTACTGTTACTCTCCCTACACTACCTATATCAGTGCCAGTTCCTCAACCATCAATCCCCATGCCAGTTACTCTGCCACAAGTCCTACCTATGTCAGCCACTCCCTCTTCTGCTCCACTTATGTCAGCCATATCCCTACCAGTCACACTTGTGTCAGTCACTCCAACCATTCCCATTCCTTCCTTGACTGATACTATTCCTTCCCCTATCCCCACTGTGTCAGTTATTCCTGTTCCTCTAACTGATGCCTCAGCTACTATCCTTATCTCATCAGCTGACACTGCAGCTGCTTCTCCCCCTCTTCCCACAGCTGACATACCCTCTCATCCAAACCAGGCCTCCCCTCTGTTTGTTCTACCTGACCTCTCCCTTCACACATCTCTCACCCTATCAGTCAGTCCTTTGTCTACCATCAAGCCTACCCAACCTGAGCTTTCTCCAGAAGATGCTTCTGATTCTCCCTCTTCTGAAAAATCTGTGGACCAATCCTCAATAGACTCCTCCTCTGATTCCTCCAAGTCCACCTCTGAGGATGAGTCCCTTCTTAGCCCTTCTCAGCTGGCATGTAGGAAAGCCAGAAAACAAAGGGAGATTGTCTCCAAAGCTTTGCATCATCCTACAGGCACCAAAATTGTCTTTCTCGAAGACATGCCTCTACCTGAACCCATACCTGAGCTAGAAGCCCAAATCCCAGCCTACCCCATGGATGTCTTTTTCCCTCTTGACCCTGAGGATGCTGATATCCATACTTTTCAGCTATTCTCTAATGAGCCTGGCCTCTCGGCCCACCGCCCCGAACCTACAACCCCTGGTTCCCTCTCTCTGTCAGCCAAGCTGGATCTTCTGTATGTCCACCATTTGCAAATGAAGTCAGCTTTCACACACCACACCAACCAGCTTGCTACACTTCAACAGCAAGTAGCCTCTCTGCTTCCTAACCTTACCCAGATCATCACCACCGAGGTGCAAGCTGCCATTGCTGCTGGTGCCCCCCGTGAAGCCAATATGGATGACTAGAGGACTATCTTGCTCTACCAGCAAGAATGGGCCAACCGAGCCTTCAATGCTGAAACAACACTGCTTCAAACCATTCAGGAGGAGAAGAAGCAGAAAGCACGAGCTGATAATTACCTGGCCGAAAACAAAATTCTCAAAGCGATGCTCGATGATCGAACAAGTCAAGAAGACAAAGAAGTTGGTCCATCAGTTGAAGCAGAAAAAAACAACTAAAGGATCCACATCAGCCAATTGGATATCTCATTTCTCTCTAAACTCTGAACAACTTTAGAACTCATGTTTTACTTGTAGTCTACATTTGGTACTTTTAAATTTTTCAGCTACTTTCCTTCATATATTATCTACTTGCTGTACTAACATTACTTTTGCAGGAACTTAAGCATTTTTGGCTTTCTGCTTTCAAGTGAATGGTTTTAAGCAAATAGGAGGAGATTGTTGAATCTTGCATAATTAGATTTGCTTAAAATCATTCTACTTGATTATCAGCCAAGAATTTAAATTATCTTTGGTCAGTCTGAAATTATTTTGTTAGTTATTCACTTCAGCTGACCTTAACGTGTTTAGTGTCAGTTTGCCTTTCCTTATTTGATTGATCAAATACTTGTACTGACACTTTCCTACTTTATGTTTTTGGTAGATATTCTTCTAGATATTTCTTCCCAGGATCTTTTGAGATCTTGCATCTGCCAAATACATTTTCAAATTCAAAATGTGTTCCTAACAGGTTACTCTTGAAGATTATCTATAAATACCCACTGGAAGCATTCTTGAAGACAATACAATTTTACAGAAGTCTAAAGCCATTATACTTTCAAGAAATTTCTCTGTGACTTAGTCTTCTTAGAAAAACATTAGCTAGATACTCTTCTTTGATAAATTCTTTCTAGTTATGGTTTAGGCAAACACTGAGTGATCCTACTTCATATCTTTTGAATTCAGTCAGTTTGTCTCACGAGTTTGATTGTTTCTCAATCATTCTCCACAAACACCGGTCTTTTGTTGTATACTGATCCATTAGAGATCAAATAGATTTTTAATAAAATTAGTGCACTTCAAAAATCCAAGTCTGACCAACTTGGTAGTGGACGTAGCAGTTTATCTGTGAACCACTTCAACTGATCTGTCAGCCACAACTCATATTCTTGCAAACTGACTCAACACTTAAGAAGTTTTTCAACTAATTAAGTGTCAGTCAGTTAAAAACAATTGTTTGCTTGGTTGTTCAGTTAATTTGTATTTCAGTTTCCTCTCTATATTCAGTGATCAACTTTAAAAGCCAACTTCCTTTGAAAACAGTTGTGTCAGCTAGCTGACCAACTTTCATCAGCTTAAGCATTTTCAAAGTGTCAGCCAGCTGACCAATTTTTAGCTGACTGATAAAACTAGTTTTCCGCTGCCAATTTTACAAGTTTTACAAATCAGCCCTCGAAGTTTTTAAAGGCTATTCACCCCCCCCCTCTAGCCTTAACTGTTGCCATCTAGACTTACAAAATGAGATTAGGAAGCAAACCACTCAACCGTATAGCTAATATTTTTGAGATTACCTTACTCGTCAAGTTACATAGGCTTATCGGTCGGAAATCACCAAAACTGCTAGGGAACTCCGTTTTTGGAAGAAGCACAATAGTGGTAGACGCGATTCCCCGATGAAGAATAGCTCCATTAAAAAAATCTTGCACCGCCCTTATGACATCATTACCAACAATATCCCAACACCCCCGAAAAAAGTGGCCCGAAAAACCATCCGGACCTAGAGAACTATCTGCGTTAAGATCACAAACTGCTGCCCAAATCTCGTTCGGAGTTGGCACTGAACCTACCATGTTATTATCATCAGCACTGATTTGTTTATTAACAGCCCGAAACAGCTCCTCCTCCACAACAGGTTGAGTCGAGGAAAACAAAGAAGAGAAGAACTGCACTGCCATATCACCCAAAACCGCCCCCTCCGAACACCATGTACCGTCCGGCATTTGAATTTTAATCATATTCTGCCTTGCCCGATCACGAACAGAAGCATGAAAAAATGTTGTATTTCGGTCACCTTCCTGAAGCCATATAGCTCGGGCCTTCTGCTGTAAGAGTTCTTCATCCCATTTGATAAATTGGGTCAGCTCCTGCTTAGACTGATTCAACTGCCTATGAACCTCTTCATCCCAACCGGCCTGAAGCTGAAAATCTAACCTGAGAATATTATCCTGAATAACTTCCATCCTTTTCTGAACATGCCCAAACACTGCCCAATTCCAAACTTTAAGTTCCCGGCAAAGCAACAATAATTTCCGGTGAAGAATCTCCATAGGAGAACCATATACTGGATGATTCCATTGTGTACAGACAAAATTTTGGAATTCCGTATGCTCTAACCACATTCGCTGAAATCTAAAAATTCCTTTAGGTTTGGGACACAACTGAAACTCCAACAATAAGGGAGAATGATCTGAAAGACCACGATTCAGATGAGTAACCTGTAACTTAGGGAAAGATGATAGATAAATACTGTTAACAAGCACTCGGTCCAGCCTTTCCCATATTATGCTCCTACCTTGATGATTATTACACCACGTGTATATACTGCCCTCATAGCCAACATTAGTTACACCCGCCTGGATCATAAAAGAATTAAAGTCGTTCATGCTATTAAAATCAAACCCATTTCCCCCCAACTTTTCTGAAGAACAAGCTATCACATTAAAGTCTCCGCCTATTAACCAAGGCTCCGTTATTTGCCTGGCCATATCAAGTAAATCTGTCCACAACTCTCTTCGTCCATCTCTAGTGCACTTAGCATAAACACAAGTAGTTATCAACGTAGGAATATTCTGCCCACTAACCCGAACAGAAACCTGCTGATTAGAAACTCGATAAAAACTCCCTTGAACTCGATTATCCCATAGTAACCATATATGCTAATTCGTAGGATTATTATGCATACACTGCTCAAACTTTAATCGCCGAGCAATTTTAACAAGACGATCACTCATCCATTTCGGCTCAAGAATAACCATTAAAACAAGTTTATATTGCAACTTCAATTTCTTAAGATACGAAATTTTATCCTTATTCCCTACACCCCTCGCATTCCATATAACAATCGTCATTAATAAACTATTTAATTGGAATGTGCATGAGCTTTTGAAGAAGCCCTAGTCTGTCTTTTCTTAGATTGAGTCACTTTCTTCTTCTTACCTTTTTTATTGCTCACCCGACATTGTTTCTGAAAAGATTCAATATCAGATGGAGACTTAGGATACCCACGAAGATCGTCCACCGAAGCTGACCGATTATATTTTTCCTGTGACTTTCTTTCATAAGCATCCACCAACTTTGCCCAAGGCAAAGCATGTGTTCGGACTTCATTAGGCAGCTCCTCCATATCAGCCTGAACTGAGAAACTATTATGTAGCTTAGTAACATCTGTAGCCTCTTCCATGTTAGTGTCCTCCATATTCATTCTTGAATTTTCCTAAGCCTCACCCATGCATGAGGGTTCAACACAATTGGCCTGAATAGCCTCCTTAACCCCTTCCTCCTCAATCTCTGCATCTATATTATGGGCTACCGACACATTAGCAGTCCCTTTGTTAGCCACCAAGCTGATATCTTCCTTCTCAGAGTTCAAAAACTCCTTTGCCTTCTCTCATTTTTTAACATTAACAGTGGGATTATTCTGAAAGGTCTCCTCCACACTCACATTCTTATGACCTATTGGAGACCCTACAACATCCACTACTTCCACCCCTTAAACAAAGCCCTCCTTAGTTTTGGTATTAGACCCTGAAGCCAACTCCGATTTGGAAGTATACTTGTTGAATCTCTATTTTTTATTGTAAGCATGAAGGAAGAATTTTTACAATGAATTACATGTTTGAATGTTTCGTTTGACTTTTAAGAATAAGAGTTGACTATTATGCATATGAGAGTATGTTGCCATCTAATTGATGAATTTTTGATTGTAAGCATGAAGAAGAATTTTTACAATGAATTACATGTTTGAATGCTTTGTTTGACTTTTAAGAATAAGACTTGACTATTATGCATATGAGAGTATGCTGCCATCTAATTGATGAATTTTTTATTGTAAGCATGAAGAAGAACTTTTACAATGAATTACATGTTTGAATGTTTCGTTTGACTTTTAAGAATAAGAGTTGACTATCGTGCATATGAGAGTATGATGCTATCTAATTCATGAATTTTGGATTATGAACATGTATAATGAATTATCGTTATGGTTAGTGAACCTTTAATTTGGGTTGAAAGCATGATAAGTGAATTTTCATAATAGATTACATGTTTGAATGTTTCGTTTGACTTTTAAGAATAAAGTTGACTATTATGCATATGAGAGAGTGATGCTACTTAATTCATGAATTTTGGATTATGAACATGCATAATGAATTATCGTTATGGTTAGTGAACCTTTAATTTGGGTTGAAAGCATGATAAGTGAATTTTCACAATAGATTACATGTTTGAATGTTTCGTTTGACTTTTGAGAATAGAGTTGCCTATTATGCATATGAGAGGGTGATGCTACTTAATTCATGAATTTTGGATTATGAACATGTATAATGAATTGTCATTATGGATTTCATGAATAAAATGTTATGTTTGACTTTATTGGGTTGAGTTGACTTTTATGCATATAAGAGCATGTAGGTCAACAATAATTCATGAATTGAAGGTTATGAGCATGCTAGATGGATTTATATCTTGATTATGAGTATACTAGATGAATTTACATCTTGTTTGGATAAATGGTTATTTTGAATGAGAGCATGCTTGATTAAATGTTAACATGAGATACATGCTTGAAATGTGATGGTTGACTTTAAATATTAAGTGTTGACTTATGAATGATGATTTGGGGTTGTTGTTGGGAAGGTATGAATTGTTGGGTTACATAATGTTGTTAACCCTAAGAACATAGCAATGAATAATAAGAGGGCTATGATGCAAATAGCTTCTATGCCTTCAAATTTGAAAAGAGTAGAAATGACTCAACGGAGATTAGTGGACTAATATGATTATAGTGAATCATATATTGAGATCCTACGGAATTTGGGGTAGTTTTGATGGAGGTTAAACCTCCGAGCGTTTACAAGTGTATGAAGAACACTTGGGTATTAGAGACTTGATAATATTGCTCTAATGTGTTTATGTGTTAGTTAGCATAGAGATGCATAACTATGTGGTTTTAAAGTAAAAATCTACTTGATTGGAATAGTGCGTGATGTTGTACTTTTCCTTGGTGAGCATTTGAGTATGGATTACCTATGCTTGCGTTTGAGTCCAGTTGGCGTCTTTTTGGTTTGAGTCTTTGGCAGGACGATACATTGTTTTCACGAATTGTGGGATTCGTGATTTCAATGGATCGCCGTGCTGGGTTGCACACACCCCTCCATCGATGGCCACGGTGGGGAAGTAGTTGATCTTAGTTGTAGTAAGTAAACATGACTCTGATCACTACGGAACCCGAGCGGGATTGTCTCGGGGACGTCGATACCACTAATGGGGTTATCGATGACACGTTTGTTTCCGCAGAAGTTGAACGCTAGAAACGGAAAGGAAAATCATCTTCTCTCTTATGTGGTTTATTTTACGAGCACTTGTATGAATTGTTGTGCTACGTGGTTATGACATGATATACATGAGATGATGATTACTTAATGAAATGTTATGATAAGAAATATAACATGCTAATGAAATGATGACTTTTGATATAGTGTTATACTAGAGATATAACATGCTAATCATGATTAGAATGGAAACCATTGTCTTTCATATATATGTTCTTATATGAATTATGTTAAAAGATGAAGTGTGAGACTCATGGTATAATTGAGTTATGTGGATGATGTTTTAATGAAAAGTGCAATATGAAGATAACATGTTAATCGTATTGGAATTGAGAATCGTATTCTATTGATATGAAATACGTATGACGAATTATGCAAATGATGTTCTATGAGACCATTGTTAGGTATTGGTTTGTGTTGAGGGTTATTCCATGAATTGTTATATCATGAGCATGATATGAGATGTATATGTTTTATTTGAGCATAATGTCATGCCATGACATTGCATTTTTAGTAGCTTACTAAGTCTTTATGACTTACTCTGTTTACCTTGTTTTCCTTAGATTCGAGTCGAGATAGTGATTTGAAGGAATTCGCCGAGTCTACGATAGAACGTGTGGTTCTGTGAGAAGGTTGCTATTAGTTTATATATTTGTAGTCCTTGTTTTGGAAAGGTCGATTGGGAAGTGAAGTTATATAAACTTCACTATGGGTAGTAAGCCTTGTGATAATTTAATTGGTACTTGTTTATATTATTTAGTCTTTTGTGAGCCGACGGATGTTAGTCGCGCCATGTTAATAATAATATTGTTCTATCCATATCAAGTTATTTATATCATTGGTTATGTTTATTCCGACATGTTTTTAGCCGTTAAGCATGCTAGACTAGAGTTGTAGACTTAGTTTAATGTTGGGTTTCGGCTGTAACGTCGCCGATGACTTGGTATATAAATTGCTATTTAATGATATTGCATGATAGGTGGTTTTGTTTTATGTGCCCAATGTTGTGTCACGTGATTTTAAATTTTTGGACCGAGAGATTCATTATTTCTTTGGTTGTATTAGTTTGAGCTTGTTAGCTCGGGCGCCACTGTTTAATTATGTTATGCTTCCGCATGTGTTAAAGTTATTGGCGTATCGCCGTTATGGCCTTACCCGTTATTTGTTATCTTGTGTGTTTTTTACGACACGACCTCGGGGTCTCGTATTGGGATTCGGGTCGGGTCGCCACTTGTCATTTCTCTTATACTCAGCAATCTCTTGACAACAAGGCAACCCGCATGTCTTCCGAAGTACACAACCATACAACAACGGGTCTATATAACCATCTTCAGGTATATTGCCCATCTCATTGTATATCATACTCAATGCATGAATAGACACCAAACCTCGAAAGTGTTGAAATAGAACCGATCTTTATTTCGGAAGAACCACTATAAGGCTCTTCGTGAATGACACATTGATTGCAATGTGAGATGTCTCAATGAGGGTGTGCAAATGTCTCCAACATGTCTCAAAGTCACATTGACTTGATTTTAGCTGTCTTTTCAAAACTGCATGTTGACTCTCCACCCTGAAATAAGATACAATTATTATAAGTATTTCATGATAAAATTTATAGAAAGCAATGAAATGTTGACAGCATTTAAATACCTGCTTGTTATGTTGTTGTCAAAGTGCACTGCATTATTCGTCCAAAACAACACAAATATTTCCTTGTACGACCGTATCCATTGCTTCGTGACGTACTCAATCGCAGCGGGATAATCATTAAAATCCAACTGAAATCTCTTCATGTATTCTTCATATGTTCTCATTTTTTACATCCACCAAAAAATTCCAACCGATGCTAAATTGATCCTATTGCACTTTCGTGTGAAAGTATTTCTTACAATTCGCAAAGATGTTTTTGTTGATATGCCACTAACAAAGGAAGTGTTGTGAGGTAGGAAAAATTACCTCGATTGCATTTATTAATGCAAGATCACTATCAGTTACTATCACATGGGGCAAGGAGGATTGATTCATCAAAGCTTTCAAGATACCAAGTGCCCAAATGTAGTTATCTTGCACCTCCGACCCCATATAGGCAGCTCCAACAAAAAATGTCATATTTGTCGACGTGACACCAATATTCTCCAACAAGGGTAACTTATATATGTTTGTCTTGTAAGTGCAATCAATGAAAAGAACCTTTGGGAAAAGAACACAATAGCTCAACACTCATCGGATGAGCAAAGAACAAATCTAGAACAGTGTTAGTTTTCTCACATCTCTTATGATGGTAGTAATATCCATACTCCATCAATTTTGCCACAAGCTGTTGCATTTGTGATCGACTATCACACTCGATAATTTTATTCTTCATACGAGCGTTGTAAATAGTATGTATTGAAGACTTATTACTTTGAATCTTCTTGTGTAAACCTTGCAAAATGTCCTTGGGCCTCGAATTCGCATGTGACATGTCAAGAACATAAGCCTTCTCCTGGTCTGATAATCTACCAACAAATGAGTGGCCATGCATGCGAGGGAGGGGCTTCGGCATGGTTATGCAACCCACATTCAACGTGAAGTTCTCATACTCCCTCAAATAATTGTATGCGCCTTTCAAACGAAATAGACAGCCACATTTTTTCGATCTACGTTCTCTCTTGCTATCCTTTGTTATTTTACTCGAATCATCACCCTTTTTTTGACGAGGTTGTCCACCAAGTTCACAACCCAAAGTCAACCCAGGTGCTCTATTTGTCATACCACTATCAGACCTAGTAATTACTATCACAAGTCCATTTTCCCTTCCGATCGCAGGCACCAAATCAAACAAATATTCCCGAGATGAAAAATAGGAGTGATTTATGAACACATTGTTGTACTATGTAACAATCTCTACTTCAAAAGGAATGATCACATCATTTACAGGATCAATGACATTGTACTCAGTAGGAAATGTGTTTGCTTTCTGAAAAATAAGCAAAAAAACATGTTAAAAATTCATGATTATGCACTGTTCATGCACTGTTCGGCCAGTGTGTGGATGTGGGTTCGTTCGGGCAAGCTGAGCTGAACAGATGTGAGTATATTCGGCCAGGATGAAATGTGAGTATAGTGTGGTCGGAACACCCGGGATGAAATGAACATAGGTGTTTGTGGTCGAATCTGGTCGAATAGCCTCGAATAGCCTTAAGGGTGTTCATCCAGCCGAATTGTAATTTCGATTTTTTTTTTTTTTGCAAAAAACCAAATTTTAATTAGATAAAGTGAAAAGAAAACTTACATTACCCAACCTCATGACTTCTTTAAGCTCCTTGTAATGTTTTTTTTTTCACGACGTGATTATGTTTAGGGTTGGTTTTGAGAGAGTTTTAATTTTTTTTTGGAAGAAGAATGAAGAATGAAGGCCCTGTAATGCTCCTGCTGCATATATATGTTTTTTGGATTGTGGTGTAAATATAACATAAAGGGGGTATAGGGAGTATTATTTGTCTTTTAGTAAAAGGGTATTATAGTCATTTGAATGTGGTGTAGAGATTAATTTATGGGGTGTAATGTTTAGAAGGGTTTATTATTTCATTTCACGTAATGACATTTTTGTAATTATTTTAAGTGGGGTGTAAAATTAGGATTTTGGGATGTGGTTATCCCCTCCCTTCATATAATCCAAATCTTCAGACTAGATCCTTAACCCCCCCAACCCCAACAAATATACCTCCTTCTTCCCTACTCATTTGTATTCATTGATGAGTAAAAGCATATAATTTCTTCTTAAAACCTTTAACACTAGTGTGAAAAAAAAATCAAGTATGGAAAACGAAACATTACTCAAATGTTCAGTTGCCCCTGGCCGAAGATTTGAGTAATGTTTCATCTGGCCGAACATATCCAAATGGTTCATCACCCTTGGTTGAACATTATCCAAGTGTTCCATCAACCTTGGCCAAACATGTGTTGTTGTTTTTGTTATTGTTTACAAGATTCAAACACGTTGTCTACGGATGTTAATGTTGTTCATCCTCCCGATAATAAGATCGTTCATATTCAACATAATCATATTGTTTTCGTTATTGTTTTATATTTGTTGAAGTTGAAAAAAAAACCAGAAAAAATAGAAGGTTATATACTTTCCACCAAGCTAGTGGAACAACTGAGAGAAAAAATAGAAGGTTATATACTTTACACCAAGGCTAGTGGAACAACTGAGAAATGTTCCACCAGGGCTTGACAGATGATACATCATTAAAAAAAAATAGACATGTAGCATACTGTTACATTAGGGCACCCCAACAAGAGGTTTATTCAACAATAAAAAGCTTTATCAAAAGGTTTATATCAATGAAGGACAATGGGTAAAAGGTTGATGATTTTGATCGGTTGATAACTATCCACCAGTTGATAATTGTACATTTCCTTTTTTTTTTTTTTTGTTAAAGAAAGGTAAGTTGGTAGGATATATTATTTGGTAGTGGGTTCATGCTATAAACCTTTTATAAGTTTATATATAGTAGAGAATAGATTTATGCATAGATAATTTATAAGTTGATAATGTGACATGATGAATAAACCTTTTGAAAGGTCCATGACTGTAGATGCTTTTAGGGCCGATGAAACAATTGAGAAATGTTCTATCAAACCTAACCGAAGATTGCTATGTTGTTTGGTTGGCCTTTCATTAACCGGGGTCGAACATCCTTCAAAATCTACCCCATTTTTTAAATGTTTTAGTCTTAAAACTATTGACAATCAATAAAATTCATATCATAATTCCCGACTTAACCCTGAACCCTTCATATTACATTGTAAAAAACACCACACCAAAATCGTTCAAAAAAGATGTTGAATTGGGGTTTGGGTTTCTTAGCTTCTCTCTGCCTCCTTATGTAGTTTTTTTTAGCTGAAGGTAAACCTGTTTGTGCACTTCACACTCCCAGCACCCTCAAACAAAACACCTCGAGACTTTCCCTGATAGCTGGTCAATCTTGCCCTTCCTAGAGAATAACATTTTCTTCACCTTCTCACTTGCAGTTTTAGCTCGGAGACATGCAAGCCTCACATTAAAGCCACCGTTGGGCATAGCATCCATGTCTCTACCACCACCAAGCCTAACTTCCCTGGCCAAAGTGCTGAATGAATCAAAATATACTCCAGGTAACATCAGCCCAATCGGGTTTTTGTACCCCTTCTTCAGACATTTAATCAACCCATCTTTCAACACGTGTTTCGGGTACCTCACTAACCAAAATGCTTCAAAAACACTTATATTCCTCAGACGTTCAATGTCTTTCACATCAAGATACGCCAACCACGCCATCTGTTTAGTTACCTTCAGTATATTAGTCGGACCCTTGTCATCCATGTACTCAATCAATGCTATCTGATCCCTGTTCAGGACTGACATTAAATCCCTGTTCTCATTGAGCCTCATTGTTGCAGTGTTAGAGAAACTGGTTGCCACTTCCTTGAACAACATAAAATTCAACATTTGATGGTACCTGCCTAACATCACACTAGCACCAGCATCCACGAATGTGTTCTCCCCCACTCCACAATGCTGCTGCACCAATGCCGGGAAAATTAAATCACAACTACTCACAACATCAGGTAAACATACCGTTGTCATATACCTATTCTCACGCAGTGAACAAGCGATCACCAGAGCTGCTTCAAGATCCTGTCTCAGTCTAAACCGGTTTGCATACTCCACCAAAGTACCCCATATCATCTCAGCATTCCAATAGACATCCTGTTTCACTTTAGTCACACTGTAACCAACAAGAAACACGTTCTCTGCATCCGCCGGTATGCTGATATGTTCACATCCACCGAATAGTGGGTGAGGGTATTCTTGACACATAGCAGACAAAACTGAGTTTGGAGAAGCAGCCTCGTCCTCGTCCTCGTCATGAGTGGTGAAGATATACGCTGAATCTTCATAACTCAGTGTATCTACAAGCTCATCTACAGTATATTCCACCCCCTGAGTAACATAACCAGGGTACTTGCGGGTGTCCTGTTCTAGATGATCAAGAAACAACAAACATCCCTTCACTAATCTGGTTATCTTGCTTTGACCATATGACCCAACCTGAAACACCTTCAACAACTCTGACACTTTTTGATACCCAATGTTTCGCTCCTGCTCCACATTCAATCCCACCAATCCAAGAAACTTGTTTATATCACGAACTTTACCCTCATCAACAATAGCTCGAAGTTCCGGGGGAATCAAAACTCCTTTCATTTCACCAGCCTCGCATTTTATTTTCACATCTGTCTTCTCCCAACGAACACAGAAAGATAGATTTACACACTCCACCCCGTACTCAGGTTCTCTTTCCATGTTACACCTCAAATCATAGTCCACTATGAAACGATTACCTATCATAGAAGCAATTCCGCCATTGATTCTGTCACTCAAAAATTCATTCACCTGTCCCAGAACCTTTCTCAACTCAGCTCCGTCCTTGTCTTTACAGACAAACTGGCCATAGGGCACTACATTTATACCATCATATTCAAACTTTGCGTTCTCCCAAGCCAATGACGCACCCCTGAGTGCTTTGCTAATTACCTTCAAACCTATCGTGCTACCAGCCAACTCCATCTAGTAGTAGCAGATTTTACTTCCTCAGGAGATTTATCAATTGTTTTCCAAACCCTATTTGACTTGCACAGCCATAGGGTCGTTCAAACGACTCATTGTCATCAACACTCAAATAGGGTTTGAGAGAGAGAGAGAAAGAGAGAGAGAGAGACGGATGTACCTCGAGCAAGGACGACGACGTTCAGTAGGTGATGGAGACGATGTGGTCCAGAGGAGGCGCCGTTGTGAGAAGGAAAAGAGGGATGAAGTATGAGGACGAAAAGAAGCTAGTTAGGTTTTGGGGGTCTTTTTTTGTTGAAATTGAAATTAGAATTGGGGACTGCAAAACCAATTCCATTGTTTGGGAACATAAATAAAACTTGGAATTAGAATTGTGTTGGAATTTTAAATCATTTAATTCCATAAAACTAATTCATCGTAAATACAAATAATTTAAATTCTAAATTTTTATCAATTATTGCACAATAACAAATCATCATCTTTTTACCACCATCAAAATAACTTTCAACCACTACCACTTGTGCCACCTCCCACCGCCGCCAATACCTCCGGCCACCCCCGCCCGCCACCTCTGGCCACCGCCATCGCTCAATCCCCACCACTGCTGCTGTCTCCTCCAACTACCTCCGCCAGCTGCCATCCATCGCCGCCGTTAACCACCACCACTATATCCTATTTATTTTCTAAAATGTAATTTTTTAAACTTTTATTGTTGGTAAGGTTTGAATCCTTGTCATTCAAAATAACAAACAACTATATACCACTAAACTGAATTAAATACTTATTATAAAACTTTAATTTTAAGTATGATGTAGAATTACAATTGAATTTTACACATTATCCAAACAATAGAAATGCTATGATTTTGAAAGCAAATTCTAAGTTATTTAAATTCTATAAAATTTGAATATTTATTGAATTCAAAATCAATACATCCAAACGAACCCTCAATTAAATTTGAATATATTCAAATTTCATAGAGCTTCAATTATATTGTTTGACTAATGTATGAAATTCCACTAGAATTGATTTATAATTTCAATTCTATTGTTTGGATACTCATGTAGTTTGACGAAAATAGATTTACCACAAATGTGACCTAAATTATCAACTTCTTAAACATGTTGATGTGGACTTTCTGGAATCCATATGGATCCTACAATGTCCACCTTAGCATGTTTAGATAGTCATTGTTAGACGTTGTTAACAATTGAGGTTTAACAATAAAGCACAATTATAAGTACGATGGTCACATTTGTAAATTAACAAGTATAATCAAATTGTATTTCTCATGATATGTTTACGTGGTGCACCACGACCAATAACATCACACTATAGTGTCAAAGTGATATGAAGGGAATCCTAATGTTTTTAAACCACTGTGACACTATAATGTGTTTTTATTGATCGTGGTGTAAACATGCCACGCAGTGCTCCGCAACCATTGAATATTTTCTCGATCTTTTACTATTACCATGGGCTCCCGGACTCCGGGGAATCATGACCAAGTCTCAAAACAAGAATTTCTAACAATTTCTTCGCTTCATATATACATTAATAGGCAAGCAAGTGTGAAACAAATCAAATTGAGTCACTCTAAACATAACACCGAAATAAAGTGTTTTAAGTGTTACGTTTAGGTGTTCTAATCAAAGTTTATTATCATAATAACAAAGTAATGCTATTGCCAAAACAAGAACTCAGTGGGCTTTTGAACTTGTTTCTTTAGCAGATGTACAATTGCCTTGGCAAAGGCAAGTACTTCCTTTTTCTGTAGACCTACCTTGATCAATGTTACAGCTGAAAGCTAGTCTTTCAGAGCGTCTAAACATATACAACATATTAAATACAAAAAAAAAAAAAAAATCCATTAAACTCGGTCCTAAGATCTACAAGCCCTATGCTACCTGTCCGAAATGTAACTACTGTTACATATATTTTTGCCTATTTGCAACATAATTAGTGCAACTATAAATGACACGAAGTATCCTCTAAGCTGTCCTTGAAATCCAGTCTCTATGACTCTTTAACGCCCCAGCTTCATGAATTCCACATCACTCCCAGTCGTAAGAAAATGTTGAAACAAAGTGTATAAGCTGCCAAAGAGACAAAAAGGTTTTGCACAACTTTCTTCAGCTACTAGAGGCGTTCCAATAGATTATTGAGCCGTCCCTCAATATCCACACCATCAAATTCTAGAAGCATGGCCAAATAAATTAGATGGTGCCAAATTCCTTTGTTTCTACTTTCCTGCTATGTGACTGATTGAATGTACTTCTGATTCAGTCAACGATTCCATTTGGGTATTAAATCATTCACTAGCAGCATAGCAAGGTTGAGGAAGATCTGATGGTAGAAAGTAAATTTATCATTGTTGCAACTTGCATTAAAAAAAATTCTCATTCTTGCACCAGGATGTAGATGAGATCCGTTCGAATTAGTAAACTCACTTTAGCCAGGACGACGCTTGGACTTTCTGCGCTTCCCAAGGAGTTTCAGCATGTTGTCGGACACATCTGGAGTAGAATTATCACCTTGGTCCAGATTGTTATCAGAAGTGTGAGTCAACCAAGCCAATGCTTCCATGGCAGCATCTCTCTCTGCGAGCTGTTTGTTCTTCTTCGGTTTTCCAACAAACTGCATTCCCTTGAGCTCTACAAGAGCTCTGAATTCATTGGTCTTTAGATGCTTTGTTTTGTATTTTGGAGGAGAGTGCCCTGCCCTCATCAACAGAGTTTGTAACAAGCTCTTAGGATTTGATCCATCTCTAGTAGATCTATCGCTATCGCTGGACTCCTTGAGCCTCTTGCTTTCACGTCCAAACACAAACCTCCCCTCACATTGATCTCCTGAAACCAGCTCCTGAACAGCAAGCATAAGATACTTGCCTTCCATGTGGACATCAAGGCTAGGATCCTGAAGCTGCACGATTCCAAGCCCATTATGAACGAACAGTAACATACGAGCAAGAACTAACATTTTTTTATGAGTGTAATAGAACTACAAAAAAGAAAAGAAAAAAAATATATAGAAAGAGTGAAGAGCAGAAATAAAGTCGTAAAAACGTATTCCTATGCTTGAGACTTGGCTAAGAATATCTTTGCCCTTGCCAAGTAAAAGGTTGCCCTGTTTCTATCAATTATTATTGGAAGGAATCAATTTTCTTAAAGTACAATTCTAACTCATCTATAAAACCCATTTAAAATAGACCACTGGTGCTAGTTCAGTGCCAAGAAAAGGGGTAGTGATCTTTCAAGTAAGTTACTATTTCTTCATGTTTGACTTTATTTGTCAAATAGACCATTTCCATATCAATATTCAACAGAATTTTATTTAATGTTAAAGAATACAAATTATAACCACCGTAAACAGCAGCAGAACTACTAAGCACCATAGTTATAATAGTTTTGAAAACGAGATAAAGTACTATTTTAAATGTTGCTCGGAAACTTGACCAAAAAAATCAAACAGGGGCTCTTTTATTGAAGATGGTAATAAGTAGCATAGGAGGTGGGCTTTTCTACATCATATTAACTGTATAAATCATTTCTTTAGTATATCTGTGCAAACATCTGGCTCGTCTCTGATTGTCTGAATAAACTCACACATCCTCTGAGACAGTTAGCATGTTCATTAAAATAATTCTCCCTTCTCTGTTACATGGACTCTTCATTTTCTCCGAAGTACCAGTGTTGATACGACATGACCTGGGTGTGACCCCTGGACACCTATATCTAGGGTAAAATTATACACTTTTGGCATGCCAGACACCCGGATCCGCATCTGTATCCGATTCTCGTACCCGAGTCCTTGTTACATAGGTCTCCATACAATTTTCCTCGAAGAACAATATGGCTAACTTAGAAGTTGATGCTTGTGCAAATATTCACAGGGTATCAACCAATACACTAGCTAAGTGATTCAGTCCATGATAGGGTAAGGAAAAGTATACTCGAGCAAAAAAAGCTTCCTAAACTCTCAAGTTCAAGGCAGAGCCTACTTAAGAATTGGATAAGTGAAGTTATTAATTGACTGAGTCGTATTACAGGGTATTATCAGGTTATTAAGCTGTTGGTTAGTTTCATGTTAGTTATTTTTTTAGGATAAGGTGATCATTGAATAAAGAATTTAAGCAGTTATTGTTCTGAATTCATCAAATTGTGATGCAATTCCCTTGAGGGTGACACTCAAGAACCCTAGGTGTGACACCTAAGGGATCCCAAGTATGATGCCAGGCGTTATCCTCTTTTTTCTCTTCTTGAAAAAAATTTGGGTTAGAGACCAACTGATGGAGAAGGGGTGGGTTAGAATAAGAATACAGAATACAGGGAAGAAGCGGAAAGGAGAAAACCTACCTCACAAGGAATCCATAGAAACACACACAAGTCCACAAGCTTATTTCTCAAAATAATATTCAACTATGATTAATAATGAAAGATAACAACCTTCTTTATGGTCTACTACTACTTCTCCTAAGACTGCTAGGATTAGGGCGACCAACTACGATTAATACTCCTAACTAACAAACAGCTAAATTAATAATAAAGAAACATACTAATCCAAATCTACCAACGACACTTTCCCTTAACCCAAAGAATTTATTGGGCTGCAGACAACCTATGAGTTTGGGCTTGGGCTTCCAAAGTCCATCATATTAAACCATTTAACTAATGAATGCTGCGAATTGATGGGGAATGGGGTGGGAACTAGAATAAGCATATAGAAGAATGGGAAGAAGAGAGAACCTACATAGTAAGCGATCGGCAGAAACACACCCAATCTCACAAGCTTATTTCTCTAAATAGTAAATAGTACTTCCTACATCCCAATTTAAATGTCCACTAAAAAAAATGTCCAAAATTGAGTGTCCTTTTTTGTATTAAGCTAAATTCACCTTTGCTATCAATCATGTCCAATGTGTAGTTGAACCCAAGTGAACACCAAGGCATTCATGTATAGTATATGCACTACTAAAATTACCTAAAAAGTCAACTATCTTAAGTGAGCACTTAAAAGATAACCAGGTTTAGCTGCATCAAAAGAAGTCAACTCCAAAAAATAAAATCCTGAAGCTTTTCAGGTTTAAGAACTTATGCAGAGTAAAATATGCTGCTACTCCTATTTCTAATGTGCGCCGACAGTTTGAGTCCTTAATATGGCACCAACGGAGTTGTCAAATAATAAGTCTCAAATGTACAATTCTCAAACATGCGGAAGAGGTTGTTAAGGAGTGTAAATTTCCTTTTCTTTTTATAACTGCTATGAAGTCAAGTTACTTAGCAAGTAACAACCAATTTCAGAAGCTGTTTTAATAGTAGAGGACAGAGTTTAACCAAAAGAATATTTCAACGTTAAACCCAAAGCTGTTGTTACAACAAAAACTGCAGCAGTGGATGCGCGAATAAAAGATGAGAGGGTTAGATCACCCTTATTTGGAGGAGGAAATGGTGGAAGTCTGCGGAATTTGTGTGGGGATAAAGCTCCAGGTCCACATGGTTTCCCTATGTCTTTTTTTCAGCAGTGTTGGGAGGTGATCAGAGTGGATATGATGAGAGTATTTCATTTCTTTCATGAGAAGTCGTGTTTTGAAAAACCTTCAACGCTACTTTTATTGCTCTTATCCCGAAGAAGAAAGGTACGAGTGATGTAAAGGAATTTAGACCCATTAGCTTAGTTGGAGTGCTGTATAAAATCATTGCTAACTTATTGTCCCACAGATTGAGGAAAGTGTTGGATATAATCATTTCAGATTCCCAGCATGCTTTTGTTCGTAACAGGCAAATTTTAGACACGTCGCTAATTGCCAATGATGCAGTGGATGCGAGAATAAAAGATGGTATTCCCAGGCTTGCCCGGAAAGTTGGAAGTAGAGAAGGCGTACAATCACGTGTGTTGGGGGGTTCTTGTTGTACATGATGGAGAGATTGGGTTTTGGGGCCAAGTGGAGAAATTGGATCTGATTTTGCATTACTTCAGTCCGGTATTTGGTTTTAGTAAATGGAGAGCCTTCAGGTTTTTTCGGAAGTTCGAGGTGCCTGCGTCAAGGGCCTCAAGGCGATCCACTCTCTCCGTTCCTTTTTATTATCGTCATGGAGGCATTGAGCAGAATGATGGAGAAAGCTGCGTTGGGTGGGTTTTTAGATGGATTCAGGGTGGACAGGGAAGGTGGAACAGTAACAAAGGTATCTCATCTTCTTTTTGAAATGACACACTGGTTTTTTGTGGGGTAGAGAAATCTCAACTGGGCTACTTGCTGATTGTGTTGTTATTTATTCAAGTGGTTTCAGGTTCTCAAGATCAATATTCCAAGAGTGAAATCATTGGGAGAATGTGGGGTTTTAGCATTTTTCTTTGTGTGTAAGATAGCGAGGCTTCGAGCTCTTTATCTTGGATTGTTGGAGCCCCTTACAAAAGGAAAACAATGTGGAGTGGAAATAGAAAGGTTTGAACGTCGATTAGCATTGAAAAACAGTATCTGTCAAAAGGGGGAAGGCTAGTTCTAGTAAAAAATACTCTAGTAATATAGCTTGCCTACTTCTTTCTTATCGCTATTTGTGATGCCTATTTCAGTTCGAAATCGTTTAGAGAAGCCGGAAAGAGACTTTTTGTGGGAAGGTGGCTCGGTGGGGACGAAATATTGTTTAGTTAAGTGGTCTTCGGTTAGTAAGGATGTGAAGGCAGGGGGGCTAGGGATTAGAAACTTAAAAGTTGTTGAATGAAGCCATGCTAAGTAAATAGTTATGGAAATATCTCACAGAGAGGGAGGTTTTTTGGAGGAAGGTGGTGGAGAGCAAATATGAGAAGGGGAATCATTTGTGGTTTCCGGCCTCAATTAGTGGTTCCCTATGGAGTGAGTTTACGGAAAATAATTAGAAGAGTTTGGGAAGTGTTTGTTAGAAACATCTCGTTTGATATTGGTGATGGTTCTTATGTAATGTTTTGGAAAGATAAGTGGAGTGATGGAGTGGAGTTATGTAGATCTTGTCCGCTTTTATTTTCTTTGGCTAGAGATAAGGAGTGTTTGATCATCTATGTATTTCAGTTGGAGGAGGATAGGAGGACGTGGAATCTGTTCTTTCGCCGAAATTTTCAAGATTGGGAATTAGTGTCGAGATTATTCGAGATCCAATATACTCAGAAAGTGGGTTTATAAAGGGACATGGTGCTATGGGAGGATGCCAAAAGCAAAGTTTTGTCGGTGAAGGCTTCTATTTAAAATTGAATAGGAGAGATAGAAACTCGTTTCCGGACGTCAATATGGAAAACAGTGGCTCCTAGCAGGGTGGCCTTTTTGGTATGGGAGGCAGCAAATGAAGCCATTCTTACGGGTGATAATTTGAGAAGTTTAATTTACACAAACTGGTGTTATTTATGCAAGGGGAATGAAGAGAGTGTTAATCATTTGTTGCCCCATTGTCCGGTGGTAAGGGAGTCGTGGAACATGCTTTTTAGTTTGTTCAACATTGCATGGGTGATGTCAAGCTCTATCAAGGATCTGTTGCGGAGTTGGTTTTTTTTTTTTTTTTTTTGGGAGGAGGTAGAATGGAAATAGGATCTGGGAGGTTGCTCTGCTGGGTGTTGCTGCACAATATGGAAAAAAAGAAATCGGAGGGTGTTTGATAATGTAGAGGGATCTATGGTTGACTTGAAATAATCTTTGCTCTATATTTTGTTTCTGTGGTGCGCTGGGATGATTATTCAAACACCCATGTTGGTAGCTCTTTTGTAGATTTTGTGAGTAAATTTTACATTGACTAGCGTCTGTATATTTTATATTTTTTATTGTCGTGTTATACCTATAATGTTTTAGGAAGCGTCACGTGCATTGAAGCCTTATTAATACAGATTATTTACCTTTGTCAAACAAAAATTACACGCATAACTATTTAGAGGGGGATGTAGCGAATTGGTCAGAATTTTCTTGCCACTACAAAATAAGGAAAATGAGATTACAGCATTCATGTAGGAAATTACAATCTTAAGCATTTATTATACAAAATGATTACATTATCTTGCAAGGATAAGAATTGGTAAATCAAATGTTCAGTCGAGATGCACAAGGAAAGTGTGTCGGCAAAAGTGGTCCTAGACTAACCTTCTTTTGCAGAAGTTGATCAAGTTCGCGCTTTAGCTTCACATATGACTCCGCCAAAGTAGGATCCATGAAGAAATCAATATACCCACCCAACATTTTCACGTGTCCAGGCTAGAACAGAAAAGATAAATGTATTACATACTGAAAGGATTCTGCTGCGATATAAATAGGAACACAAAGCAAGCATCTAATATATCTGCCACCGAAAACAATTACCAGAACTCCATTGCTTAGATTACCACCAAAAAGGATCACGATCGAATCAGATACACCAGTAGAATCGCGTATAAACACAGTGTTGACCTTCACTTTTTCAGCAAACACCAGCCATGGATAGGGAATTGTCTGGTAGCGTGCATTCACAGAATTCTGAAGACATTTTCAAAAGTAATATCAGACTATTGCTCCGTTATTAAATAACTTATGTATCAAGGAATACAATGCAAGAGGACAGTCTTTTGACCACAGCATACGTAAGCACTTTCCCGTTGCTTGTAACATGATATTGCAAATTTCTCAATCCAATAAACTGTCTCAAAAATTGACCAGTATTGAAAAGAATAAGAAGATAACAATGTTCTTTGATGGGTGCTCAGCTTAATACACATCAACACCATTACCAACTTTGGTACAAAAAATGTACATCGTGTAAGTGCATGATAAAAGTAAAGAACAAATATGCTAGTATGAACATCCATTTGCTTATCCATATCTGGGAATGCATCCAAGATTTTACTGATCTTGCAGCACCAATACACAGTACACAGGTTACTGAAGGATAGGCTTAAGCATTGTGCTACAAAAGAAACAGAATGACCACAAAACGCACTGCAAACAGATATAAAAGAATAGACCTCGAAAAAGTGCATCAGAATCTACAACAACTACCTTAGCAAAGCTATGATGTGTATTTCGGCCTGTCTTCCTAATAGGCTCTTTCCAATTGAAATGAAGAGTCAAAGCTTGTATGTTGGAATCTTTTCTGGGTGAGAGATTCTCCCTCTATCACTATCTCTATCTCTCTGTGTCTATATAACACACAGACACACACAACTATGAGATTTTTAACAAATAAACCACCAATGTCGCTAATTTAATAATAATGTTATATTCAGTATGGCCATAGTACAGGGATTATAGGTGCAGTTATGTGTGTGTGTATCATTAATTCTTTCAAGTAGTTCAAAAAGAATATCCGGTTTTAGTAAGGAAATTTATAGCATGTTGGTTGAAAGAATGTTGGGGTAACTCTCTCTCTCTCTCTCTCTGTGTTTATATACACACACACAGACACTCACTTATGGACCTTCTAACAAATAAAACCACCAAGTACGCCTCAACAGTTGATAATAAAGTTAGATTCCAAGACTTCAGGAGAAAGTATCCTCTTGATACTTACAGCGTAGAGAAAGACCTGACCATCATCCATTGTTTTGAAGGACATTGATGTCTCTCTGTGCTGCACAGTGAAAAAGAATTAGCCATAATACGTAAGAAGTTTTGACATTACTGAGCTGAGAAGTCATTGGATGACATTTATAAGTAATACACAAGTAGAACTGCTTACGACTACAGATGCTATTCCAGGAAAGAGGCCGGAACATATGATTGCACGAACCAGTGACTGGTTGTGACTTAATCTATTATTAGTTCTGACATCTACATCTAGCAATCCAGCATCTTTCAAAATGAAACTAAATTGCTTCCGAACAGAATGGATAGCTTGAAGCGTTTGGGACGAGAGGAAATTCCTCCAGCAATATTCGTATGCAGATCCTTCTCTTTCGGCATCTTTCCATCCTTCATAGGCACGGACTAGAGCCATATGATCACTGTAATCCTTTGCCGAGAATCTTGATTTCGCTGTTCCCGCTAACTAAATTCAAGAAAGAAGGTGTCATAAACTTTGAATGAATGTGTATATAATACGACAAACAAGCAATGCTAGAGATACTAGTACTGATATGGTGTACTACTGGCAAAACACAGTTTGATTACTTGGATTGATTAATCTAGCACTAAACAAAGAAGTTCTGCTATTAGAATATAGATATGGTAGGTATCCAGCTATTCTATTGCTATAAGAATGATACAAACGAAAGTTTAGCATGTGAATTAATCATGGGGTTTATGAGAATTTCAGTTTCCCCCTTATTTATTTAATATTATTGTTGTTTCTTTTAATTTGTTTTAAGTTTGTTCTGGCTGGTTAAAGGGTTCATAAAGAATGATCAAGAAGATGTTTACTTAACAGCATCTGAAAGCATTCAATTAGTATCGCAGCTTGTCGGATGCAGAAGAGGTAGAAGAGCATCATCAAACTGTTAACACACTTCAAAATTCCAATGGGAATGTTTAAGCCAACTGTTGCAAATGGATATGTCTTCAAAGGTCTCTCCAGTCATCAATTCCCTCCAACATAAGTCTCACCCATATACAAATATAAACAGAAGATAACACAAGCAGTTCATGGGGGTTTCAAAAAAATTCTGGCAGCATCTCACAGACCTGAAGCCTTAATGCAAATCATGTGAAAATATTTTGAGTGAATGCCTTCTATCATTCGAAATCACTAAACAACTACACAAGCATGATCGCATAAATTTAATTCATATAATTTCTTGTTGATATTCTCCACTTTTTTAAGTTTGGGGGGTTAGAAAACAAAGCATAGTTTGTTATGTGAATGTCATGCACTAGAACTCATCTATTTCCCATATATCTTTCATTTTGTTTTATTTTTCTGGAAATTCCAAGAAGGGGAGTTATTAGTACTAGCTGAAGCTTTTTTGGTGTATACTTATCCCATATATAAGTTGTGAACCCCATCTGAGACAGATATAGCATGCCAAAGGCCCATATAATCTTCCACGGAAATGTGCCACTAACAATCTTGGGTGTTATAGTGAAACTATTATATATGTATTTTGAGCATAGCATGTAGTAGAGCAGAAAATGGAGAACTCTCGACAAGCTTCGACTGAACCTTGAATGATCAAATTTTGGCAGTAGCAAAGTGTTCTGCTCATGCCATCTAAGGGAAATTTTCTAAACGGTAACCTTGTAGCAATTTATGATTAAGCTTCATCAGTTAAGTGCAGTTCGAGTTATAATTTTTTTTTTTTTTTTTTGTAATAACTCATGATGCAGGTTCACATGTCTTAGTTTGTACTTTATATGCTACTAAATCTTTCAAAAAGTCCAGAAATCTCTAGGATGTCTCAGCTATCAAACGGATGATGCATCAGGATATTGGCCTATTGGGGTTTCAGATACTAAACAAGTGAAAAGAAGCGAAGAGAAGCGCATAATGACAATCTAACAGGTAATGCTCTCAGTTTAGTGCTTACATCCTTTTTATCTTGAGGCAAAAGAAAAGGATCCCTGACACTGAGTCCAGCCACGATCGTCAGAACAGGATCAAAGCAACGAAATATGGCACCCATGACTAGCATTTTCCCTAGCTTGGGGTCCAAGGGAAGCATGGAAAGAAATTCTCCTGTTTGGAAAATAAAGAATGAATAGAGAATTGATAACACGAGAGAAAGAGTGAGAGAGAAAGAGGAGTGTGTATGTGCTTCTGCGCCTGTGCGGTGCATACCATATATGATTTCTTGTTATATCTATTTTGCTATAGACATAATAGGGAAATTGCAGACTAACCAAGATGAGTAAGATTTTCGTTTTCATCTAACGCTCCAATCATCTTCAGGAACTCAATGGCATTTTGGACCTATAACAAATGGAAGTTGACAAATTGCATTACCCACAAAGAGGCAAACATATCAAAAACAAAAAAATGGTACCATGTGAAAATAAATGAACAAAATATCTGGTTTATGTATAACTCTTGAATCTTGAGACATCAATCATGGCAATTTTAGGCTCAAAGAGTGCCTGTGGACCAAGGACATAAAATCTTAACTCTCCCTTAATAGAAAGAAAGGACGAGTAAGGACGAGTGGAAGTCTCATGAGTGGCAGAACGAAGCAGCCCAAGCCTTGATCTGGACTGTTACGAGTGATGTGGAGCCTACTTGGGCTTTGTGTGGGTACACTAGAGTCTTAATTCATGCTTCATTGCATTAATGCTACTATTTCTTTACTTGGTATCAGGTGTATTGTCGGAGTTTTCTTTTTTGCTGAATATGGATAGTGAAGGCCAGTTGATTTTAATAAAATTATGTGGATTAAAGAATTGGCATGTGTCATAGTCAAAGTAATTATTTTCCAACAATATCAGAATTTGGTATATATGGTCTACAGGTTGTTAAAAAAAACTCTTTAATCAGCAGAGATCATTGAATGCAGAAGCTTCCAAGAAACTTTAACTATTAAGTGCAGAAAGCATGGCCAACCCCAGATGTGAATACGTGATGCCTATCTGATATTTTTTTTTCTCTATCCACTTTTCTGTAATATACCCCTTCTCAATCAGATTCGGACTTGATACTCATCTGTTAACCCTAAAAAACAGAAACTGGAACATCCAACAGGTCTCTCGAACCTCTGAGATCAGATACATATTTGCGATATGATAAAGGCTTGATACTGTTTCATTTTGATTGGAAAAGAAAGTTTCGTAGAAAACAAATGAATACAGATGTTGATAAGAATTCACCATAACAACCAGAAAAGAAAATGCTACCAATAAAAAACCAAAAGAAGACATAGACAACCAACAAACAATACCCGCAGATTCTGCGAAAGAAGGGAAAAAAACAATTACTCAACCCTACAACCTAGACTCCCAAAACAGTCAACAAAATGACCATCTAGAGCGGAAGACTTGGACAAAAAAAATCATTACCCCCCTCCCCGGCCTCTCCAAAACACACACACACACCACCTCTCCTCTTAAGTCGCATCTCTCCATAACTTACAGAGGACATCAACCTTAGCATCTCTCTGACCCCTTGGTCTCCCTTACATATGGCCGATGAACACCAACACTCATAGAACCCCCTGACGGACTTACCAACTTGACCCCCAATTGAGAAAGGACTCGATCAGGTTCCCTAGTGTCAATCCCCTTTCCTAAGGCTCAATGGACATGACAAGACCTCTATTCCTTTCCCACTCTTGCACAACACGTAAATTCTGGCACTTCTTATTTCCAATTTGATCCATTTGAATCATCATTGATAAGGGGTAAATCGGTTGCACTCTTATCCTCATCCTCCGGCCCCACCTGCTCCTCTTGCAACTTTATCTCAAGCGGAAGAAGCAAAGCCGCCCAAGATTTCCCATCAGCAATCCCTCATCATCGGTCATGCACCGACTCACCCTCCATGTCAGAATATGCGCCCAGCCATCTGCCTCCAAGTCTTCATTTTCATTGCACACATTTGGATTAACATTATGTCATACTCATACCAGATCTTCCTTAATATCTGCAAGTTAGTTAGAGACTGAACAATACCCTGATTAGCAATCTCCTGTTTTTTTTTTTGATAGGTAAGTGTGACCCCTTTGTTGGTGCGAGGATTGGAACCAAGGACCTCAAGGTCTTTGCCCGAGTGCCCTTTCCATCTCTTGTTTATTATCCCCTCCAATAAATTGAGCATCACCTTTGCAAAAACTTGTCGAACAATCCTCCTGAAGTCTCCATTAGTGAGTATGCCCTTGACAATTAAATCCTAGTCCACATTCACCACTGTACTGACTCGGCCTGACTAGCTCCTTAACAACACCCACAGAATCTCGTTAGCGGGGTACTCAGACCAATTGCTCAGTAACTTGGAGCTTTTCCCATTCGTGAGGTAACTGTAGTTTTCCCCCCTTTCCGAGTAACTTGAAGCTCTTCCCTACTAAAGGGGCCACTTGGCAATTTTTCCATTGCAGGGTAACTAGGGGTGAAAGTTGAAACACTAGGAAAAGTGGAAACATTTCAACAGAGATCCTGGAGGGAAGACCCAAAGGAATGAACAAACACCAGGTGAAAATGTATCTCCTGTGACCCATTAGGACAGAGAGTGGTAGCAACAGCAATTACGCACCATCTAAAAGTGGGTCATACTGCAAAGTTTGGGTAAGTTCCCCTGTAGCATTGGGGCCATTGGCACCGGAGCTAGAAACTTTGAGGTCAATATCGTTGAGGGCTGGTCCTATGATACTGGAGGTGGTTATCATGGGGTAGCTCTATGATTAATATAGATCCATAATAGCTTCATATTTTCATTTTAGGTGTATTTACGACACATGTGGTGATGATGTGACCACTGCCAAATCCCCAAATATAGTTATTTCTTGAGTCTCCCCTCACATAAAACTTAAGAAAGGAAACTCGTGAATGAAAGCAAGTCCAAAAAGATGAGAAAATATCTGAAGGAGACTCCTTGAGCAATAGCACAAGGAGTGATAATGTTGATAGCTCACTTCCTATCAATAATAAAGCTGCCCATCTTATTCTCACATTTTTGGAAAATATCTAAAGGACTCTCACATTTTGAAGCATCTTATTTAAATAACATCAGAGCAAGGTTATTTCTTATCATTGAAAATCCAGGATCAAGAACTTCCATAAGTGTCATGATTTTGTTGAATGAGATCTCATTGAGTTTCCATGGAAAAAAAATTTAGATGGAGCAATAGAGTTTCTAAAGTTTTTACATCTTTTTTCTGCACCAGATCCAGTTTAGGACAAGTGGGTCAGATGCAGACTAGTTCTGTAGTTCATTATGTCGATATACTGATTGGCTTGTTTGTGCCGGTTCACTAACACTTTTAGGACTAGGGGTAATTTTTTTATTTTTTTTTTGATAAGTTCACCAATGGGATTCTAGCAATATCAATAGACTAGAAAACCCTAACATTAACAGTAATTGAACCCATTCAAACCTCTTTTTTTAACCCATACAAACCTTGGTACTAATAATCTCCAATTACTCCTAATGTAGCATTCTATCATCTCTAAATAAGAATACAAGCGAAGTAAGAATTCAGTTCCAATGCCATTATCGTTCTTCTTGCGTGCTGCATCACAATTTCTCTGTACAGAAGTGAATTTTGGACCCCCTAGAAGAACATGTACAATGGGGACGAATAGCAGTATACCCCTACAGAAGCCAATCACCACTTCTGTTAGAACTATTGTGGGTCTCTTTGGTATAAGATATATGTTTGGGGGTCTTGATGTATATTGTATTATGACAAACATATATAAACATCTTTGCCTAACCGATTTAGGTTATGACTTCACTTCATTCTCATTTCTTCTCTTTTCTCTTTACATTCAACACGGTATCCGAGCGGGAAATCTAATAATCTCCTGATTGAATCCAACACCTTCTCTCTTTTTTCTTTCTTTTTCGGTTTTTTTCAACCCTTGCTCGTCTAATGGTTTGACGAGACAGTGCTTGTTCAACCTAGGGTTTGCATTGCTGGAGGAGGTGCGACGTGTTTTCAGGGTCACAGCCTAGGCAGACCCTAGGCAGAGTGTGTCGCCCAGCCCAGGTGACCTGCCTGTCCAATCGCCGCCACCGGAGGTCGACGGAAACAGCCTCACACACCCCACGCACCAGCGTGTCGCCGGAAAGTTCTTGGACCACCACTGATTAGTTCGCCTATGCTTGTAGATTACTAATCCGAGGTTGGTTTCCAGATTCGACTTGTTTTTTGGAGGATTTTTTTTGGCTTGGTTGGTAAGTTATATTCTCCGTTTATCTCTGTGATTTGCTGGTTGAATTCTAATGTCGACATCAGGGAATACCAAGTCTAAAACTGTGGTATCTGGGGTTATTTCTACTAGTACAAAGCTTACGGACAAGATATTAACTAGTAAGAATTACTTAATGTGGCAGCGGGTGGTTGAAATGAGTCTAAAAGGGAAGAATAAGGAGTCATCTTACCACGGTTAAAACAGATTATGTTGCGTAGGTCCGTGAAGATGCTCATTTGTATTGGAAGCTTATGAATTCTATGAATGATGAGACTACCGAATTGGTGGCCACTACTTGCACTATTCGTTATATGTGGGATTACTTAGTTGTGGTGTACGGTAGCAATGATAACATCAATCGGATGTATGACTTATCATGTTCTATGTTTCGTCACGATGAACAAGGTTGTAGTGTTATCTAGTATTTTGCGGACTAGACGACTCATTGGAGTTCTTTGCTTCCTTTGAGTACCGATGTTAGTACTATGCGACACAACGAGAGCACCTGATTATCCTTGGATTTCTAGCTGGTTTGAGACCCGAGTTCAGTACTGCTCGAGTACTCGCTCACAGATCATGTCTGGCACGAGTGTTGACTCTCTTCTGGATGTGTTCTCTCCTGTGCCCAGTTGAGTCTACTTCAGTTGGTACCACCGGTAGTATTAATGATTCTTCTACACTTGTGAGTCAGATATCTCACCACCACCGAGGTCATGATACCGGTGGTCGTTCTACAATAGTGGAGGTCGTGGTGGTCGTTCTACAATAGTGGAGGTCGTGATGGTGGTCGTGGTGGCCTCGGTGGAGGTAGGGAGAATAAAGAGGTTCGCAGTTATTACTGTGGGGATATGAATCATGTGATTCATAATTGTTGGAACCTTCATGGTAAACCATCTAGGGATCGATATGCCCATATTGCCTCTAACACTGAGTCTGCCTCCCCACCCATCCCTCAACCTACCGAGGGTAAGGTGATATGGATGACTAATGATGAGTTAGCACGACTTGTTTGCCTCACAGAACACCAGACTATCATCTGCAAACAATAGATGACACAGCTAGGTCACCTGAATTATCAACCCGAAACCCCTGTATGAAACCTCCAGCCACTGCCTTGTCCAGAAGACAACTCAAAGCCTCCATAATGTCTAAAAATAGAAATGGGGAGAGAGGATCCACTTGTTGAAGTCCTCTCGAGCTCGAAAAAAAATCCATTGGATCCCCGTTTACCAAGATTGGGAATCTAAATGGAGATGCAAAAAAGAATCTAACATCTCCGTTTCTCCCCGAAACCCATCCTGGACAGTAGATAAATCAGAGAGTCCCATTCAACTGATCATAAGCCTTCTCTATGTCGAGCTTGCTAAGTAAGCCTGGGATCCCACTCTTCACCCTAGCATCAACCACCTCGTTAGCAATTAGAATATTAGAGAAGCATCTAAAATCTGGTGATCTCCCACAAAAGCATGTTGGGATTCTGAAACCACCTTCCCAATTACCCTCTTGAACCGATCTGAAAGCACCTTCGCTACCAGCTTGTACATTTCCCCTACAAGACTGATGGGCCTAAAATTCTTCAACTCTTCCACGCCTTTCATCTTCAGAATGAGAGCAATGAAGGAAACATTACGACTTTCTCAAAACCCCACGAATCAAAGAACGAGTGGAACACTTCCATGATGTCAAGCCTAATCACTTCCCAGTGCTTGAAAAAAGCTAAGGAGAACCCATATGGACCCAGAGCTTTATCCCCTTTCAGATTTTTTAAAGCTGCGACTACTTCCCCTTCGGAAAAAAGTTGCTCTAAGGAGAGCATTTCCTCCTACGTCAAAGAATTAAAACTTGTCCCATCCAGATTCAAGTTCGATCCCCCTCCTGTTGAGTAGAGCTCCTGGTAGAAATTAACTATCCCTTGTTTGATTTGAGCCTGATCTTCTATCACTGAATCTCCAAACTTTAGTTTCTTGATCTGATTATAAATTTTGTGTGCACTTGTCATTCGATGAAATAATTTGGTGTTCCTGTCTCCTTCCTTAAGCCACAGAACTCGGGATTTCTGTCTCCACTCTCCAATAAATTTCTTCTTTAACCAGAAGCCTACTTAGCTCGGTCCGAGCCTCCTAGCGCTTCAACTCTTCTTCATCTCCTAACCCTGCCCTTTCCAATCATCCAACCTCTTAATCTCCTCCATAGCCACTTCGATTTTTCCTCAATCTTCCCAAATGTCTACTTGTTCCATATTTTAAGGTCCTGCTTCAATAATTTCATTTTCCTAAACGGTAGCATGGTTTCATTACCGTGCGTTACTTTAGCCAATGGGTTTATTGCTCCATTCATCTCTTTCATTATCCTCTGTTTTCTATATTCCTGGTTTTCCTTTTAATTTATTGTCTATTAGCAAGTTCACTTGTGATCATAATTGTGATGTCTTCATTTTTCTCAACTCGTTGTGTCGTTATGCTCCAGATTTAGGTTACGGCTTCTCCGACTTCATTCTCTTTTCTTCTCTTCTCTCTTTACATTCAACAACTTCCATAGCACCGGAGATGTGATTGATAAAGACGGATATCAGAGGCTTGATAGAGGATTGATATATCCCTTTGGCCACACATAGCATTCTTGCTGCAAATGAACAACAAATCGTTCATGAACAAGCTTGTGCTCAGCTGGTTATTCAAATAATTAAACGAAACACGAGAATAAATTTTGCGGTTGTTAATTAAATGAGCCGAGCTTGAGTATCAACTTGAACTTGTGAGCAGGCTTGGAATCTTGATCAGCTCGTATAATTTATTATAGATAATTTATATCTTTGTACACATACATTTTAAGAATATTTTAGTTAGACAGTTATGAGTTATGATTGTTTATTGCTGGAAGTAGTCAACAAAATATAAAATACACAAATTTATTAACAAGTGAAAATTTATTTTTTTTGGCAAGTAATAAAACAAGTGAAAATATAAGCTCAAGCCTCAAAGATGCCGGCGACTTCTCCAACCATTGAAAACCAGAGCTCCAATCCCTCCATGACATTTTTAATCATAATTCAGCACATTAGCGAGCTGAGCCAAGCCAAGCGTGAGCTTATTAAAAAGGTCTCAAGCTCGGCTTGTTTACCTTAAGAAGCCTGAGTTTAGGAGGAAGTCTCACGACACAAGTCTGAGTCAATTATTCTAGCTCGTGATGAGTTCAAGCTGAGTCTTAAATTATGTAATGAACCGTCATCGGGCAGTGGCAACAACCTATTCCCATGATTGAAGACTTCCATGGACATGAGGCTAGGAGGCTCGGAATTGGCTCGTTCATTTGTAGCCATAGCACATCCATTAGGAGTTATTAGTCAATACATGCACAAGCCAAGTCCTGTCATCTTCAGGCAGCCATCCATATCTTAATGTACATGATGTCAGCCCCAGAAAAGGTATTTCGCTTGGCAAAGCATGGTTACATATGATACGATGGCATTCCTAAGGATATCAAGAAAGAATAATTGGTCCGAAAGACAGGGGAAAATCACTTACAGCCAATGGCGCTGGTGGTTGCAGAGCAGCTGAAAGGAATTCTCCAATACTTCCAATCTGCAAACTTTTTATTTGCAAGCAGAGAGAATTTAAAGGAGTCCTCAAAAGTTCAGGAAGTTGATATTGAGCAAAAGCCTCGTATACACATTGGGGATACAGGTGATAGCACTCGCCTGGTTGCACACGGCCAGCTCTACCTCTTCTCTGAAACCGAAAAATAACAGCAAAACCAAATATTTTATTTACAATAATGGTGGAAAGAACTACCAGAAGATAGTAAGAGCATAGAACAAACTATCACATCCATAGAGAATATCTCGAATTCCTTGATTGATATAGATGCAAACAACTAAAAATGACAAGGGCCATAAGACAAAATGACCCACTGTTAAAAAAAATAATAAAAACAAACCTTCAATGTTAAGTGAAATGATTTAAGAACTCAGTTATATGTCAAACCTATTGACATTTTATGTGCTTTTCAGATATTAAAGAGTGCACTTATGCCTTTTAAATCTACTTTAGTTATAGGCCAATCAAATTGCTTGAAATAAGAACTCAATCACGACCATCAAAAATCAATGTTTTTGTCTACAAACTATAGGATATACTCCCTCCATTCTAGGCAAAGAGTCCACTGTTCCATTTTGAGATGCTTCAGTTAAGGAGTCCACTTTTAAAAATTTAGGCATAGATTTCTTAAAATTTCTAAATATACCCTTCTTTTCAATTTTATTCATATACAATCAAACAGCTATAATGAACAAATATTTACCATCTCACACTACTCTCAATCTCCCTTCAAATCTGCCGTCAACAATGTCTCGAAACCACCTCTCAGGTGGATTACAAATTTCATTATGTCCAGATCCAAACACACACGCTTACTTTCATTCTCTCCTCAATTCAATATTCCCTCCATCAGTACATAAATCATGTACATGGAATTACGATCATTAACTCCAGCAATCAAACCTTTACACACAACAAAGTCAACTTGCTTTCAGTTTGACCGAACTGTGATTTTTTTTTTCTATAATTCAAATTCATTGGGCTTCATATTCGTTCTGCAAAGTGGAATGGGTTAATAATTGAAGGAGGAGAGATTAGGGTGTTGACTAATTATAGGAAGGGAGGAGGAGGAGGGTCAACACAAGAACTTGAGTCATCTTCCCCTGTTTCGGTTGAGCTGAAACTGTCGGTTGAGCTGAAACTGTTAAATAACCAACTCATCTAAAAGCTTAAGCTGTTAGATAGGGGCTCAACAATGTATATCAAGCTTAACAGAAACATATTTTGAATGAAGCCCAGCCCGATCATGTGCTTGCCGACGCTCAACAGCTTGATGAATCTGTTGTCATTCTATGGTATGACATCTCAGTTTTATTAGGTTTTTTTTATTAAGTAAGATATATTAAAAAACAGGTGTCAAATCAGGAGACGCATTAGGATGACCCTCACCAGGAGTATATAGATATCGACAAAATTAACTGACATATAGACTGTCCAAAAAATCTACAAATGAGTTCTCCAAGGACGGAGCGACCAGAGCACCAAAAAATAGGGTCTGGGTGGCCCTCTCGTTCAATCTGTAATTCCTCTCATTCTGCCGTCCAGCAAATAGCCAAATGGTCCGCATCCCAGCAGCTGCTCCTCTTTCTTCTCTAATACTATGACCATCCAAAAAGAAGATCCCTGATCAAGCTAGGCATGACCCATGAAATATGAAAAAGATTAAAAACATAGTCCCAAATAACCTTCACTATTGGGCAATGAATAAGCTGATGATTGATAGACTCCCCATCCCTTTTGCACATATAGCACTAATTTGCATAGATCTTTTTCCGATCTCAAATTATCCCCTGTAAGAATCCCACCCTTACCAGCTTCTCACATAAAAAAACTAAAAAAGTCACTCTGGATGGCGCCTTTGTCTTCCACACTGGCCAAGGGAACACTTCAGAATTGCATGTAAGCTTTTCATAGTAGGACTTAATAGTAAACATACCATCCCTTGCCTCCTTCCAACAGACTTTATCTTTGCTGGCCCACCATCTCCAATTCCCAGTCAAGTAAGTTCCTGCGAAAAACTAGACTCCAGATTGCTTTACCATTTGCAAAACTTAGAACTGAATTGACAAAGGCTTGTTGATTAAATGATACATTGAAAGCGAAGGGAAAGCTCACCGTAATTCCATATCCCCACTCCATCTATCACAACAGCAGAAGCGAATGGAATTTCCATTACCTATTTCAAATGAGAGAAATTGTTTGAACAACGCACACCTCTTGCTTATGACCTTCCACAATCTAACCCCGTAAGACAGCTAAACCTCTTTGGGGAACCACGCGGTCCACGCATGGTCACCTACCCCATACTTTCCCACCACCACACTTCTCCACAGAGCCTCCTTATCCACCAAATATCTCCACAACCACTTACCCAACAAAGCAGTATTAAAAGCCCTCGACCTTTTGACCCATAACCCTCGGCTCTTTTCAGATTAGAGCACACGGAATTCCAATTAATCAAGTCATATTTTCTATCATCCTCTGTCCCCTCCCACAAAAAATATCTTTCCAATTTTTCGAGCCTCTTTGCCACCAAGGCAAGAAGGGTGAAGACTGACATGAAATACGTAGGTAAGTTTGCTAGAGTGGTTTTTATCAGAATAAGCTCACCCCCTTTTGATAACAAATATCTCTTCCAACCTGCCAATCTTCGTTCGAATTTTTCGATGACCGTATTCCAAATGACTTTGCTGTTATAGGCTACACCGAGTGGGAGGCCAAGGTAACACATTGGGAGAGAAGCTCTCTTACATCCAAAAAAGGTAGACAGCTCTTCGAAATTCTCTATATTTTCCATTGGGAAAATTTCGCTTTTAGCAATATCTCTTTTGAATTTAATAGTTTAGTTTTGGGTAATTTTTATTTTTTTTAAAACTTGCAAAAGGCATTTGTGAGACATCAAAACATGGACTCTTTGCCTGGACCAGATAGACTGTTATATTTGATAAAGAAACAATGTGTAAGCTTCTCCAAGTGCTTGGTATCAAATCGAACCAGATTTCATGCCGCTGCTGTAAAAAGATAAATTACAGACACTGGATCAAAAAATTCTCCTGAAATTTTCACCCAAATATGACCCCTGGCACCAATTTTCAGAAAGGCACACCATGGTGCAAGAGTCTCTTGGAATCTTAGCTGCAAGGCGCTCATTATTGAAACTGCATCCATTTTTAAGTAAACTGAGCTTTTATTTGTTATATGAAAATATTCAAGTCTCAAATTCAGCAACTCATCTAATTATTTTATTGATAAGAATGATAATACCAGTGGAGCTATTTGGGATGTGTATTTTCAGGAACTCCGTGCGTTCTGCCCACTATTTTTTTCTTTTCTCCTCTAGTAAGTTATGGGGTACTGGCTATTCTCTTCCCGCTGGTAAACACCTCTCTCTCTCTCTCTCTCAAGATTTCTCACTTCCTAGTCTATCCTGTTTGTTGAGTCATGGATGTTACGTTTTTTCATGCTGGTAGAAAGTCCTTCGATGTGATCTTTTTCGAAGGTAAGGATGGTTTGTGGTTTCAATGGTTGGAGCGTAGTCGAGGTAGAGTTCATAAGATTGATTTATCCTTAGATGAAGTGCTTTGGGTGTGTGAATGGATGGCAAAGGCTTCATCAATCAGGGAGGTTTTTTGGAAGAAAAGAACAGGGAAAAGGCGAGAGGTGATGGTGGCAAAGGAGTGGAACATACACGGTTTTTTCCTGTGTATCTCAGCCAAAGGGATTGGTAGTCCCACAAAGATCCTCATTCCTGCAGTGGACAAGGATGGAGGGTGGGACATGGTGGCCGGAAAAATTAGTAGGTTCGCACTTTCTAAGCAGGTACCTGTGAAGAAGCAGCAGAGGTCATACAAAGAAGCGGCAGAAATTCCCCCTTGGCCTGATTTAGAACTGGCAGTCTCTAACAAAGTAGTGGGGATTAATACCGACTTCGAGATAGAAGAAGAGTCTTGTAAAGGTAATATGGACTTCTTGGAGAGGTGCCTTGTAGGGTGGGTGGATGGTTATCAAGGAAATGCACAGAATCGTGACGATATACAACGTTGGGTCGATTCTAAATGGAAGTCTCCAGGCGGTGTTCGAGTTAAGGAGATGAATGTGCCGTACTTCCTCTTCGAATTCCCTTCCAAGATAGAAGCCTCAAGAATCCTTAACGAAAGAGAATGGGTGATTAACCATGCTCCGTTAATTCTTGATCACTGGAGTCCGTCGGGGTGCTGTAATAGAAAAGATCGTAAACCAAAGGAAATTTGGATTAGGGCTATGGGTCTCCCCCTTCACTTGTGGGGAATGGAAGTCTTCAAAAGGATTGGACAATTTTGTGGGGGTTTCGTGACTGTGGATGATGCAACTCAGAAGAGACAGGATTTGAGATGGGCTCGTATCTTGGTACAGTATAGTGAGAATTTTCCGGCAAGGGTTCGAATTAAGATGGGGGCGAGTGTATATTCAGTTCCGATCTGGGCTGAAACCGACGTTCTCTTCCATCTTTCTCAGCTGCAAGACGATGGCAGAAGTGGTGGTAGCTTTCCGACGGCGGCGGTAGACGGGGCGAACTTCGGAGTCAGTGCTCGTTGTCGGGATTCGAAGATTGCAGGTCAACGTTCGTTTCCTGCAAGTTATCAGTCGGACGCTCACAGAAAAAGCTGGGGGAGCACGTGGGTTTCAAAGAATTTGAATTTTAAACCGTCTAATGTGAACGACGCCGTTGGAGGAAGAACTGATCGCCAAATGTTGCGTACAAGGATAAATAATTTTTGGGCTGGAAAAGATAAAGGAGGACAAAATATAGGAAGAGGCCCATGGTGCAATGCAAAGCCCATTAAAAAAGTTTGGGTGGCCCGTAACATTAATAAGGAGTTTGTGAAGGATAGTATTGGAGTGTCTATGGATGATAGGGCTGGGCCTTCCAACTGGGCTTCTACAGGGGAGTTACCTGTTTTTAATGGAGAAGGATCGAGTGGCCGGGGCAATCCAAGTACGCCTATCGGTTCAAAGCATAGACCCATTAATATCATTCAGGAAGAGGCCAGTAAGCAGTCTTTCGTTCAGCCAGGACCTGAAGACCAGAGTCATCGCGATAAAGTCAACGACGGTTTTCACGATACGAACATGGCGACGCCGAAAGGTAAGGAAAGTGCACGAGGTGATAAGAGCGGGGTCAATTGTTGTATGGCGGAGGAAGACCAAGCTCAGACATCGCATAGTACGAGCAGAGATGTTGTTGATGGAGAGTTTCGGGCTAGTGGTGAACCGAAGGAAGTCGTCTCCCTTGCTAGCAACGTATCGGAAGAAATACCAAAGGAAAGAGACTGCCTGACGGATTTGCAGGTCTCGAAATTTCCCCCAAATGAAGACTGTACAAGGACGTGTAGTGTTGATGGAATGGAAAAGGATGAGGAGTTGATCAGAGGTACATACCCGAAGGACAGAACTGAGGAGGTTGTAATTTGTAGCCCAATCTCAATGATCAGACCTGAGGAGATTAAGGAACAGAAGCTGCTGACTGATGGGGAGTCCAACAAAAAGATGTCTGCATGGGTGAGTAAGAAGGCTAAAGGTGTCGTAAATGTTTTGGGAGTCTACTGCAAGGGTCACGAGGACAAAATTGTGAACATATTATTGGAAATGGAAAAGGGTAAACTGTCTGTTGGTAAGAAGGTGGGAACCAGTCGAACTAAGGCTAGGGGTGCTGAGAGCAGGGAGGTAAAAAATTTATATTGTGGCATTAATTTTGATGGGACTGCAGGGAGGAGTGGCAGGGGGGCCGGGAAAGAAAAAGTTAATTAGTTGTGATATGGATTTTAACTTAATCAGCTGGAACGTATGGGGTTTGAATGATTTCAGGAAAAGGCAGATAGTCAAGGCAGCTCTTAGCAGATGGAAGCCTTCTGTAGTATGCTTACAAGAAACCAAAATGGATCATATGGACAGAAACATAGTGGACAGCATAGTGGGATGTCGGTGGATGGACTGGGTTCATTTAGATGCAGTTGGTGCTGCGGGGGGTATTCTGGTTATGTGGGACAGCAGAATTTTAACGATTGAAGATCACGTGATAGGAGTTTTCTCAGTTTCGTGTCTATTTAAGCGGGTTATTAATGACTCTCGATGGGTGTTCTCTGGAGTCTATGGCCCTTGCTCTGACAATCAACGGGCAAACCTGTGGACTGAATTGACCTCTGTTAGTCTTAAATGGAATCATCCGTGGTGTGTGGGAGGGGACTTTAATGTGGTTCGTTTTCCTTGTGAGAGAAGCCGGGGTCAAATGTATACTCATGCTATGGAGGAATTTAACGATTTCATAAATAACAGGGAATTGATGGACTTGCCTTTGGAGGGGAATTCTTTCACCTGGTTCCGAGGAGGGTCGGATCGGCAATGTTCAAGGCTTGACACGTTTCTTCTTAGCTCTGATTGGGAGGAAAGGATAGGGGTCTTCGTTCAAAGGACTCTACCTAGGGTGGTGTCTGATCATTCCCCTATAATTCTTCAGTTTGGGGGTGACAAGGGTAGAAGGAAAACTCCATTCAGGTTTGAGAACATGTGGCTAAAAGCTCCTGGTTTTAAGGATTGGGTGAGATCAAAATGGGATTCTTACGAGGTAGTCGGTAAACCGTGTTTTCGAATTGCAAAAAAATTGAAGCTTCTAAAGGATGATCTCAAGATTTGGAATAAGGAGGTGTTCGGGAGGATAGAAATCAGAATTAAGCAAGCTATGGAGGAAGTCAAGTGCCTGGATGCAAAGGAAGGGGAAGGATCTTTAGAGGAATCAGAAGTAGCACGTCGTGAAGAGCTTAAGCTGGAAATCAAAAGATTGCTCATCAGTGAAGAGATAAGCTGGAGGCAAAAATCCAGGGTTTTGTGGCTTAAAGAGGGCGACAAAAATTCAAAATTTTTCCATAAGATGGCTAATGCGCACAAAAATTTCAACCAGATTAACAAGCTGAAAATTGATGGTTTTGTGACGGAAGATGAGAACCAAATCAGTAGAGGCTTTGTAGAGTTTTATCAAAAGTTGTTCTCGGAGGACAGTGGGAGAGTGCTGGATGTAGGAGGGATCACTTTTAACAGCCTGATTGAGGAGGACAGGAGCTTCTTAGAGCAAAGTTTTAATGAACAAGAAGTGGTGGAGGCATTGGGTAGTTTGAAAGGTGACAAGGCCCCAGGACCTGATGGTTATACCCTTGAGTTTTTTAAACATTGCTGGGGATGTGGTTAGAGTTGATGTTATGGAGGTCTTCCGCTCCTTCTTTGAGGAGGAGGGATTTGAGAAAAGTCTTAATACAGCGTTCATTGCTCTTATTCCCAAAAAGAAAGGGGCTGAGGAGTTTAAAGACTTCAGGCCCATAAGTCTTATTGGCAGTGTATATAAGCTGATCTCCAAGGTTCTGTCCAACAGAATGAGGAAAGTGATAGGCAAAGTAATTTCAGATTCGCAGCATGCTTTTGTGGGTGATCGTCAGATTCTGGAAGCAGCTTTGATAGCAAATGAAGTGGTTGATTCAAGGGTGCGGAGTGGAGTGCCAGGGATCCTGTGCAAGCTGGATGTGGAGAAGGCCTACGATCATGTCAGATGGAAATTTCTGATTCATATTTTGGATAAAATGGGATTCGGTGAAAAATGGAAGAAGTGGATTCTATTCTGCATTTCTACAGTCAGGTTTTCGGTTCTTATCAACGGTCAGCCTGAAGGTTTTTTCTCGAGCTCGAGAGGTCTGCGTCAAGGGGATCCTCTTTCTCCATTCCTTTTCATTGTGGTAATGGAGGCCCTCAGTCGCCTCATTGATAAGGCAGTCGCAGGAGGATTTATAAAGGGCTTTGAGGCGGGTAATGATCATGGTCGGGGGGTCTCTATTTCTCATCTCCTTTTTGCCGATGATACTTTAGTTTGCTGTGATGCAGACAGTGATCAGTTGGGCTGCCTCCGTCTCCTTTTGCTGATTTTCCAAGACCTTTCGGGCTTGAAGACTAATGTGTCGAAATGTGAGTTAATCCCCATAGGCAGAGTGGATAATGCGGAGGCTTTAGCTTCGTTCTTCGGCTGCAAAGTCTCTAATCTTCCTACTTCATACCTTGGATTACCTCTTGGTTCGTCTTTCAAGAACAGAAACGTGTGGAATTCAGTTTTGGACAGATTTGAAAGGCGGTTGGCAGGGTGGAAAAGACGGTTTTTATCCAAGGCAGAAAGACTTACTCTCATTAAGAGTACTCTTTCTAATCTTCCCACTTACTTCCTGTCGGTGTTTATGGGCCCTGTCTCAGTTTTAAAAAGGCTTGAAAAGTTAGAAAGAGATTTCCTATGGGAAGGAGACAAGGAGAAAGGAAATTACCATCTAGTTGAGTGGGAATCTGTGTGCTCTAACAAGGAAAATGGGGGTCTTGGAGTTAAAAATCTCAGATTGTTCAACAAGGCTCTGTTGGGCAAGTGGCTTTGGAAGTTTCTAGTGGATAAAGAGGCATTATGGAGGAGGTTAGTGGTGAGCAAATATGGAGCGGGTGATCATTTTTGGTTCCCAAAGAAAGTTCTGATCTCTCACGGCACTAGCGTCTGGAAAGGAATTACGGGAGTATGGAATGCAGTCATCAGGTTCATCAAATTCGAGGTAGGGCAAGGGAATCAAATCAGATTCTGGAAGGATTTTTGGTGTGGTACAAATACCTTGCAGCTGATGTTCCCTAATCTTTATAACATGGCAGTTAATAAGGAGGAAATGGTGAGTTCTTTGGTGGTCAATCAAGGGGTACAGATTTATGGAGTCCTGTTTTTCGCAGGAATCTGCATGACCGGGAGATTGACGAGGCAGTACAGTTCATGGATTTGCTCGGGGTTACAAGAGACAGGCTTTGAGTGAAGATAAAATTATATGGGAGGCATCTAGTAACAGATTGTTTTTACGTTAGATCTTTCTACTCGAAGTTGATTGAGAAGGAAAAAGTTCATTCCCTTGGAAGGTAATATGGAAACAAAAATCCCGATAGGGTAGCTTTTTTGTTTGGGAAGCAACAGGTGTCATATTGACGGGGGAAAATTTGAGATCTCGGGGTTTGACATATGTTAATCAATGCTACATGTGCAAAAGTGAAGAGGAAGATGTAAATCACTTGCTGCTTCATTGCCCGATGGCTAGGGAGCTTTGGAACTCCCTTTTTCTCTCTGCGGATGTCCCGTGGGTTATGCCCAGGACTGTTATTGATACGCTTCGGGGTTGGCCTTCCTTTACCAGGAATAGGAGTAATTTTGGAAGTATGCCCCTCGGCTATTTGGTGGACCATCCGGAAAGAGAGAAATAGAAGGGCCTTTGAGAACATTGAATCTGATCTGTAGGAATCAAAAGTCTTTTCACTTGTACTTGAGATTACGGTGCTTATCTGTTGACCCAACTTTAGAGGATCCTTTTTGTAATTAGGTTGGGGTCTTTTGGTTTGTAGTTTAGTGCATGTATACTTCCAGTGTACAAGTTAGCGTCTCCTTTTTTGACGCTTGTTAATAATACTTATACTTTACTTATCAAAAAAAAATATATATATATAAGATGGACCCGAGCAAAGTTTTAATTAGCTAAGAAGGTCCAAAAAAAGTATGAAGAGGTGTTTGCTAATAGAAACTTTTATGTTCTTGGTGATTGAGAGTCAAACTCGGAAATGAGTATTTGGTTTTGTGAAAGGGCCCTGGGGGAGGGGAGAGAGATTTCCAGTTCACTTAGTAATCTAATTGTACAATACTGAAGAAGAAAAATCCAATAACAACCAAGTGAAAAAAATGGCTTCATGAATTGCTAAAAGAAGAAATGCCTCTTACATTACGTTTTTCTGAATATGGATGTACTCAAATTTGCTAGTCAATCACAAATAGAGTTCTCTTCGAGTGCTTATTGCTCTCAATTCAACTTTTTTCTAACAGCGAATTTTCTCCTGTTTTATGTAGAACTCTACAAAGAAAAAAGGTATGGAAAAAATGCAATAGGTTGAGACTAATAAGGAGGAGAAGAACAATTACAAATTTGCCTTTTTTTCACAAGATGTAACGATTTGGATATAGGTTCATAATTAGACATTATAGTAATTAGCTTTTAATATATGGGCAAGCACAATCATATTATGTTAACTGTCAAGTTCATATGATTATGTGTGTGTCTATATATATATATACAAAGACTCCGGTGTGGATACTTGTACAAAAGTCTGGATACGGGAAAACCATGAAAATAATAATCCTTGAACCCAGTTCAAAAGAATCCGAATGCGGGTACTTGGACACCGCCTATGGTTGTATATTTTAGATTCCATGTACTATATTTTTATATTATGTGATGGATATGATATGAGTATATTAAATCTTTGGTTATCTATTTAAGAATAATTGTTTTTTATTTTTTGATAATCAAGTGTAAGCTCCTTTCACAGCGGCCTCTCCGGAAAAAGAAGAGGTAGGACTGGAGGGGTAGTGTACCGCCTCAATTCTCCAAGAGTATATTGTTCGAAGCAGCTCTTTCTTCAAAATCGGAAGAGACTTTTCCTCATTATCAAAAACCCTATGATTTCTCTCCCTCCAGATTGTCCAACACACCTAAAGGGACGACCTCCCAAATACAGATACTCCTGTTATTCCAAGCAATACTCCAGCACCTAATGAGCTCGAGAACAGAACTCAGCATTACCGAAGACACCTTGAACACGCACAGCAGTGTGTTCCACAAATCTGAAGCGACTGGGCAGTGAAGGAGAATATGATTCACACTCACCTCACTTGCCTTGAACATAAAGCACCTGTTAACAAAAGTAATACGGCGCTTCCGCACCAGTTAGAATAGCTTCATGAATTGCTTAGCCCCTCTCTTAGGAGCTACAGATTTCCACACTGCTTTCCAACAATCAGTGTTAAGCAATTTAAAATAGAACGATTTAAACGAAAATGTGTGCCGCTTTGCTCCTTTCCAGGCCCCCCTATCTTCCAAAGTTTCAACTTTCTGAGCTAGAGATTTCCACACTGCTTTCCAACAAACAGTGTTAAGCAATTTAAAATAGAACGATTTAAACGAAAATGTGTGCCCCTTTGCTCCTTTCCAGACCACCCTATCTTCCAAAGTTTCAACTTTCTGAGCATTTAGCAACTACATAAGCTGCAACACTGAATCAACCTCCCAGTGATGGAAATTCCTCCTGAATATTGGGCTCCAAATAGGTTTTCCATCCTCCAAAAATAACACCGAGCTAACCCTACAATCTTTATCCCTCGTGACCTCGAACAGATTAGGAAACACCTCCCTCAGCTTCGCATTACCTCACCATCTATCGTCCCAAAAACAGAACGACACACCGCTACCAATCTCAAACGCAACAAATTTCACAAAGGAACTCCACCCTTTTCTAATACCTTTCCACACTCCCACCCCATAAGGAGAATCAACCTCATTAGGATACCAGCAATGACCCCCTGCCCCGTATTTACACACCACCACATTTCTCCAAAAAGCTTCCCTATCCATAACATACCTCCATCACCATTTCCCCCAACAATGCCTCATTAAAAAGTTTTCTGATATGCAATCCTCCTTCTTCCACTCTAGCGCAGACCTTTTCCCAACTCACCAAGTGGAGTTTGCGACCCTCCGATTGACCTTCCCATAAAAAGTATCTCTCCAATTTCTTCAATCTTAGTCGCAAACAGTGGCAGGGATCACAAAAAGAGAAAGAAAGTATGTCGGTAAATTAGAAAGAGTATTCTTGATTAAAATCAACCTACCCCCTTGGAAAGGCGGTCTCTTCTACCCCGCTAAACGATACTTCAAACGTTCAATCACCGGATTCCACAAAGCACTACTTCTTGATGGGGCACCAATGGGAAGGCCTAGATATGAAGAGAGAAGATTAGCGACCTTGCACCCGAAGAAAGAAGCTAAATCCCCAATATATTTTTTTGATAAGAAAAGTATATTAAAAAGCATCAAACCAGATGACGCGTCCTTTGTTTACTAGAGGTACACAAACATCTACCCAACGGTAAGGCTATGCACAAAATCCACAAAAGAAAGACCAGTTGGGAGAAGGGAAGATTCTGTCTCAGTAGACCAATGAAGCAAAGTGCGCAAAAGACAGCTGAAAGGCTACTGAAGTTTCTTCATTGTCAAAAATTCTTCAATTTCTTTCTTTCCAAGTAATCCACAAAACCCCAATCGGAACTATCTCCTAAATATAATTACTCCTCCTTTGATTGTACCGTGACCAGCTCCAAAGCAACTCCCGAGCTGAGTTGGGCATCACCCAAGAGATCCCAAAAAATCCCAAAATCATATGCCAAAGAGCACGAGCAACTGGGCAGTGCATTAAAAGGTGGTTGACACTCTCTTCGTCCACTGTACACATATAGCACCAATTTACATAAACTATCCTTCTCTTTCTCAGGTTATCTCCGGTCAAAATAGCACCATGACAAGCCTCCCAAGCAAAAAAGGCAGCTCTACTTGGAGCACAATTTCTCCAAATGCCTTTCCGAGGAAACAAGACATCATTGCTTCCCGAAAGAATACGAAAATAAGACTTAAAAGTAAACATCATATTGTTCGATACTGCCATCTCAGGCTATGCTCCCTGCTTACATCAACTTGGAGCGGGTACAGTCTATTAAAGAAATCTGTACAAATGTCCAACTCCCAGTCCTTAAGATCCATGCGAAAAAACAGGATTCCATACCACTCTACCTTGCTCAACTTGAAGCACCGAACTGGCATTGCAATCTTTATCCACCACCAGATTGAACAATACAGGAAAGGATCTCCTTAGCTCTTCCTCCACACACCAAATGTCCTTCAAAAATTGGACTTTTCCCCCACCACCTATCTCGAAAGAAATCTGCTTCTCAAAAGACTCCCACCCCCTACAAATACCTTTCCATATTCTTGACCCAAAGTAGTTGTAATCAAGCTTCGGAAACCAATTGTGATCCCCTATCCGTATTTGCAAATCACTACTTTCCTCCACAAACCATCTACATCAACCATAATGCCAAAGCCACTTCCCATGCAAAGCTCCGTTAAAGCAATTAAAATTCTTGATGCCTAAGCCTCCCTCCCTAATATCAAAACACACCTTTTCCCACTTAACCAAATGAAACTTGCGCTCCAGTGTTGCTCGCTTTTATAGAGAGCTATGCATGGACAAGGGAGATGGTTTCTTAAAGTTAAAAAGGGTTCCTTTTAATTATTTAGGAGCAGCGGAGAAGGATTTCTTAGAACTTCCTTTTTCTGAAGAGGTCCTCTCAGAGATTCACAACTTGCGTGGAGACAAAGCGCCGGGGCCGGATGGCTTTCCATTGCTGTTTTATAAGCAGTTTTGGGAAGTGATTAAGGTAGAGTTGATGGAGATTTTGCATTTTTTCTTCAAGCATAACAGGTTTGAAAAGAGTCTCAATGCCTCTGTTATAACGCTGATTCGAAGAAGCTGAAGATAACAAGGACTTTAGGCCCATTAGTCTTATAGGAGGGGTGTCTAAAATTATGGCGAAAGTGCTAGCAAACAGATTAAAAAGAGTTTTAGAGAGTGATTTCGGATTCGCAACATGCTTTTGTGGGTGGGAGACAGATTCTTGACGCGGTGCTGATAACCAATGAAACAGTGGACTCGAGATTAAGAAGTGGAGATCTAGGTCTGATCTGTAAACTGGATATCGAAAAGGCCTATGACCATGTGAACTGGAATTTCTCGTGTTATTTGTTGTCTAGAATGGGTTTCGGGAAAAGTGGAGACATTGGATTTACTTTTGTAAATCTACAGTGAAATTCTCGGTGCTCGTTGTCGCCTATACTCTTCATTTTGGTCATAGAAGCTTTGAGTAGGCTGTTGTTGGTTTCAGGTGGTATCTTGTAAGGTTTCAATGTGGAGAGGCTTGGTGGTCTAGAGGTTGTAGTATCCATCTTTTATTCGCAGATGATACTTAGGTTTTTTGTGTGGCAGGCGCCGATCAAGTAGAGTATTTGCGTATGGTGTTACTTTTTGTGTAAAGTCAATGAAGAAAGCGTTAACCATTTGTTGATTTACTGTCCAGCGGCTATAGATTTATGGAATTTTATTTTGGGGGTGTTTAAAATCTCATGGGTGATGCTTGAATCATTTAGAGAGGGGCTGCTGAGCTGGTCTTTATATAAGAGAAGGAAGAGGATTACTTTTTGGGAGACAATTCCTTTAGCTTAGCTGTTGTATGGACTATTTGGGGGGAACGAAATAGAAGGGTGTTTGAGAAGAAGAAGGTTACATACTTCAATTAAAAGACACCATGCTTCATACTCTATTCTTTTGGTGTTCCGAGTCGATGGAGACTCTATTTACTAGATATTCTTTTATAGAATTTGTTAATAGGTTTTCTTTTGATTAATTCAAGATTGGGAGATGGATTCTTGTGTTCAGTTTTTTGCCAAGTTGTACTCTTACTCGGTGGGTCAGCGGGAGGATAGGGCGGTGTGGGTGGGCTCAAAGAGGACTTTTTCTATTGGATCCTATTATCATATTATTTCTAATAGAGAGAGGATTGTGTTCCCTTGGAGAAGTATTTGGAGAGTGAAAGCTCCGAGTAGAGTTTTGTTTTTTGCGTGGGAAGTTGCTAGAGAAGCCATTCTTACAGGTGATAATTTGCAGAGACATCAAGTGACCTATGTTAATTGGTGCTTCATGTGCAAAGGATGTGATGAAAGTGTGAATCACTTGTTGCTACATTGCCCGATTGTGACGATGCTTTGGAATTCAATGCTTAGTATGTTCTTTGTTGCTTGCGTGATGCCGAGATCAGTTAAAGATCTCCTTTTGAGCTGGTCTTTGTACAAGCAAAGAAGATGAAGGAATAGCTTTTTGCACGCAGTCCCTATGGGTATTTGGTGGACCATATGGAGGAAAGGAATAGAAGGGTGTTTGAGGATGAGGAGAGGGCCGGCGGATAGGTTGAAGGATGAGCTGCTTCGCATGTTGTTCTTTTGGGGGGTTGAGGATACTAATTCTTCCAATATTCATACATCTCATGTATTGATTTTGTTAATAGTCTTACTATAAATTAGTCCGACTGTGTATGCTTATAGTTTGTAAAAAGGACGCGTCTCCTGCTTAGACGCTTTGGTATATAATACTTTACTTATAAAAAAAAAAACGTGTCTACTTCCAATGTACAAAGGATGTGGTGCTATTGATTTATACAATATTTACTTATCAAAAAAAATTCTTCATTCACATTAAAATATGTTGAGTCTAAATGTTAGTTTAAATATAATTTAAATAAAGTAAATATTTTACGAACTTGTGGATAAATGTGTTATTCCCAATTTTAACTAGAGCTAAATGAACCCAACGCCCAAGAATATTTCGATGCTGATCAGTATTAAATGAAAGAGCTAATCATCTTGATTTCATACATTTTCTAAGCATAATGGAGTTCTTTATTTCTTAATGAATAGGAACATTATGGGGTTTGTTCTCCTTCGTGATTTAGTAACTTGGTTTTCTAGTTTTAGACTCTTTTGGTCCCACAACCTTTATCTCCGTCTTTTTTTTTACTTTTTCTTTAATCATTACCAAAAACATAAAAATAAAAAAAACCACAAAACCAAGTGACTAAATCACGAAGGCAAACACACTATGTGTTTTATGCTTGTGGTCTTTAAATTTAATCGTCACTAACAAAATTAATTACCCCCTCCATCCCTAAATTATCATCCTCCTTTCCTTTTTCGTCCGTCCCAAAATAATTGTCCGCTTTGAAACTTACTTTTTAGAACATCACTTTACCACTATACCCTTACTTTTCACCCAACTTTAATTATGGACCATATACACATGGGCTTTAAAGGAAACTACATATTAAACCAATATAAATAATCAAATCAATTGTTTTTCTTAATCCAGTGCGCCAAGTCAACTAGGACAATAATTTAGGAGACGAGAGGAAGTAGTTTTAATGTGACGACTAAATTAAAGGGGAAGAAATGTGCATTTTAAAGAGACATTACTTGGCATTAGTTTCTTCCGAATGCACCCAAATTATTTTTTTGAAAAGTACATTAAAACAAATTAACATTAATATCAAATTTTTTTGCATCATGTAGAATGTTTAGAGATCAATTTTGTGTATTCAATTTTGACTATATTTATTCTCTAGATTGATAAGTCACTCCATTATAAAAATCTAACTGGATTTCAATTGTATTGTATTTTTAATAAGGGTATTATCGTAATTCACTTACTATTGATGACGGATTTGTTGGTCTTTTCTAAACCACTTGTCTATAGTTTCGGGGATTGGCTGGTCATGCAATAAAGTGGCCTTCCTCCCTCCCTCAGTCCAAGCCCACAATGAAAGCACCATTTATAAGGTAGTAGATATATAAAAATTTATGACTTGAGTATCATGAGGTGGAAGGTCCAATTTTTTATTGAAAAAGATTACCTTAGATATAAAAAGAAAATTACAAAGAGGATGGACAAGACATCTATCTAAATTACGTTTATAAAAATTTATATGACTTAAGAGTATCATGAGGTGGAAGGTCCAGAATTTTTTTATTGAAAAAGATTACCTTAGATATGAAAGAAAATTATGTTTAGAAGAAACTTTCAGGATTGGGAGATGGAATCGGTGACTAGATTTTTGAGCTTCTTTACGCTCAAAAAGTTGGTTGTGAGAGTGATATGGTGGTTTGGGAAGGGTTGAAGGACAAGAAATTCTCGGTCAAAGGCTACTATTCAAAGCTGTCCGATAGAGAGGGGTTTTGTTCCCATGGAAGTCAGTTTGGAAGACGGTAGCTCAAACCATGTAGCCTTTTAGCATGGGAAGTGGCGAATGAGGCTATCCTAACTGCGATAATCTGAGGAAGAGAGGGATTATATATGTTAACAGAAGCTTTTTTGTGCAAAGAGAGTGAGGAAAGTATAAATCATTTGGTTCTGCATTGCCCGATGGTAGGGGAATTGTGGAATTTTATGTTCCAATTGTTCATTGTGGCGTGGGTGCTTCGGAGACCTCAAAGACTTATTGTGGAACTTGAGATTTTTTGGTGGAGGAAGAACATAAATACTATCTGGGAAATTGCTCCTTGGGGGTGTGGTGGACGATTTGGAAGGAAAGAAACCGTAGGGCTTTTGACAATGAGGAATCCATTACATTGTTGAAGAGTGTTTTGCTCCATCTCCTGTTTAACGTGGTGTACAGGGGCTGAGCACTCCCACATCCCCTTGTTAGCCTCTTTTGTAGATTTTGTGCATAACTTCCTATATCTTAGTTTATTGGTAGTACACTTCTTATGTACATAGGTCGTGTCACCTGTTTTGGCTTTGATATCTATACAATTACCATTAAAAAAAAGACATCCATCTAAAGGAAATAAAATACAGTGCACGTTGGAGTCCAAATTGCCTTAAAGTCTGACATAGATCCCACACGGCCACAACCATGTCCATGTTGATCATGTCGACTATGTTACCTGGACTTAGCTACAGGGACAGAATCCGGTGTCTCATCCACCAAATGTTTAAGATTTCACACCTAAGTAAAACAACCACATCCAAACCCGAGCAAAAGATCATTAATTATAGCAAAATGTCGTTACTCCATAAATGAGTAACAAAGCTAATAACTCTATG
>CM028381.1:20878691-20936904 GCA_013146195.2 Codonopsis lanceolata
TGAAGAGGAGATGAGGAGAAGGAAGGAGGGATATAGGGAATGAAAGGTTGAAGGTTCGGACATTTTGACTTATTCACGAGGCCGAAGAGGAGCAGAGGGTCTGGTTCAGCCGATCTCAACAGGCAGGGCGAGAGCGAGAAGGAGCAACGGTCTTCTTTTTCTTCTTAACATATGATATTTTCTTTTTGGATGTCGTTGAGGGAGCAGGGTTTGCAGTTTTGCTTGAGCAGCCCTCTGCAGCAGCTTCCTTTTGAAGCTTCTTGTCTAGCTGCTTCGCCATGAAGGCATCCACCGTTGTCTCAGGGTTAATCTTGAGGATCACAAGAGGAGGTGGGTTTAGTGCATGGACTATGAAGCGGAGGAGGAAGACCTAGCGTGCTCCTTCTCATTCTTAAGTTTGTGGTGGTGACGATGATAGAGTCTTTGGTGAAGGAGCCACGGACCTTCTTTTTCTCAAAGTTCACGGGTGCTTAAGAAATGACACGGTAGGCGAAGGAGAGAGTTGATGAGGCGAACAAATGGCCTCTTCTGTTTGATAGATGCTTTAACATCATCAGCGCATCACATAGCCAGTTCAAAATTTGTGCCGATTAAGGCGGATGTTGAGAATGACGGAGGTGTATTCCAGGTGGTGCATTGTCATCAGTCGTGAGTGCCATTCTTAAAAATTAAACTCTTGTCGAAAAGATGGTGATGAAGTAGACATCATCTTCAAAGAGAGTCCTCTTCATTTTAGCTTGAGCCTCCTTTGGGGTGTTCTCTCCATGCATGTAAGACCAAGGCTAAGTCTTTCTCAGCGTGGTGAGGAAGTAGGTCCATCGAACTCAACATCAATAATCTTGGCGATTCGGGATGCAGAGATGGTGATGGAGATGGTCCTGACAACAGCAGAGATAGAAGTTCTGGATTCATTAATAATTGCCTTCTGGAAAAATTCTTCTGCTAGAAGGTTGCTGTAGTCGTCATCTTCCAACATGAAAAGGGGCAGAATCCCGGATTGGTTGAGGTCGTCAACGATTTTGACCCCAGAGGCATAGGCTCGAACAGAAGCTTCATCAATGCACATTCCTGGATGATACATAGAGGAGGGCAGCTTGGGAATGGCGAGATCTGAGCTTTGAGCCTGTTCATGAATAGCAGAAGAAGAAGAAGATCCAGCCTGAAGAATTCCAAGTAAACAATTAGGGCAAATACTTGAAAACTCGTAACCTGAGCAAGATATAGCGCTAGACCCTAGAAATTTACTCGATTTCACATGTAAGTTCATAGACAGGCATTGCACCACTCGGAATATGTACAGGTAACTGAAATTGATGTTTAATAGACAGTAATCTGTAGCTAATTCCAGCAATGAGCGATAAAATATAAAATTTATAGAAATTTTGAGCAAGAAATTTTATGTACAGTCAACAATGGCGGATTCACAGGCAGAGATATTTAAAATTGAACTTACACCCTAGAGAGTGAGTCGAGGTTAGATTCGTCTTACCATTGAAGAAGATTGCAGATAAAAAATACGGAAATGGAGATTTTTCTGCAGATTTTACTCAAGAACAATGCGAAGGGAGTAAGAGATGTAGAGAGAAGAAAGAGTTATAGAGAGAAGAGTAAGAGACAGTTTGTGATTTAAGTTTTTGACGGTTGAGGGTTTATAAATGAAAAGGCGTGAAATCAGTCATAGAGACTGGTGAAAGGACTTTAAGTCAGACGCCTTTTCCTTGAAAAGACTTGATGAGTGACGGCTTTAGGAGAGAGAAAAAGTACCTTTTTGAAGAATATCTCAACCAATTTTAAAATCAGTCCCTTACAATTTTCATAACTGACCTTCTAAAACTAGGAGTTTAGAAAACTTACCTTTGCCTTCCAGTGATTAGATAACTTGCTGACTTTACTCTTAAAGAAATAAGTCTGCTTAAATATAAGATCAAGTCTGCTTAAGAGAAGTTGTCAAGTCTGCTTAAAAATTTTATAATGAAGAAAAAGAAAATTAAATTTTAATTAAAATTAAGCAGTTGGGTCAAGCATACAAAGCTCTCCCCTTAGATAGGCAAACCTGTCTGCTTCCAGTGCTTTTGTGAAGATGTCTGCTAGTTGATGTTTAGTTGAAATGTACTTCATGCTTATGTTTCTCTTTTCTACATTATCCCTTAGAAAATGATATCGAACATCAATATGCTTTGTCTTGGAATGCATCACGGGATTGTAGGTAATCGAGATTGCTGAGGTGTTGTCACACATGATTGGGCAGTCAGCTACTTTGATGTCGTAATCCACCAACTGTTGTTTGATCCAAAGCAGTTGACAGCAGCAGCTACCAGCAGCTATGTACTCTGCTTCCGTGGTGGAGTTGGAAACCGATGCTTGTTTCTTGCTAGCCCAAGAGACAAGCCTGTCTCCTAGAAATTGACAAGTTCCACTAGTGCTTTTTCTGTCTACTTGACAACCAAAGATAGTCGACATCCGAGTAGCCAACTAAGTTGAAAGAGGATTCCCTTGGGTACCAGATACCTAAGTTGGTGGTATCTGAGACATACTTAATGATTCTTTTGGCTGCAAGAAGGTGTGACTCACGAGGGTCTGCTTGAAATTTAGCACATACTCCAACGGCATACACTATGCCAGGTCTGCTGGCAGTGAGATAGAGCAAAGATCCGATTATCCCCCTATAGTGGGTGACATCAACTTTCTTTCCTTGTAAGTCTTTTGAAAGTTTGCATTTAGCAGCCATTGGTGTATCAAAGGTGTTTGCCATTTCCAATCCAAACTTTTTGACAAGTTCTTTAGCATACTTGGATTGGCTGATGAAGATTCCTTTGTTGGATTGTTGAATTTAAAGACCCAAGAAGAATGTGTGTTCTCCCATCATGCTCATTTGAAACTTTCCAGTCATGAGTGTCTCGAATCGCTTGCACAGCTTCTTATTTGTAGATCCAAAGATGATATCATCGACATATATTTGTACCAGCAGTGAGTGGCCTTTGTGCTTGAGAATAAAGAGAGTTGTGTCAATTTTTCCTCGCACAAATCCTTGTTCTATTAGGATTTGGATAGAGTTTCATACCAGGGACGAGGAGCTTGCTTAAAACAATAGAGGGCCTTCTTAAGCTTGTAGACATGAGTCTCTTTTCCTTTTTCCACGAAACCTGGAGGTTGAGTAACATAAACCGTCTCTTGAAGATCACCATTGAGAAATGCACTCTTGACGTCCATTTGATATAGCACAAAGTCCTTATACGTAGCATAGGCTAAGAAGATTCAGATAGCTTCCAACCTTGCTCTTTGGAGCAAAGGTTTCATCATAGTCGATTCCCTCTTCTTGGCGATATCCTTGTGCAACGAGTCTTGCTTTGTTTCTAATGATGTTCCCATCTTCATCCTTCTTGTTTCTGAACACCCATTTTGTGCTAATGATAGTATGATCAGTAGGTTTTGGGACCAGCTTCCATACTTGGCATCTTTCAAATTGCTGAAGTTCTTCTTGCATGGCTTCCAGCCAACTTGGATCTTGAAGAGCTTCATTAATCTTCTTTGGCTCATCTTCTGAAACGAATGCAGCGCAAAACATACATTCATTTCTGGAAGATCTTCTAGTCCGCACTCTGACATGAATGTCACCAATGATTTGAGAGATTGGGTGGTCTTTACATGTTCTTGTGACATCAGGAATATGATGGTTTACGGCTGTGTCTTCATGACGAGGTTCAGAAGGAGGACTAGGAGGAAGATCAGCTGTGTCTTGATGAGTATGTTGTTCAGAATTTGATTCAAAGGTGAGTTGAAGAAAAGGATTTTCAGGTTCAGAAGCAATGGGTTCTGGATTGGAGTTTTCTTGAGCAGGGTTGAAGTCTTCTGGTGACCCATTTGATAAGAGATGATGATCAGGGATATTTGATTGAGTTGCTGGAGATGGATTAGGTGTATGAGAGGAAGATGGTTGGGAGGTACCTGTCTCAACATCAACAAAATCATCAGCAACATTTGGAGCCACGTGTGGCTCTAATAAATCAAATTCATCAAATGAGACATGAACGGATTCGACTATTTTTAACGATCTTTTGTTGAAAACCCTGTAAGCCTTGGAGTATAAGGCATAGCCCAGAAATACACCTTCATCGGCTTTGTTATCAAATTTTCTTCTGTAATCATTACCATTGTAGATTACAAAGCACTTGTAGCCGAAGATTTGAAAAAATCCAATGTTTGGGGCTTTACCTCTCCAAAGTTCATAAGGTGTTTTATCGTAAAATTTGTTGATCAATGATCGGTTATGAGTAAAGCAAGCTGTGTTGACGGCTTCTGCCCAGAAGTGTTTGGGCAACTTTGCTTCAGCAAGCATAGTTTTAGCAGCTTCGATAAGTGTTCGGTCTTTTCTTTCTGCTACACCGTTCTGCTGTGGTGTCCTTACTGCAGAGAAGTTGTGGCCAATGCCATGATCATCACAGTACTTTGCTATTCCATTATTTGTGAACTCAGTACCATTGTCTGATCGAACGTCACTGATTTCATCAAGTTTTTGGGTTTGTAGTCTTCTGAACTAAGCTATAAGAAGATCGTAAGTGTGGTCTTTAGAGGACATCATTTCTGTCCAAGTATATCTTGTATAGTCATCCACTACTACTAGCGTGTATCTGTGATCACAATAGCTGATAGTCGTCATTGGTCCGAAGAGATCCATGTGGAGAAGTTGCTGTGGTCTTGATGTTGCTAGTCCTGGTTTGCTTTTGAAGGAAGTTTTTGAAAGCTTTCCCAGTTGACAGGCTTTACATGCACGATCATGATCAGTAGAGACCTTTGGCATTCCTTTTACTAGACCTTCTTTGGATAGCTTAGATAGATATTTGAAGTTCTAATGGCTAAGTCTTTTTGTGCCATAACCAGCTTTTCTCTTGAGCAGAGTTTGCCACAAGACATATACTAGCAACCTTTCTGTAAGCATTTAAATCTATCACATAGAGATTCCCTTGTCTATGTCCAGTTACCAAGGTTGAGCAAGAGACTGGATCCTTGATATCACATCTATGGAGAGATTTCCTCAAATGATGGATCCGTAGCCAATAGTTCTTCCTTTAGCATTGTCTCCAAAGATGACTGGAGGGCCTTCTGCTTCAGAGATGTTAGAAAGAAGACAAGATTCTCGGTCATATGTCTTGAGCAGCCATTGTCTAGATACCATACATCTTTCTTCTCTGAACTTGAAGCAGCCATGGTCCCCTTTTATTTTTCTTATGGGTCCAAATGGTTAGCATATTTTTGGAACCCATACTTGCCTGACTTTTGGAATAGGGGATCCAGCAGGCTTCATGATGGATTTCAGCAGACATTCATGGACCAAGTGGCCTAAACATTTGCAAAAGGTACAGTGATGGAAATTACGAAAGTCTGTTTGATCATGCTGGGTGTTGATAGGCTTTCGAACATTTTTCTTAATAGCAGCTTTTGATTTAGCAGTCTTGTTAACAGCAAGCTTAGGAGCATTTGTGTGAGGCTTCTTGAGTCTATACTCAGCAGTCTTTGCTTTGGCAGAAGTATACTTGCTGGTAGTAGACTTCGATACCTCATACATTTTACCTTTAAGCTTGGTATCAACATTCTGTGTAGCAGCAGCGCCATCGGTAGTACTGTTGATGAATCTGATAGGTTTGGACAGACTCTTTGTGGGCCTTGAAACAGGAGCCTTTGCTTTCACAGAGGTGCTGGTGGAGGGCCTTTGAGAGTCTACACTACCTTTAGCAGATTTCTCTCCAGCAGATGATTGCTTTGCTTTTGAAGTGTCACTGTTCTTGATAATTTGAACCTTAGGGTATTTATACGGAGTAGCAGTCTATCCAATTCCTTGTTTACCCTTGTTAGGCTTATGATATTGTGTAGGAATATTATTTTGCACTGTAAAATGTTATTTTTATTGTTCAGAGGTTACGCTAGAAGTGCTTTCAGAGAAACCTAGCCCAGTTTTATTTGTCGTGGGCTTTTGATCTCCTAGAATTTGATCGAAGACATCCGTTGAGTTATTCCACGAGTTGATGGTCTTTTGTAACTCATCTTTCTCAGCAGATAGCTCTTTGGCATGATCAATAAGGCAGGAAACCTTTTCATTGAGAAACTTGTTCTCTTCTTTTAACTTGATACTTTCCTGCTGGACTCCATGGAGAGTTTTTAACTCGGCTTCCAGCATAGATTTCTCAGTTCCCAGCTTCTCATGATTTTTAGCTAACTTAACATAGGCCTTTCTAAATTCATTGAATTCCTCTAGCATGTCATGAGCATCCTTGAGGATTTCTTCTTTTGAAGGCTCTTCAGAAGGTTGTTCAATGTTAGCTTGAAAAGGAGAGTATTTAACTTCACTATCTGAGTCATAGGTGGGAGGTGACTCTAGAGCAACAAGGCAAATGTGTGCCTGCTCTGGTGAGTCATCACTATCATCCTCATCAGAATCAGTTTCAAACCAAGTAGATACTTGGTTTTCTTCTAAGTCCTCAGCCAGTAGACCTCTATGTTTAGAAAATGATTTAGATGGTCTCCTTTTATAAGCTTCATATTTTGGCTTAGGACATTTAGAAGCAAAGTGACCAGGCTTCCTGCAGTTGTAGCAAACTAACTCATTGTTTTGTGAGCTTTTAGCAGACTTTCTGAAAGTCTACTGGTTTGTTTCCTTCTTTTTGTTAAATTTTGAGAACTTTTGAAACTTCTTAACGAACATAGCAAATTGCTCGTCAGAGAGAATTTCATTGTCATTTGAAGAAGAAGTAGATGGTTTATTTTCTTGGGCAGGAATTTCCTGAGAGATAGCAGAAAAGGAAGGAAGTTTAAAATGTTTGTCCTGTTCTTGAGCTTGAAGTAATTCTTGCTCATAGACAGTTAAACTCTCATACAAACTTCTGAGGTGCATGGAGTTCAAGTCTTTGGACTCTTGTATAGCAGTGGTTTTAACATGCCACAAACTTCCCAAAGAAGCTAAAAATCTCATATTTACTTCCTTAACACTATATTCTTTTCCTAAGGAATAACAACTATTTACTACCTCACAAAATCTGTCGTATGCTTGACGTAGAGTCTCCTTAGGGTCCTTTCTAAAGGAATCGAATTGTTGAATGTAGTTGTACTTTATGTTGTCTTTGGTGGGCAGATCTCCTTCAAGATATTCCACCAAGGCTTCCCACATTTCCTTGGCAGTTTTGCATCTGATAATTTGCTGATATGTGCTTGTGTCGACAGAGCTGGATATGATGTGTATAGCTTTGCTGTCGAGTTCAAGGAGCTTCCTTTCTTCGTCTGTCCATTCATTCATGGATTGAGGTATCTCGGGAGGTCCACTGGCTACTTCGGCAAGTAGATTGGGCTTCATTGGAATATGAGGACCTGTTTGAACACATTTCCACAAGCGATTGTCAATAGAGTTCATGTATCTCATAACTTTATCTTTCCAAACTTCGTAGTGGCCTTCGTCCAATATTGGGACGTGGCTGGTATTCGAAGTAGGCAACATATAGTGAGCCATAGGATCTATTCGCAAGAGGTTAATCTTGGAAAAAATGAATTTTCAATGAATTTGGCTCTGATACCAATTGTTGGTCATGAAATAGGCTCAATCTAGGCTAGGGGGGGGGTTGAATAGCCTAGTTGCGTTTTTAAAAAAACTTTTCGAAACACTTCTGAAAGAATTCTTAAAGAGATTTTACTAGAAGTGTTAATGCAGCGGAAACCTAAAGAAGTTCTGTACTGACTGATAAGCTGCTTTAGTGTAGCACAGATTCAGTAGTGGCCTTTGATAAGTAGCAACAGTTAATAGAAAGGTAGAAACAGATCAGACAGTACACAGAATTTAGAAGTGATTCGTACTGTGAATAGTACTACGTCCACTACCAAAGTGGTTAGCTTTGGATTTTAAAAGGTGCACTTGTTTATCCACTAGGTGTATAAGTAAGATCTCTAACGGATCGTGTACAAAATGAGTTTTCAACCAAGTGTATAATGGTGAGAGAAACAATCAATGATTAATTGTTCTCTCACGTGCTAAAGTAAAGAACAGTTTTTAAAAGCAAACTAGATGAAGCTGAAACGGAGTAAAGACTGGCAGATCTGCAGCTTCAAGAACTTTGGTGAAGTGTTAGTTCTTGTCCTTTTGATCTCTTGAATGTTTGAGTGTTGAAGATGAAGTTTGAAAGTTTAATGCACAAGAGTTATGTTTTCAGATCTTCAAGACTTGAATAAATACTAGAGAGATCTTTTGGACCGTTAGACTAAGACAAAGGAGACTGTGTCCAACGTTCTATTGCATTAAATGCAATTGACGCTTTGGGGGATGTATGTGGCACAGTCATCAGAGATGCAGTGTTTGTAGAGAAGACATTCCCGAATAGAGTAAGGTTTCAGGTTGCAGGCATTGCAGCTATGAAAGTCTTCTTAGCCAAAAGAGGTAATGTCTTCAGACTTCATGTTTCAGGAGATAGACTGGACAGTTGTCTGTATATATAGTTGACTTGTTTGGAGTGAAATACGATGAAGATATTTCGACTAGATATTTTAAAAATATCTAAATAAGACGTTATGTGACATAATTCCATGTTTTGGCTAGTCTTGATTTTTCGCGCTTGAGCAGACTTCCAAGTCTGCTGTTCTTCCAAGGCTGTTGTTGAAGCCTGCTGATTCGTGCCTAACTAACACTAAACAGTTCTAAACAACCTTGATTCTAACACAGTTGCCACACTAATCGGTACGCAGACCTGTTAGCCAATGTACAATAGAATCAGAAGATGACTCAACCAAATCTAGAACCTATGAGGATCAACAGTTGCCAACTGGACTTACAATTGGAATCAGAGCCTTGCTTTTTGAAAAATTATTTTTCCAAGTCTAATAACTTGAAAGATCGATCATGGCAACCATAAAAGCTTTTCAATAAAACAATGTTACTCAAGTACCTATTTTTGATGAAGATCACTTTGATATTTGGAAAGAAAGAATTACAAGATATTTGAACAATATATATAAACGATTGATGGAATGTGTAAGAGGTGGTCCTATGCGACCAATGAAAATCAATGCTAAAGTTGGTAAATCATCTACTGCAGATGATGATGCCATAAATCCTCTTGCTCCAGCTATTGAAGAATATGTCCTCAAACCTAAATTTGAGTGGACTGAGGAAGATAAAATTACTGATGGACTGGATGCTAGAGCTATACACATTCTATCAAGTTCCGTTCCTGATGAAAACTACAAACAAATATATGACTGTGTTATTGCCAAAGAAATTTGGGATGCTTTTGTTGAATACGTTGAAGGAGACCAAAACACCAAGGACAACAAACTCTATGACTGTATACAAGAGTTTGATGCCTTCAAAAAGGACTCAAAAGAATCATTGAAGAATGCTTACGATAGATTTCTCGAGGTAAGTAATAGATGTTCTTCTCTAGGTAAAGTTTATAGCATGAAAGATTTAAATATGCGCTTTCTTAGTAGCTTGGGAAGTAGATGGCATGTTAAGGTCACAATCATAAAGGAAGCAAGAGATTTGAACAAAACTCATATACGTAGTCTTGTTGCAAGTCTAAAAATTTATGAAAAGGAAGTTCTCAAAACTCAAAACATTGAGAAAAACTTTATAGGTATCTCTTTCCAAGGTAAAGAAGAGACACCTAAAACTTCTACATCTCTGTTTGATGATGACTTTGATGAAGAAGAATTTGCTGCTTTTTCTAGACAATTTAGAATGTTTAAATCTTTTAAAAGGGACTTTCAAAAACCTTCTGCAAGTTTTCAAAAATCTTCCTCAAATTTTCAAAAACCTTCCTCAAGCTCTCAAAGACCTTGTTTTTCAAACTTTCAAAAGTCTTACTTAAAAGGAAATGGAGATTAGGATGAGAAAGAAAAGTTGTTGTGTTTCAATTGTAGAAAACCAGGTCATTTTGCCTCAAACTATCCTTATACAAACAATGAATATTACAAAGAGCTCCCAGAAATTTTGAAAAACAAAAGGGTTTGGTTGCTGAAGATCAAAATTTTGCAACATGGATTGAGACAGATTCTGAAGATGAATTTGGTAAGTTTGTACAAGAAGCAAATCTGTGTCTTGTTGCAGAATCAACTATGTATGATTCAGAAAATGATTTTCCTAGTCCAAAATATTCAAATAAGTCTGATAATGAGCTGCCTAGCTCACCTATTAAAAACCCCAAGCTGACAAAGTGTGGGTTCCTAGGACTTGCGCTCGCGGCCCGCACACCCTTGGATAGGGGTGCGCGTACGTGCGGATGGGGGACACCACTGGTCTCATTCCATCCTCCCTTGTTTAGGGGAAGACAAAATTAAAAGTGCGAGAGGATTGATGTCTAAGATAGCGCGTTTGAATACACCTCGGTAACTTTCAGTGAATTTTTGGTCCAATATGGGAGCTTTAGGTTTTCTATGTCAAGTTATCCCTTGTTTAGGGGATACCAGGATATAGGAATACATCACCCTTTCATTCCCATTCTCCATTTTTTAGGGGAAAACAGAAAAGTGCAAGAAAGGATGTTGCGAGGCCCCATTATGGATTTTATGAAAATTGCCTTATGGACTATTTCGGATCACTATGAGTGCTTTGGGTTTCCTACATCAAGTTATCCCTTGTTTAGGGGATACCAGGATATAGGAATACATCACTCTTTCATTCTCATTCTCCATTTTTTAGGGGAAAACGGAAAAGTGCAAGAAAGGAGTGTTGCGACGCCCCACTGGATCCAAAATATTTTATAGAGTCGCCATCTTTATTTTAAGGAAGAAATAAAGAAAAACCAAAAAAGAAAAACCAAAGATTGCAAAAACGGGTTTGGAGGCTAAGTTACGAGTTTGGAAGGTGCTAGGCACCCAACTCGCCTTTCGGTCTCAAGAGCGGTTTTTGGCTAAAGTATGCTTTTTGTTATATTTATTTGGCAAATAAACAAAGCATTAAAAGAAAAGAAATAAAAGCAAATACATCCATGACTACATTATTTACGGACTTGCAGGCGTCTCCTTACAATAATTACAAACACATTTAAAAATATTTGGCCATAATAACGGCTCTTTTACATAGTATTTTCTAACTAAATCCGGGCAGCGGCTTATATTTTCTACATTGGGCCGGATTCGAAAATAACTTTTATAAAATAAATGCTCTTAAAAGTTTTACCTTTCAGAGTGTGGTGTGCTCGCTCTGTCTTTCTCGAGAGAGGGAGACTTTTTATGCTGCTGCTGCTAAGGTTTGGGCAGAGTAACGGCTTATTTTTTATGCTTGCCTACTTTCTATTGGCTGAATTTGGGCAGAACAAGGGCTTTTTTTTGTGGTTTTGGCCTTTTTACTCGGGCAGAGCAACGGCTCTTTCCGAGGTTTTTGGACCGGGGAAATAGGGTGAATACCTAACTAGAGGGCTAGGGATCACTTTGATCGGTTGGTTTTAGGTTTGGCGGAGTTTTGGCAGGGTTTCGAGGCTTTATAGGAGGATCACTACCTATCTCACTTCGCTCTCTATTTTCTCAGCGTAACGAGGACGCGGAGAAATTTTATCGGTGTCTTTGGTGTTTACGGAGTGTCTGAAAGTGAGCCCCGAACTCTCTATTTATAGGCTGAAGGAGGGACTCATCGGGGATTACTTTTTCTCTCAGTGGGCTTCAAATCCTTGTACACCGCGCTTCAGAAGTTGCACAATGCGTTAAGTCCGGGGTGCACTGTAGCTAGTTGGGCGCCGCCATAAACCTTCATTGGCGCCGCGCCATAGCATTATTCCAGCCTTGAATTTTCACTTTTATCCCTCGCATTTTACTGTTTTGTGCATCCTGCTTTGCCTTTTGCATTTTTTAACTCCTGTAACTTGACATTTGTTAAGTTTAAACAGTTCTTGATATCACATGCCAGGGTTACATATTAGGGGTACGAAATTGGGGTGTCTACAGAGCCCCTCAATGATGGAGTCTACGGGTAACCCTAGGCTTACTGAGTAGACAAACATCGTTGATAAACAATAGACTCTCCAATTTCGTTCAATTATAATAGGAGAGAAACGCAACAGGTAACAGTTATAATGCAACAATTTATAATGCTAACCAAACTCCATATCCTAGACATATTTAGTCGGTTATAGCAGGTTATCGTAGTTTTTAAGCAGATATGCAATAAAATGCTCTAATGGTCGGACCTACTAGTGTAGGCTGCCTACGTATCCCTTAATAAAGGAAATCAGACCAAAATGTAGTTCATGCCAAAACCTAAACTATCATGCCTGCGACGGTCGTGCCTACCGAAATAGGCTGCCTACGTATCCTTATCCAAGGAATCCGACCAAAACGTAGTTCACCCCTGCTAGGGATCAAGTGCTATGGTGCTAACAGACAAGTGTTACGGTGCAAGTGTTGCGATGCCAAACAAACAAGTGCTGTGGGGCAAGTGCTGCAATGCTAAACAAACAAGTGCTGCGGTGCAAGTGCTGCAATGCTAAACAAACAAGTGCTGCAATACTGACAAATAAGTGCTGCGATGCTATCAAACAAGTGCTGCAAAGCTTATCAAACGAGTGCCGCAAAGGTATCTATCAAGTGCTGCGATGGTCGTGCCTACCAAAATAGGCTGCCTACGTATCCTTATACAAGGAATCAGACCAAACGTAGTTCGCCTGCTGCTAGGCGGAATGTAATGTCTCCTTAGGAACGCAGCCTTCGTCGGAGAACAAAACCTTTCCCTCTGATCCAGGGTTGCGTGCCCCTTAAGGGAAAGTTTCTAACACAACTATAAATGCCTAGTATGCATTGCCTCCTCAGGAACGCAGCCTTCGTCGGAGAACAAAGCCTTTCCCTCGATCCGGGGTTGCCTGCTCCTTTAGGGAAAGTTTTCCAAACATCACACAAATTCACAGAAAAGGAAAAAAAATAATTTCCTTTCCTTACCCTTGCTTTGCCCTTGCGACCATCATTTCTTTGCTGCTTCTTGTACTGCGCTTTACGCTTCTCTTTCGCCTGCGCACTTGCTACTATCTTTGCTCTCTTGCTCTTGCTACACTTGATATTTCATGTTGCTCTTGCTGCACTTGTTATTTCATGCTGCTCTTTACTGCACTTGATGCACTTGCTATTTCATGCTGCTCTTTGCTGCACTTGCTGGGGATTTTTCTCTTTTGCTGCAGTTCCGGCTTTTGCTAGAAATCTTTTCCCCTTTTTCCGCTACATCTTCGGCCTTGGCTGGAAAATCCTTCTTTATGCTGCTGCATTTTTCCTTTTGCTGCTCTTTCTAACCTTGGCTAGAAATTTTCTTCTTGTGTTGCTGCATTTTCTGGTTCTATTTGGAATTTCATTTTCTTTTTGCTGCTGCATTTTCTAGCTTTAGCCGAAAAATTTTCTTTTTGCCACCGCATTTTCTTTTGTTGCATGCACTTATACACTTTTTTCGCATTTTCTTTCTTTTGCATGCATTTTCCCCTCTCTCTTTTTTTCTTTTTGCTTTCTTTTCTTTTTTTTCTTCTTTCTTTTATTTGCTGCATGCATGTATATATATATATATATATATATATATATATATATATTTTTTTTTTTTTTTTTTTTTGCTTGCATCTCTTCTTTTGCATGCATTTTTTCTTATTCTTGCATTCTTCTTTTTTGTTTTTCTGTTGCTTTTTTTCTGTTTTTTTTCCATTTTTTCATTTTCTTTTTCATGCAAGCTTTATTTTTACAAAAATCCTTACCTTTGCCGTCAATTTTCCTGGTTTTTCTGCTTATTTTGCGGCTGATCTGCTGGGGATACAACTTTTCCCTTGCTCTTGGATGGGTGGACGTCGAATTTGGTTAACAAAATTATTTTCGTTAACTTTCTGTTAAGCTTCAGAGGCCATTCTGCAGCTTTGAAAACTCAGGGACTTAAGTGCTGCAGCTTCAAACTTTGGAGGGGGAAAAAGGAAAAATTCCTTTTTCCACCCTTTAAGTGACGGAGAGAAAGGGGTGAAGCTTACTGCTTCACTTCTTCTTCTTCCTTTCTTTTGCTTCTGTTCTTGCGACGCCATTTCAGCTGCTTTGCTTATTTCTTCCTTCTTTGCTCCTTTTCTCATTTTTCCTCCGTCAATTCACGTGTTTTTTTCAAGCAAATGGCTTCTTCGTCCCGATCCAGGAAGGGGAAGGCTCCAATGCACCAAGAATCTGGTGAGAGGAGGAAGGAATTTCCTCCTTTGATCCGGAATAAAATCAAATATCGCTTATTCCAAGGATGACTGGGGCAATATCCTTCGTGATTGGGACACCCATGTCTCAAATCTTCAAAGTACTTTTGTAAGTTTTTTCTTTCTAAATTTGCTTGGATATTTTTCAGATCTGCTAGATTTTAGCACTGCTTCGACCTTTTGGAGCATTCCTGATCCTACTAATAATGCTTATGCATGCAATATTTATGCTAAAATGATGCAATTTAGTGATGATGCATGAAATTTATGCAAATTATTTTTGCGATGCATAATTGAACTAGTGGGTACTATTTGACCCTACAATGCATGATTTATACTATTAATGCAATTGGGGCTATATATTGCATGCTTTAGGCTAAAACATATTTTTATATGCTATATGCCTATAAAATGGACTTTTCGGAATATATTGCAATTTTTTTGGACATATTTTTGGATGCATTTTCGGATACATACAAGACAAAACATATATATTTTATACACTAGAATTCACTTTTTATGCATGTTTATGCTGCAGGGGCCTAACAAATGCCATGGGAAATTTTCTTTTCATGATTGGTGCCATTTTATTACCTTTTTGTTAGTGCTATAATGCACCTTATTTAACAATAAATGCAAATGAATAGATGCATATATTATTTTATTTGATGCAAATGCAAAGCAAAACAATTTATGGGATGCTTGCTAGTATGATGCATGGGCAACTTTTATTTTATTATGCATGCGAAAATGCAAAAATGCAGTATATACTTTTAAATGCAAAGTATACACTTTCTATAATGCCTAAAATGCCAAAATGCTTATTTAAATGTAAAAGATGCATTTTTTTTATGGGATGCTAAAGATGCAAATCAAAATTTTGAAAATGCTAAAATGCGATAAGGATTTATTTTTTTCTTCGGATACCCGAAAAATTTTCAATGCACAAATGCATTTTTTTTCTGTTTTATTTGATGGTACCAAAATGCAATTAAAACTTCGCATGCTAAAATGCAATACATATGTATTATTTTTTTTTATTGCCGTAATGCTAAAATATATTTTAAATGCCAAAAGATGCATTTTTTTTATTTTTATTTGTTTATGCATGGATGCCAAATGCTTATATTCTTTCTTAAATGTAAAATGATTTTTTTTTAAGAAATGCATCACAGAAACTATTATGCTGCAATTTTATGATTTACCAAATATGATACATGCAACATCTTTATTCTTTATATATATTTTTTATTATATGAAGGAAATAAAAGATAGTAAACATACCTTTTCCTTCCCCTTCTCTTTTTTTCTCAGCTCCGCAGGCCTTTTAAGCGGGTTCGAGCCACTTGTGCCAACGTGGCAGATATTTATCACATGCTGTCCCAGGCGGCACAAGTCTTGGTGGAGGGCTCTGGCTTCAGCACCTTCCTACATGCCTTCCCCCCCTTTTCGAGCTATTTGCCCTTTTTTTACGTGCTCCAGGATTACTGGTGGGATACTACCCACACATTCCATTTCACTGGGGGAGGCGACCATGACCCCCTGTGATTTTGCCGCTATCACCGGCCTTCCTACCAACGTTGGTGGGACCTTGGCGCCTGACTATACTCTCCGTCGGCGTCATGACGAGGTGGAGGACCTCCTGGGTTTTGAGCCGAAATATAAGTCGATAGATGAGATTTATATTGGTAGCGTGCGGAAATGGCTTCTAGACAACGACAGGTGGGTTCCAGAAAATAACCCCATAGTCGTGGCTCGCATTGCTATGGCGTTTTTATTCTTTTTCCTTGGCACGTCACTTTTTGCCAATTCTTCTACCACCCTGAAGGTTTCTGTCCTGGCATGCCTGGTAGATTTTGAGCAGATTCCCGCTTATGACTGGGGGCAGGCGGGTGTGGCCGAACTTTATGCTTCCATGGATAGGGCTAGCCGAAATGATTCGCCGACTATGAATGGATTTGCCCCGGCGTGGGTGGTATATGCCCTTTCCTGCTTTTTTCTGCTTCTCTTTTTTTTCATATATATATTTTTTTGTGCACATATTTTTTTGCAGCATATATTTTTTTATTGTTGATAAAATTTTTCTCTTTTATTTTTCTCTCTTTTCTTTTATTTTTTTCTGCACCCTGACGGGCTTCCGATGCATCTACCAGGCCAAGGCCTTCCATCCCATCTCTCGACAAGAATCTGGAATTTACCGAGCCTGATGACGTCTTCTCTACCTTTCAGTATCAATTGGGGCGGCCGGATGGTAGAGGAAATGCTTCCAGATGTCGGATTCCTGAGGAACATCGTGTTCCGGAGCAGGCCCATTCGGTAGACACATTTACCTTTGCATCTCTTTTTTTTCATCATGCATATATTTTATTCACTATCATTTTTCTTTTTATGCATGTCTATATTTTTTTTGGACACTAATATTTTCTTTTGCTGTCCCACTATATCTCTTTTTCAGGTGAACGTGTCTACCTAAAAGAGGCTGATGCGGGGCTTTTTCAGTATTAACAAGCTTTATCAAAAGCTTGTTGACGAGTTTTCCTGTCGAGGGGATGATGCAGTGCGGCAGACCAGGAGCCGGGGTGATGACGACGATGGTGCGGATGCCGGGTCGAGCCGCGCTCGGGGGAGAGGAGGAGTATATAGGACTAGTGATGGAGCGGGCCCTCGGGTCATGGGAGGTGGTCTTGATAGGAGCCAGTCTTCCCGTACACATTAGCTCTTTGATACCTGCATTTTATTAGTTTTTTTAAAAAAATACTAAAACCTGTACAAACATTTATTATACAATGCAATACAATTTTTATGATGCAAAATATTTAAAATGCAGACTCAAAAGCGCATGCATAAAATAAAGCTATACCAATATCTATGGGTAATGGCACGTTGTTCTTCAATAACGGGTTTAAAAAAGAATACACCTTCGGGCTCGAGCGGGCTTTTCAGGTGATATGCGGGGAGGAAAAGGCAGCAGCCTCTTCCTGTTATCGGCCATATAATTGCCGCAAGTCTATTGTTCGTAGCCATTTCTTCTTTCTCTGTGATCAGACAGTAATAATGGAGCTTTGTCGGAGCCGAAAACCAGGATACCAACCAGTTTTAAGGGAACAGTAGCAGGATTCTGGCCCCACCTATAGGGGCTATGGGCACGACGCCAAGGAAGGATTTTGGCAGCGCCAAGGGTTTTTCCTGTGCAATCCCTGTTCAGCACTGTTCGCGTACTGTGCTCAGAAACCGTCCGTTTCTCAATTTTCTGATATAAAAGGCGGACGAGGGATTGCTTATTTTTCACATATTCATCTGCTTCCTTCTCACAAACTTTCAGCCTTGCTTCTGCTCAGCCGTTGCCACCTTTATCAAACAATCATTTGCATTTTTCTCAAAAATGGCTGCACCAATTCATACAGCGCTAGAGATAGAAATCTATGAGAATGCTTTGGATTTCTGGATCCTTTCTTTGCGCTTAGACGAGCATGATTGGTTTGAACATATTTTTGGATACAGATGCCTGCTGTCCTGGAGGAATATTGTCATTAATTGGGACATGCTGAGGGGAGCTTCCAGGTTTTGGTCTCCTCAAGACCATCTCTTTAATTTTGGTATGAACGAGATGTGTCCTACCTTTGAGGAGTTTTGTGCAATGTTGGGGATGGCACCTTCCCGTCTTATCGCCGTGCCTTCTTATCAGAGGCGTCCGTATATGGCAATTAGGGAGCTGTTTCGCACCACTCGCCTCGCTACTCCGGGCTTTTATAATGGAGTAACTTTTGATTTGACTGTCCTTCTTGGAGCCTTTACAGAGTTTAGGGAGGATGACGTGGATTACTCGAGGCGTCGGCTGTCTGCACTTTTTCTTTGCCTGGTAGGGAGATATTTGATGGTGGGCCAACCCGGATTCATCGATGTGCGGGTCGTGGACCTAGCATTGCAGGCACGGGATCGCCGATTGAATATTATCCCGATGATTCTGGCAGAGACCTTGGCGGGCCTGGATGCTTTTGCAGGCGGTGATGAGCTATTCCCTACCGGTAGCCCCATTTTGATCCACATGTGACTGGAGAAGCACTTTCTTTGGGTGATGGGCCCCGTACCGCCGGGAGCAATGTATGATCCGGGGCTTTATGGCTCTCGCGGTCACTTCCCTCAAACCAATTATTCAGAGTATGATTGGGCTGAGAGCTTTTTTCACCGGGGCTCCATGGATATAATTTGGGTGATTAGCCACTGGCAGATACAACGCTTTATCATGTATTTCGCAGAATATAATTAGGTTGTCATGCTGGGCATCGAGCGGAGTTCTTTTTACAGAGTGGATAGGATCTTGTGCCAGTTTGGGAGAGAGCAGCTTATCCCTGACCTGACCCGTCCTGTGTTTCTGGAGTTGGATAATAATGACGGGGACCTAGGTACCACTATCCAGGGAATGTGGCAGCGGGATTTTGATAGGCTGCAGGTAGCCTATCTATTTTCTGATTATATGCTCCTTTCCCACGAGTATCTGTCGTGGATCATGGTGGCTGCTGAGGGGTCTTCCCGCATGATCAGGCGTGGACTGAGGTGACTGCTGGGCCATCATATTGCTAGCGGCATAGATGCTCGCCTAATGGAAATAGGCGAGGACATTGATAGCTCGGGGCTAGTCGTCCCCCAGGCCTTGCAAGAGGAATTCAGGCGAGGTGCACAATCTTGGTGCCCAGACAGCTCCTGGACCAAAAACAGTAGGTCCTAGCAATGCGCCACCTCATCAAAGCAATGCACATAGGCAGCACAACCCTTGGGAACCAGAAGTGGCTGCTCCTCCCCCTCAGACTGGATGGGGCACTGCTTTAAGGAATGATGGCAATGAGCCTCCTCGACTGAGCAACGTAGCGGCGCAAAGATAACCCTTGGGAGCCGGAGGAGGCGCCCCTCCCCTCGATCGGATGGGGCACTGCTCTTAGAAATGATGGGGCCGGTCCAAGTAATACAGCTGCCCAGGAGAATGGGGACGCTGATGATGAGGAAGAAGAAACTTTCGGGGGCTCTCATGCGGATGAGACTAGATGTTCTTCTGTGCCTCGCAGAAGGAGTATATGGGCCCGGCTGGACGGATGCCGCAGGCACTGATGGACTGCTTCGGGGTTTAAGCTACAAATGAGGGAAAATTGGGGGGGGGGGAACAAAACGGGGCAGGTGTAGCAAAATATTATGTACAAAACAAATAATGCACAATCTAAATTTCTTTAGCAATCATTCCTAAGTTGCACCTTAGGACCCGTACTTTTATATTTTAATGTTTTTATATGTGAGCTTTTTGTCGTGGTTTTTCTTTTTCTTTTGTCTGTCGAGCCCCCTTGCATGCTGAAGACTGGAGGTAGGATGCTTGAGGATTCCGAGAGTGCCTTCCCTCCCCCTTTTCTCCTGATTTTTTTTATTGTGCTCTAAAGTTTGCCTAGGCCGCCCTTTCGGGTTTTCATCCTAGCGAGCCATTATTTCTCATTTTTATTGTTTTTTTTATTTGCTCTAATTTTTCCCTAGGCCGCCCTTTCGGGTTTTCAACCTAGCGAGCTAGGGAGGGAAGCACCTGCTAGATTAGTTGGCTCAAGCATAATACCTTTTAAGCTTGTCAAGATTGAAGGGCTGAACGAGATCTTCTCCTTCTTGGTTCGTGAGGAGTACAGCACCTCCTGACCGGATTTCTTTGACAATATACGGTGCCATCCACGAGGATTTCCATTTTCCCCTAGTATCAACATAACTAGGGGGTTTTTCTCGAAGCACGAGATCCCCGACTTGGATGTCGCGGCCTCTGACTTTTTTATTGAATGCCCGGGCTATTCGCCTTTGATATGCTCGGGTATGCTCCAGGGCGAGCAAGCGCCGTTCATCAATTAGGGCTAATTCTTCAAATCGCCCTTTGACCCAATCGATTTTCGCTTCCATTATCACTCTTAGTGATGGAATTTCAACTTCAATTGGGAGCATTGCCTCAATGCCATATGCTAAGGAGTAAGGGGTAGCTCAAGTGGGTGTGCAGACCGAGGTGCGATAGCCCCAAATAGCTAGCGGTAATTTTTCTGGCTAGTCTCTTCCTATATCAGCCATTTTTTTGATAATGTTTTCAAGTGTTTTGTTGGCTGCTTCAACGGCACCGTTTGCTTGCGGCTGATAGGGGAAGATTTATGCCTTTGGATTTTGAACTCGCCAAGCAGACGATTCACATCCCCTTCAAAATGTGTGCCGTTGTCAGAGATTATCTCGAAAGGTACTCCGTAGCGATATATGATGTTGGTCCGGATGAATTCGGACACCTTTCGAGCATTCATGATTTTATAGGAAGAGGCCTCTATCCACTTTGTGAAATAATCGACGGCTACCAGGACGTATTCATGGCCATTGGATCCCTTCGGGTGAATTTGGCCTATGATGTCGATTCCTCATGTTGAAAAGGGCCAGGGGGCTGTGGAGTTAGATAAGACGTGCGGGGGTACGTGCTGCAGATTTGCAAAGCGTTGACACTTGTCATAATGGCGCACCCACCGAATGCAGTCGGCTTCAAGCGTGCTCCAATAGTACCCTTGCCGGATAATTTTCTTGGACAGCATATGGCCATTCATGTGGGGTCCGCAGGTACCGCCATGCAGCTGATCCATGATTTGCTCAACTTTGGCCTGATCGACGCATAATAAATTAAGGCCTTGATAGTGCCTTTTATATAGGCTGCCACCGCTGAATACAAATTGTGAGGCCCACCTCTGCAGGGAGACTTTTCCTCTTTTGTCTAGGCCGGGAGGGTAGATTTCTTTCTGAAGCAAATTGAGGATGTCAGAATACCAGGGCTCGTGATCTGCTTGAGGGGTTGCATTTATTTTCAAGCAATATGCCGGAGTGACTTTCTTCCCAACTACAAATGGTTGGACTTGGGTTTCTGTGGGAATTTGGACCAACGATGCTAGAGTGGCCAGTGCATCGGCAAATTGATTTCTATCTCGTGGCAGGAAATGAAATGAGATAGAATCAAATCGGGCGGCAAGTGCTGTTAACTTGGCGTGACAGAGCTGCAGCCGGGGATCTTGGGTTTTCCACTTCCCTTCGACTTGGTTTATAATTAGAGCAGAGTCTCCATAGACTTCGAGATCTTTGGCTCCCTTTGGAGAGCTTCTTCCAGGCCAGCAATACATGCTTCATGTTCTGCCGTATTATTCGAACACTAGAACTCCAACCTTACGGCTAACGGAGTATGAGAATCTGCAGGATCAATTAGCAAGATTCCTATGCCGAAGCTTCTTTTATTTGCGGCTCCGTCAAAGAACATCTGCCAGCTGGTGTCGTGGTCAGTGATTTCCAAGACACCTTCGTCCAGGAAGCCAGGCTTAGTTGCATCTTCGGTTTTTAAGGGTAGATCGGCTAAGTGGTCTGCAATCACGCTGCCTTTGATAGATTTGAGTGTGACATAAGTTATGTCAAACTCATTAAGAAGAAAGGACCACTTGGCCAGTCGGCTGGAAAGTGATGGCTTGCCGAAGATATACTTTATAGGGTCCATTCTGGATATGAGTTTGATGGACCGTCCTTCCAGATAGGTCTTGAGCCTTTGGGTGGCCTAAACTAGGCCGGTGCAGTTTTTTTCCAGTGCTGAGTAATTTAGCTAGCTTCCTACTTATGAAGTATATGACATTTTCAATGTAGGAATCTTCTTTTTCTTGGGCGAGCATAGCCCCTACTGACGTGTCTGTGACGGTTAAGTATATGAGGAGAGGTTTATGTGTATGGGGTGGAGCTAGCACAGGGGGATTGGTAAGATAGGATTTTATTTTTTCGAAGGCTAGCTGACAGTTCTCGCCCCAAACTGGGTCAATATTCTTTTTTAGGAGTTTGAAGAGGGGCTCACATGTGCTTGTCAGCTGTTTGATGAAACGACTGATTACTGCAATCGGCCTAGGAAGCCTTTGACTTCGGTTGGAGTTTTTGGCTGCGGCATCTCTAGGATGGCTTTAATCTTTGCTGGCTCGATCTCGATGCCCTGCTCGGTCACCAAGAATCCCAGGACCTTGCCTTTGGTAACCCCAAATGTGCATTTGGTGGGGTTAAGCTTCATTTGATGCTTCCTCAACCTTTCGAAAAATTTTCGAAGGTCTTTGATATGAGCACCGTTGGCGTCACTGGAGTGCACGATCATGTCATCGACATAGACCTCGATCTCCTTATGGATCATATCGTGGAAGAGGGTAGTGGTAGCCCTTTGATAAGTAGCCCCAACATTTTTCAGTCCAAATGGCATGATATTATAGCAATAAGTCCCCCAAGGAGTAGTGAATGAGGTCTTCTCCTGGTCCTCAGCTGCCATTTTAATTTGATTGTAGTCCAGCATGCCATCGACGAATGATCTGATTTTGTGAGCAGTGACGACGTCTACCACAATATCAATATTGGGCAGAGGGAAGTCATCTTTGGGCGACGCTTTGTTGAGGTCGTGGAAATCTACGCAGATTCGGACCTTCCCGTTGGGCTTGGGAACGGTCACTATGTTGGACAGCCAGATCGGGTATTCAACTACCCGAATGAACATGACGCGCAGCTGTTTCATAATTTCTTCTTTAACTTGCAGTGACCATTTCGGCTTAATCCGGCAGAGCTTTTGCTTGATTGGCCGAGCATCCGGATATATGGGGATCCGGTGTTCGACTATGGCTGGGTCTAGCCCGGGCATATCTTCATAGGACCATGCGAAGATATCTACGAACTCTTTGAGGAGATTAATAAGTGTTACCCTTTCAGAGCCTTGTAGGTAGATGCCGATTTTGATTTTTTTTATTTCGTTGTCCAGCCCTAGATTGATGATGGACATGTCTTCAGTTGCTGCTGATGAATAATGATGTTCCTGGTGCTCAACTGATTTTACAAGCTCAAGCAAATAATCTTTAACTTTTGGGTCCATTTCATCAAATGACTCATTATTATACTTATTTAATGTGTCTTTTAATGTAGGTGCAACTAAGGAATAAACAAAGACATTTAGATTATCATTAAAAGCAAACTGTGCAGGGTTATTTACATTATTGAAGACCTGGGGTTTGAGATCCTCAACTTTAAGGAGCGGATCGGTAGATGACCAATCCGTAAAGCTAGGGGAAGAAATAGGGATAGTATATCCGAAGCGGTCCACCAGATCTACGGGCATCAAAAGCGGGCTGGTCGTAGTGTACCAATTCTGCAGAGGCTTATCAGCAATAGGCTCAAACTCAGCAGGGAGCTTTCCATAATAAGTGCCTCTATCTATCATACCCAGGAAGCTATCTCCTAGACCGTCGTCATCTAATAGGGCCAGAGCATAATCATCTTGGTCTATAGACCAAATATTTTCAATGGTGACAGTCTTATATGCAGAGCTACGGGGCTCCAGGGTAACCTGTTCCATTCTATCAGTGAGAAGACTGACATCTTTAAAGATTTCCCAACCAGGGCATTTTCTCCCATTCTGGTCTAGCCAGGGCTCAGGAAACATGAGATAGGCTTCTGTTTCCCCTTTCCTTACGAAGTAACCATTTAAGATTTTTCTATATGGCTGGAGAGGGGGATATTTATAAGGACGCTTTTCTCTTTCTACCTTTCTTTTCTCACGTTTTTGTTTCATGACTGCGGCTATTTTAGCTGGAGTAGGCGTGTATCCTAGACCAAAAGGAGGGATACATTCCTTAAGTTCATCCTGGACTAAATTAACAAGTCCTTGGTGATTTCTGCCAAGACCCAGACCAGACATATAATTCATTTTTCGAAACATGTTTAGAGGGACCATATTTCCTAGGGAAGTGGTTTTCTTTCCGATGATGTCAGTTTCTCGGGCATATTCAATGGCGTAACTACAGCTTGGGGGATAACCTCAAAGCCAATGAGGAAAATACCAGTGTCTTCATGCTCTATCTCGAGGATCGGGATATCCTCATTTTTCTTATTCTACATGATCTTATCAGCCAAAATAATTACTTTGTGGACATCGTGGATGAATTTGACACGTTGGTGCAATGAAGAGGCTACTCCCTTTACCCCATGGATCCAAGGGCATCCCAATAACAGGCTAAAAGTGGCTGGTATGTCAAGGACTTGGAATTCTACCGGCATGTTTAATGGCCCAATAGTCAACATTAAAGTGACCACCCCTAGGACACATCGACTAGTGTTGTCGTATGCCCTTACTGTCTGCGAGGAAGGAGTGAGTTCTGATATTTTTGTACCTAGTTTGGCCAGCGTGCTAGCGGGACATACATTCAAAGAAGACCCATTGTCTATCAGAACTCGGGGAACCCGCTTTTCCAAAATTCCCATAGTGATATGGAGAGCATCAATGTGGTTGGTCCCTTCCATTGGCAGATCTAGATCAGTAAACATTATAACATTTCCAAAGTGAATGTTTCCGTTAATTTGAGTGAGCTCATTTGGGGAGGTTTCAATAGGAATGACCGCCTGGCTTAAAGATTTAGCCAGTATATCACGGTGGGTTTTAGAAGCACAAAGCAAGCCCAGATGGAAATGTTGGCTTGAGTTTTCTTCATTTGAGCTAATATGGTATCTTCCACCACCTTAGCACCAGTATCTGTTTCTTGGTTTTTGCCAGAGTGGTCACCTCTTTCCAGGTTGGATTGGTAGGCTCGGCCAGATCGGGTGAGGTGGCTAACATCTCCACCGACCCAAGTGGCTTTTTCAATATTGCAAGTATTTTGGCTACCTAGGATAGTGTCCCAAGAGAGCATATTGCAGCTAGACTCTTTTATGGATAGAGATGGAAAGAAAGGAACAAGGATATATGGTAATGGGTGTTTATTTATTTCGAACTTGGGCACATAAATTTTTTCATCTACCTCAATCATATTGATTTGAGGTAGAGGGTTATTGACTATATTTGGTCTGGGGGGAGGCTTTTCAATAACCTTATCATCAATTAGGTTCTGGATAGCATCTTTAAGTATATAGCATTTATCGGTGAGGTGACCACTGCAACGATAGTATTCACAGTACTGGGCATGATTCTAAGTCCTGGGCAGGGGGTTTGGTGGCTTATAACCATACAAAGGCTTTAGCACTCCCTGTGCCATTATCCCCTACAGTATCACAGACTGGGGCGCTTGCAGCTCATCATAATATCGGTTCACCCTGTTCTGATTTTGAAATTTCTGCCTGGGCCATTATTCCCTCCGACTGTGTTGACAGACCTGTTTGATCCGTAGGACCATGGAACAGTGCTATAATTTTGAGTAGGAAAAGTGGCTGAAGCATTTCCTACCATATTGACGGCTGGTGCTGGTGCGGCTGCCTTTCCTTTAGAGTAACGGAAAGAGCTGGGAGGCGTATTGACTTTTAGTTGCCCCGTCCGTATATCTTCATCAATACGGGTTCCTATCTCATTTCTTTAAAATTTCTATAGGGGAGATACCGCATATTTTCCAGGTATATGGGCTGGAGATTTTTAATGAACATCCTGGAAGACTCAGCCGGATCAGGTCTGTCAAAGGTCAGCGCCAACTTTCTTTTCCACCTGGCTGCAAACTCTGCATAGGTTTCTTTTTCCCTTTGGGTGCACGACTCAAGGTCCCTTTTATTTTCAGGGCCAGTGTTGTCCTTGCACCTTTCTAGGAACCCTTCATCTATTTGGTCCCATGTATTCATGGTGCTACTATCTGACAACATCAACCATTGCTTGGCAGCCCCTATTAGGGTGAGGTGGAAACTGGAAGCCATAGCTTCAAAGCTAGCTCCCCTTGACTGCATGCCAGTGGAATAAGATTTCAAGTGGGATATAGGGCATCTAGTCCCATCAAACTTTTCTATGTCGGGCATTTTGAATTTGGAAGGTAACATTGCTCAAGGTTGCTGTAATACCCCGATTCCCGATTAGCTTGAATTGCGTGCAATGCTCGTATTTCTTCCTTGGTTGATTGATCGTTTGGTTTGTGAGAGAGTCTAGATGTGTATGAGAGATCACATTAAAACCAAAATACTTTTAAGAGATGCCATATAGTTGTTGACTTCCTAAAGTCACAAGTCGTAACTCGACGATAGTCGAAATACGACGCGATTGAGTGTTTACTTGCGTTTTGTGTTCCTGACCTCGATTTGGTCCTAGATCTTTACATGATTATTGATTAACATGTTTAGATGTGTTAGACTTCTAGTTTGATGTATTCCATAAGTCTTGTGAGCTTTTAACGCTTCGAGGATAGCAATTCTCCTTATCGCGTAGTTTGAGATTGAGCCATGTGATCGTCTCGTCTTTTGGGAGTTCTTTTCTCCTATCTTTTTTTCATCATCTGAGAGGCATTCAGGCCTATTCTATAGCCTTTTGAAGTGTTTATAATCTTGGGTTATTGCCCGTCAGTTTATGGTTTCATTCGTCGTTTCGTTAGCGAGTTGTTGTGCCTTGCTCTGGTTTCGCTCCGAGTTGTTTCGGGTGTTGTTTATGGAAGTTTAGACCTACTTTGAAAGTGGTTTGAGACTTGGTTTGTTTAGGAAAGTGTTTGAGGTCCTTTAGGGTTGAATTATAGGCCATTTCGAAGCTTTAAGGCTTGCGGTTGAATGTGGGAACGACCGGACGCGAACAAGCTTGCAAGAAAATGTCACCTAGTGTATTTTGGACCAAAGTGGTTGCATGGCCTAGGCACCATGCGAGCGCATGGCCTTCGAAGACAGCAATTCCCTGTTTTGGTTTTTGATGTGTAATTCCTATCCTACCCTCTTTAAACCTCTTCTAAACCCTCTCTAACACCCATACTTAGTCATAATCATGTCCTAACACTCTTGGGGAGTTAATTAAGTTTGGATTAGTGGTTGATTACATCTAATGTTCACTAATTGTACCATGGAATTCCCAATTGTGCCCTCTCGTATTGTGGAAGTATAAATAGACTAACCCTTCAAAAATTCAGCCAATTCTCTTCATTTCCTCCTTCTAATTCATACGTATAGAGTGAGAGAGAATTCGGAGACATGGGGGCTTTGAGCCCTAGCTTCTTCAACCTCCAATCCATGAAGATCCGACCGTTAGGTTGCCTCCAAACTTGAGATTCTTGAAGCCCTCGACGAGTAGAACGACTTCACCGATCGGATTTCGATGTCTCTTGAGTTTTCACTCAAGCTAGGTAAGCTACTACAATCTTCCTTCTTTGGATTTTGTACTCATTGACCCTAAGGAAAACAAGGGCTTGCTATTTGAGGTCAATGAGTACACATGTACGCTTTGTGTGATTTTATTTTGGATTTTTGGTGAGTGAACTTGCTAGAAGCATGAGTAGGTTGATTTCTATGTTTAATGAAGTATGTTATTAAGCTTTATTTGGTAATTTTGGACTTAGGTATGATGGATATATGATTTCCTAGAAACCTAGGGTTTGATTATATGTTGATGAAGTAAATAGGTTATTGATGATATGTATGATTTTGGAGTTTTATTGGATATTATGAATTGTTGGAATCATACATGGATATATGTTTGGGAGTTTGGAAGTATACTTGTTGAATCTCTAATTTTAGTTGTGAGCATGAAAGATGAATTTTCTAGCAGGGTACCGCCCCTGTTTCTCAAAAAAAAAAAAAATAAAAATGTTTCGTTTGACTTTTAAGAATGGAGTTGACTTTCATGCATATAAAAGTATGTTGCTATCTAATTCATGAATTTTTGGTTATGAGCTTGTATAATGAATTATTATTATGGATTACATGAATAAAATGTAAGGTTTGACTTTATTGGGTTGAGTTGACCTTTATGCATATAAGAGTATGTTGGTCAACACTAATTCATGAATTGAAGGTTATGAGCATGCTAGATGAATTTATATCTTGATTATGAGCATGCTAGATGTATTACATCTTGTTTGGATAAATGGTTATTTAGAATGAAAGCATGCTTGATTAAACGCTAACTTGAAATACATGCTTGAAATGTGATGGTTGACTTTAAATGTTAAGTGTTAACCTATGAACCATGTTTTGGGGTTTTGTTGGGAAAGTATGGATTGTTGGGTTGCACAATGTTGCTAACCTTGAGAACCTAGCCATGAACATTAGCTAATGAATAATATGAGGGCTATGATGAAAATAACTTCTATGCCTTCAAGTTTGAAAAGAGTAGAAATGACTCAACGGAGTCGATTATGGGACTAAAATGAATATAGTGAATCACATATTAAGATCCTACGGAATTTGGGGCAGTTTTGATGGAGGTTAAGCCTCCAAGCGTTTTCAAGTGTATGAAGAACACTTGGGTATTAAAGACTTGATATAAATGCTCCAATGTGTTTATGAGTTAGTTAGCATAAAAATGCATAACTATGTGATGTAAAAGTAAATATCTACTTGATTGGATTAGTACGTTGTGTTGTACTCTTCCCTTGTTTGAGCATGCGAGTATATATTACCTATGCTTGAGTTTGAGTTCAGCTGGCGGTTTTTGGTTTGAGTTTTGGTGGGACGATGCATTGTCTTCACGAATTGTGGGATTCGTGATCGCAATGGATCATCGCGCCGAGTTTGCACACAACCCTCCATCGATGGCCACGGTTGGGATGTAGCTGATCATTGCTAGAGTAATACACCTACCTTTGATAGCTATGGAACACAAAGCGGGGACTGTTTTCGGGGACGTCAATATCCACGAAAGGGATATCGAGGACACATTTGTTTCCGCAGGAGTTGCACGACGGAAACGGAAAGGAAAATCATCTTCTCTCTCTTATGTGGTTTATTTTACGAGCACTTATATGAATTGATGTGCTACGTGGTTAATGATATGATTTATAAGAGATGATGATTACTTGACGAAATGTTATAGTAAAAATATAACATGCTAAGGAAATGATGATTTTTTTTTATGATATGATGTTATATTAAAAACATAACATGTTATTCATGATTAGAATGGAAACAATAGTCTCTCATATATTAATTATTATATGAGTTGTATTAAATGAAGATCTATGAGACTCATGGTATAATTGGGTTATGTGAATAATGGTTTGATGATAAGTGAAAGTGTGGAAATAACATGCTATACATTTTTGGAATTGAGATGCATATTCTATATAATATGGATTACTTCATGATAAATTTTGAAGAACTATGTTCTATGTGCCTATGGATGAAATATGGTTTATGTTAAAGATTATACCATGAAATGTTATATCATAAGTATGACAGGAGATGTACATGTTTTATTTGAGCATAATGTCATGCAATGACATTGCATCTTTAGTAGCTTACTAAGTCATTATGACTTACTCGTTTGCTTTTTTTTTTTCCTTAGATTCGAGCCGAGCTAGTAATTCGGAATCCACCGAGTCTACGGTAGAAGTGAGATTTGGTTAAGAAGGTTACTACTGTTATTTATTTTTGTAACCTTAAGTTTATTGGAAAGGACGTTTGGGAAGTGAAGTTATATAGACTTCACTATAGGTAGTAAAGTTGTGTTTTTATTGGTTCATGTACTTGTTAAATTATTAATATTTGGTTTTTGTGAGCCGACAAATGTTAGTCGAGCCATGTTATTTAATTACATATTTTATTCATCTCAAGTTATTTATATTGTTGGTTATGTTGTACTCCGGCATGTTTAGCCGTTGAGTGTGTAGACTAGAGTTGTAGACTTAGATTAATGTTGGGTTTCGGCTGTAACGTCGCCGATGACTTGGTTATTATATTGTTTAAAAAATTATAACAGGTAGTTTGTAGTACGTGTCCAATGTTGCGTCACGTGCGTCGAATTTTTGGGCTGAGAGATTTACTATCTCTTTGGTTGCTTTGTATTTCGGAGCTTGTTAGCTCGGGTCCATTTAAGTTATTCACTTCCGCATTTATTGAATCGTTGGCGTATCGCTGTTATAGCCTTACCCATTGCTTGTTATTTTGTGTGTTTTGGCGGCACGACCTTGGGATCTTGTATTGGGATCCAGGTTGGGTCGTCACAGTTTCAATGCTATGCCCGCGTATAAAATTGCCCTTTATTGAGAAGTTTGAGCATCATGCTTTTCATATTTTCCATGTCGACCTCCATTTTGGGGGCTGGGGGATTTGGTTTTTGGTATATGCTGGTATGGAAGGTTAGGTTAATTTCTGGCTGTGGTATTTGGTAAGGATTTTGGGCAGGATAAGGATTCTGAGCTGGATATGGATACTGGGCAAGATAAGGATTTTGGGCGGGTAGATTTTTGGCTGGTGGATTATTGGCAAGATAAGGATTTTGGACTGGTAGATTTTGGGCAGGATATGGATTTTGTGCTGGTGGAATTTGGGTAGCATAAGGATTTTGGGCTGGTGGAAGTTGAGCTGGTGGATTATTCGCTGTTTCGGTTAGGCGGCCAGGATTAAAAGGTACGTAGGTGGTAACTTGGCCTGGCGGGTTATAGCTTTGTGGGTCCATGTGCGGGCTATTCTGGAGCGGGTTGGTCATGGGAAAAGGGAGGTCATTTGGGCTCTGGGGTATGTGGGTGCTTGGGAAAGGGTATGGAGAATAGGACGAGTAAGGGTTGATATTTGGATAGCAGGGACTTGGTGGAGGATTTGGAATTGGGGTAGTGGCAGTGTTTGGGGGTTAGTGTTTGGCTGGGGGTTTGGGTTTGGAGGAACATGGGATGTTGATGCTTCTTGGGGAACTGCAGGGGAAGAGATTACCTCACTACTAGGGCTTTGGACCTTGCATAAGACTTGCTATTTGGCTTAGCAAACGATAATTTCGTGCATCCAGATTTTGGTATAGCCACTGCTGCATTACCGGAATCGGAGCGTACCCTAGAGCCCCTGTATCTGTACCCATAACGGACTGCTCACTTTCTGTTGTCATACTGCTCGGATCTGTACCCTATGAACTGATTATGTCCTTATTTGACCTGATACTGATACCTTCTGATCTGATTTCTGCACTTATTTCCCATATCAACCGGCCAGTACTATTTCTGTCTTTCCAAATTCGGGCCAGGTTTTTGAGGAAAATGGGTTTGGAGGTATCAGAGCCGGCTGAAGGCTTTCTGAGCTTGGAGTATAGCATGCCTTTATTAGTATTTTTATTATTATTTATTTTTCCTACAACTGACCGGATAAGCACCTGCTTTATTTTGACGGTCTCAGGACTTTCCCTGGAACAGTGGATTCTTTCTCCAGAGTATAGGACCAACGTATTCCACCTGCCTTTCGACTCCCCAAGATTGGACTAATCCCAAGCGAAGACTATATTCTTTCCAGGATCCACCATTCGAAATGATCTAGGTCGAGCATCAGAGAATAATAAATCAACCCCTGTGTATTTTTTTTTCTTATGCAATTTATTTCTTTCATCATCATTTTTTTTTATTTGCGCATTTTATTTCTCTTTTTTCTTTGTTATCACTTTTTTTTTTTGCTTTATTTTTTTTACGGGGGCTGATCCATGATTCAAAAATACAAAATCCGGTCGGTCTTTGAAGTGTCCTGAAAATATATATGCAGTCTAACGTTGGCTTATGCAGGGGGTAGGCTGGCCATGGTGTAGGATAGCAGTTCGGAATATATTTATATGCGTGCGCGTGTGTGCGGTAGCTAAAAAGCAATAAAATCTCCTCTCTTTTTTTTCTTTTTTTTTTTTGGCAGATATAGATAGAAAATAAACACAAATATGACCTATCTTGCTGTTATGCGTGGATTTTCTCTGCTTTTTAGTTTGAGCACAAGCAAACAAGCAAGCATATCACATCAAGAAATAGAAAGAAAAGCGGAGAATCTATCTATTCCTATTAATTACAAATTGGTCATAATCCTCAAAATAAAATGGCAGAATGAATGCAAATATATACATATTTTGCAGAATAAAAAAACAAAATAATAATATAGAGCCGAAAATGAAGCAATATTAAAAATAAAGCCCCAGCCCTTTTATTGTGCTACCCGGAAATTTATTGCATATATTTTTTTTGCAGTTTTTTTATTATATTATTTTTTTTTGAAAAATACATATTTTTAGACATACCTGTAACAGTTATCGTAACGAAACTGATGCAAGATGGATGATCATATCCACAAATATAGACACGGATGTATAGGAACACAATATTCAAATGCATAAATTAATATAACAAACATACTTTAGCCAGAAACAAAGAAAAATAAAAAAGTCTTTTTTTTTATGAGTCTAGCCCTCCATTTTTATTTAAAATAAAAACGATCTCCCCAGCATGGTCGCCAATGTGGGTTCCCGGGACATGCGCCCGCGCCCTGCGCGCCCTTTGTAACGACCCGACCCAGATTCCAACACGAAATCCCAAGGTCGTGCCGCTGGAACTAACATAAGAAAAGGACAAGCACTTGCTAAACAGTAGTGCAAGTCGAACAGTCGAGCTAACACGCTCTAAACGTGAACATAAAGCCGCACTAAAATACGGTATTTCAAAAATCGAATCAGCGGAAGCAATAAGGAAAGAAGTCCCAAGCATGAAGCTCGAAACCAACGCCAATGAAACCAAGTGAGACATTATCTCTCAAAGGAGGAGAAACAAAACTCGCATGCCGCAACATTGCGGACGCCGAACAAACCATCGGCACTCCAGGCCGGCGTTTCAACAAAGAACCAACTTGATATAACAAATACCCAACGGCTAAAGCATACCGGGGTCAACAAACAACTATAAAAATTAGAATAAGGAAATTTCCCAAAGCTACTGCGTGCCCGAGGAGACAACTGAAATAAATACGAAATCCACGGACTAGGCACGACACAATACGTCGGCCCAAGAAAGAACCAATACAAATACTCAACCCGACCGTAAAGTCTAAATAACTTTACAAAAAGTCGATCTCACAAGAATAACAAAGTACAGGACATCAATGGCAATGCTATAAAGGAACAGGACTCCCCAAGCTGCTACTCGGGAAAGTCGGCTGCTACAAACACGAACCACACGCTCTAATCTCAATCTATCGACCCGCTACGATCACGATCTACTCGACCTCGATGCCTATCGATTCTTGCAACTAGAAACAAGTACGGGATGAGTCATAATGACCCAGCACGATACTACAATATATATGCAACATATAATTATATAACATAAACATAAGCATGGTGTCATTTTATAAATGACAGAAAAACCCGTGAGGAGGCGTCGTATCGTTTCGATACTCCACAAGATATCGATTTCTTCTTACTTACTAAACCATCCAAATGAACCAGGGTGTAATTCCCTGTTCAAACACAAATCAAATGAATTAGAAGGTAGTTCTCACAAAACATCATATGCAAGTATACATATCATTATATATACAAATCAAACTATTCACATTATTACCACGTGTAAGGGTGCATATTTATATATATACACCTATATCAGTATGTATATCTCTATATATACATATCGAATCTCCCATATAATCATCATGCATAAGTGTGCATATCTATATATATATACACATCAAGTCTTTCATATATATATATATATATATATATATATATATATATATATATATATATATATATATATATATATATTATCTCATATATAACGATGTATATCTATATATATACATATCAATTCTCTCATATATTAGTCATGTATAAGTGTGCATATGTATATACACATTTCAAGTCTTTCATATAACACCAACCAACACAAACATGGTCAATAAGATCTCATGTTCACTAACACTTTGTTATCACATAAGTGCCCATAGTAAGCCACATAAAGGATAGAGAAGATACCAAATCACTTTCGTCGTATTTCTCCTGCAATCACAACTATTAATCATATCGTGCCAGTGATACCCGTGTTCAGGTATCAAAGTACCGAGCTCTCTTCTCGGGTCCGAGCTCTGTACTCGGGAAAATAGCACTAGCCAATGTGCTCAATTGGTTACGACAAAGGGGGCTACTTCCCTAGCTAGCGGTGGAGGGTGTGTGAAAAATCCGATGCGGCGATACATTGCAACCACGAATCCCATAATTCGTGAAGACAATGCATCTTCCCAGCTTCAATATGAAAACTCAAGTAATGCCAGCAGGACTTATATGCAATGCACAAGTAGATGTTTACTTGCTAATTCTCAAGTCAATATAATGATCTACTAAACTCATACGATTATGCACATTGTTACAATAATCACAAAACTACAATAGGAGCTCATTTGAGTCTCTAAATCATAAGTGTCAAGTTGTTCACTCTATTCGATTCAAGTCCCAAAAGCTAGTAATCTAGTCAAATGGAATATAATTATCATAGGATCTCACCATGATCCTCGTAAGGTTCAATTGTTCTTTAACTCGACTCCGTTGAGTCTTTACTACAATTCCAACCAAATAGAGTTTGAACACTATATGTGTTCCAAGACTTTTTTCTATGTTCTCGTTTGAGGCATAGCAAGGTTCTCGTTCCATTTAGGAATCTTAGTTCAAAGTCCCAAGTCAATTATATAAGGGAAACCTAAGTTGATTATTGTGAAATCAAGTTTAGTTCAATTTTGATTCATAATTCCACTTAATAGTAGAATCCAAGTTCACCATAATTCATTAACTGTAGAACAGATCAGACACGAAGGCAAATACATTCAATATGCTCATAAGTCATATCATAGAAACACGTAGAAGAATCAATTCATGACAATGTAGGAAATCATGCATTTAGTCATAATATAAAATATACACAGTATTCCATATTCACTTATGAAATTCAGCAGAGTCACAATTTAACCATCAGTCCATTATATACTATCCAAGACTACTCCGTTAGTCTAGGATCATGAAGCCATTTACTAAACTCTTCCTAGAGTAGTAACTCATTCAGTAATGTAAAAGTCGATAGTAGTCAAAGACTTAAGCAACACTAGAGCGGTAATAACCCGTAAGGTCAAACCATACCGGTGAGTCTTAAATAACAACATGGTTATCCTAGCGACTTATACAAGTAGACTCCATGTATAGAGTACTAAAGATAGTCCCAATCCAAATCCTCTCAATTATGCATTTCTTTCACACAATCATATAAACCGCATAAGAACTCGATTGAGTCTTATAAGCACACATATCAAACATGCATTTCAATTCATCCCAAAGTCACGTAAACTAATACATTAGTCTAACGTACTACAAACGTCGTAGGGATCGAATGTGGAGTCGGTATTGTTCAATAACTCCCTAATCTCAACTCCGGTGAGTCATTTCTAAAATTCAACCAAGTGGAGCATAGATACTAAATGCATCCCATTGCTCAATTCTATGTTCTCCGTTCATTTAGAACTTCATAACTAAGCCGTTCATGACCTTAAACTAGCCATAAACACATTCCCGAATTTCAAACCCTAGAATTTGTGATTTTGTTAAACCTACAATTGAAACATATTCTTTCACAAGAGTTGATCCTAGGCTCATATAGAACAACATTCATGCTTTACACAAAGTCAAAATCAGAACTTCATAAAGAAATCATAAAATCCTACACACATTTCATAGATTGAATTGGAGGATTCTACTTCACAAAAAGTGTTCCTAAGCATCATTAGAACAACTATAATGAAGGGGACATGTCATAATATCTAACATGAAAATTTTGGGAATTGTCTACTCACCTGAAGCCTATGAATAATGGATGGAAGGAAGATTAAACCAAGGATTGTTGTAGAGGAGGGCAAGGTCTTCGATTCGGCGGTCTCAGATCGCCGATCGGGTCACCGGAACTCCGGCAAATGGTCTCACAAGGTAGGCTTCTTCCCAAGGACGAAAATGAAGACTTACTCTCTATAAATCTGAAGCTTAGTGATCACAAATGGCTGCCAAGGCTGAAAAATGGTTTATATACTTTCCAAGAAAACCATAATCCAAGTGATGGAGGTTATATGGCTTCCTATTGGCCAAGGGAAGCAAGCCCTTGATAAGGACTCATCCAAGGGTTTAGAGAGGTTGGACTAAGGTCAAAAAGGGAGGCTCAAGTCACTTAAGACGTCCAAGGGCCAAGGGTAGGAGGGTCATCAACCAAAACTTAACCAAAATCCCGTAAGTGTGAATTTCTGACCAATTTCCAGATTGTTGTTACTGGACAGTCAATCTTGTAAAATCGACCATAAATATCTCATAACTCCAAATGAGGTGATTTTTGATTTTTATGAAATTAGACTCATTAAAATATATTTTAGAATTTTAAATTACTCAATTTGGACTTATATTCATCAAAATAAAGTTACAAGAAAATCAAGTACAGAAGCTGATTTCCTGAAAATAGAATTCTGGCACAGCCGCAAGTCAAGACCTAAATGAGGTACTTAGACACCTTGGAAAATTACCAAATTTTACAGGGAGTAACATAACATATTCATTTAAAACATACTAAATTTTTAGAAAATTCTCTTTAGTAGATTGGTACCAGAATTTTCCCGAAGTTTTCCCAAAAACAGGACTGAATCTGTGAAGTGATATGTTGGTCATCTTATTTCCAAATGCAACAAATCTATGAACATTGATTGTGCAAGCATGAGAAATACTAGTACACTTGGTCTAGAACTTAAATGAACTTCTCGCAAGTTGAAAGCACAAACAATACAAGCAACGAAGGCAAACACGAGAAACCCTAAGACTCAAACGATGCAACTAAGCTTCTAAACTCTCAACCAAATATACTATGATCAAGACGAGCATTATAAGTCATGTATGCAAGGTACTAAGACTCCAATGGGACTTAGTTGAAGTGCTAATATGCTAAGATGAATACTCAAAGCATTAACAACAAAGCATGCAATGCATGGAAGGCAATCACTCTACTATGATCTTAACCAACTTAATGCAAGCATGATATGAATAAAATGAAGTCTCTAACATGCTAAGACATACAATAAATATGTTATAAAGATGTTATGCATGTAAAGGGGTTTGAGTTCTCACACTACGCGAGAAAACTCTCAACCGAGTCAAGTAACGAACAGCGTCGGTATACGACTTGTAACTTTAACTAGTTAAAGTCTATGGAACATATGGAATTAAGGTATTGGCTTCTAGATAGCCTACCTACACAAATCAAGGTTCTTTCCTCAAGTTTAGTAAGTGAGGTCACGGTTAAATGGCAAGCAAAACGAGAAAGTCAAATACACAAAGGTTCGGGGTCTTACACCCTTAGATAGGGGTGCGCGTATGTGAGGATGCGGGACACCACTGCTCTCATTCCATCTTCCCTTGTTTAGGGGAAGACGAAATTAAAAGTGCGAGAGGAGTGCTGTCTAAGATAGCGCGTTTGAATACGCCTCGGTAACTTTCAGTGAATTTTTGGTCCAATATGAGAGTTTTGGGTTTTCTATGTCAAGTTATCCCTTGTTGAGGGGATACCAGGATATATAAAATACATCACCATTTCATTCTCATTCTCCTTTTTTAGGGGAAAATGGAAAAGTGCAAGAAAGGACGTTGCGAGGCCCCACTATGGATTTTATGAAAATTGCCTTATGGCCTATTTCGGATCACTATCAGTGCTTTGGGTTTCCGACATCATGTTATCCATTGTTTAGGGGATACCAGGATATAGGAATACATCACCCGTTAATTATCATTCTCCCTTTTTTAGGGGAAAACGGAAAAGTGCAAGAAAGGAGTGTTGCGATGCCCCACTGGATCCAAAATGTTTTATAGCGTCGTCATCTTTATTTTAAGGAAGATATAAAGAAAAACCAAAAAAGAAAAACCAGAGATTGCAAAAACGGGTTCGGAGGCTAAGTTACGAGTTGGGAAGGTGCTAGGCACCCAACTTACCATTTCGGTCTCAAAATCGGTTTTTGGCTAAAGTATGTTTTTTGTTATATTTATTTAGCAAATAAACAAAGCATTAAAAGACAGGAAATAAAAGCAAATACATCCATGGCTACATTATTTATGGACTTGCAGCCGTCTCCTTACAATAATTACAAACTCATTTAAAAATATTTGGCCATAATAACGGCTCTTTTACATAGTATTTTCTAACTAAATCCGGGCAGCACAACGGCTTATATTTTCTATATTGGGTCGGATTCGAAAATAATTTTTATAAAATAAATGCTCTTAAAAGTTTTACCTTTCAGAGCGTGGTGTGCTTGCTCTGTCTTTCTCGAGAGAGGGAGACTTTTTATGCTGCTGCTGCTGTGGTTTGGGCAGAGTAACAACTTATTTTTGATGCTTGCCTACTTTCTACTGGCTGAATTTGGGCAGAACAAGGGCTTATTTTTTGTGGTTTTGGCCTTTTTACTCGGGCACGAGCAATGGCTCTTTCCGAGGTTTTTGGACCAGGGAAATAGGGTGGATACCTAACTAGAGGACTAGGGATCACTTTGACCGGTTGGTTTTAGGTTTGGCGGAGTTTGGCAGGGTTTCGAGGCTTTATAGGAGGATCACTCCCTATCTCACTTCGCTCTCTATTTCCTCAGCGTAACGAGGACGCGGAGAAATTTTTTCGGTGTCTTTGGTGTTTACGGAGTGTCTAAAAGTGAGCCCCGAACTCTCTATTTATAGGCTGAAGGAGGGACTCATCGGGGATTACTTTTTCTCTCTGTGGGCTTCAAATCCTTGTACATCGCGCTTCAGAAGTTGCATAATGCGTTAAGTCCGTGGTGCACTGTAGCTAGTTGGGTGCCGCCATAAACCTTCATTGGCGCCGCGCCAGAGGGCCCTTTTGGTCGTGCCAGAGCACTATTCCAGCCTTGAATTTTCACTTTTATCCCTCACATTTTACTGTTTTGCGCATCCTGCTTTGCCTTTTGCATTTTTTAACTCCTGTAACTTGACATTTGTTAAGTTTAAACAGTTCTTGATATCACATGCCAGAGTTACATATCAGGGGTACGAAATTGGGGTGTCTACACAAAGGTCGTCAAACCTGATCAGTTTGTGGTTAAGAAAATAGGAAATGGTTTTTATGGACAACGAATCATAAGTTACCCAGAAAGAAAAATAAAGTCAACCTCTCCAAAGACTGCTGACATCAAAATAAGCAATATGTCAAAAAGGCAGGAGGAGAAGGCTACTGACACAAGTGTTGATGATCTACTGGAACAAATGCAAGAAATGTATTCCAAGTTTTAAACACTTAAAAGAATTCATGTTTCTTTATCTGGTGATTTCAAAAGAATTTCTGATGAAAACTGTGAGCTTCAAAAGATCAATGAGCTTTACAAAGTACAACAAAATGAATTGCTGCAACTTAAAAGTATCAATGAAAAACATGAGATTCAAGCAAAAATCTCAGATGCCCAAATTGCTGACCTTGTAGAAAGAAATCTTCGACTGACCAATGTTGTTGATACTTACTCAAAGTCAGAAGCTGCTGTTGAGACCATCATCAGTCAACAAAAAAATCATGAAGACCAACATGGTCTTGGATATTGAAAAGATGATGGAAACTGTGAGATCATACAGTCAAATGGTGAACCTAAGATTCTTCTCAAAAAGAATAAGGGATTAGTTTATAATGTTGTACCCTTCAAATATCCCAAAAATGTGAATCATCCTAAGAAGTCCATCAACAAAAAGGATAAGCTAAACAATGACAGTTGTCAGTCTTCTGTTCATAACTCTCAAAAAGTATCAGTAGCTACAACAGCTGACAAATGCCAGCCAACTGACAGATGTTAGTCAGTTGATAAAAGAGGAGGAATCAGAAGAAAGACAGCTAACAAGTTCAAGCCAATCAATTTTGTTGCTGCTGAAGTCAAAATGCCTGATTTAAACTTACTGACGAAGTCAAAATGCCTAATTTTAGGCAAGTTTGGCTTCCAAAGAAAACAAACCATGTGGACCCAAAGATATAAATGGTACCATGATTTAATATTTCAGGCATGCTTAATGGCAGATGATCAACCAACTGACATATGGATATTAGACAGTGGATGCTCTAGACAAATGACTGGGTCAGCCGAACTTCTTACTGACATTATCTCAGCCAAAGGACCTTCTGTCATTTTTGGAGACAACTCAAAAGGAAAAACAATAGGCTATGGATCTATAATCAAAGGATCTATCAAAATTGAAAATGTCTCATTGGTACAAGGTTTGAAACATAATCTTCTAAGTATATCACAATTCTGTGACAAAGGTATGAGTTGCACTTTCTCTACTACTCACTGCTTTATCAAAAGCTGCATCACAAATGATGTTTTACTTACTGGTTCTAGAAAAAGAAATGTTTTTGTTTGTGACTTACTTGCTCTAAATAATAATACTCAAATATGTTTAGTAGCAAATAATTCTTCAAAAACTTCATAGCTTTGGCCCAAAAGACTTTCACATTTGAATTTTAAATATCTTTCAAAACTCTCAAAAGGAGACTTAGTGAAAGGTCTGCCATCTATAAACTTCCCTTTTGACAAAAAATGTGATGCTTGCATTTTAGGAAAAATAACAAAAGTTTCTTTCAAACCCAAACCATGTATTTCAACCAAAAGAATTTTTGAACTACTTCATATGGATTTGTTTGGTCCCATTACTACTGCAAGTTTGGGAGGAAATAGATATACTCTGGTGGTTGTAGATGATTACTCAATGTATACATGGGTTGAAATGATGCAATCCAAGGATGAAACTTATGGCATTCTTACTACCTTGTCCAAAAATCTTCAAACTCAAAAAGAATGTGAAATTATAAGTGTGAGATCAGATAATGCTAATGAATTCAAGAACCTTGGCATGGATACATACTGTGATGATCATGGTATTGATCATAATTTTTTAGCAGTTAGAACACCTCAACAAAATGGTGTAGCTGAAAGGAAGAACATGACTTTGATTGAAGCAGGTAAATCAATGCTAGCTGAAGCAAAGCTGCCAAAGTATTTTTGGGCAGAAGCTGTGAACACAGCTTGCTCTACTCAAAACAAATCTCTCATAAACAAGTTTCATGGAAAGACTCCATATGAATTATGGAGAGGAAGAACACCAAACATTGCTTACTTTAAAATTTTTGGGTGTAAATGTTTCATTCACTACAATGGTAGTGACCACAGAGGTAAATTTGATGAAAAAGCTGATGAAGGTATTTTTATTGGTTATGCCAAATATAGTAGAGCCTATAGAGTGTATAATAGAAAAACTCAAATAATTGTTGAATCTATGCATATTACTTTTGATGAATTCAATTTACTTGAGTCTGCTGAGACTCATGATGTTACTAACAATTTTGCGATTTTTGAGACAGGAAACAATGGCAGCTCAACTCAGAATAATCCTTCATCTTCCATTCCTCCAGTTATAACTTTAGATATTCAGAATGAACTTCAGCAGGCTGACAACTCCCAGCCAGCTGAATATCTAAATCCTGAATCAGATACTGTTATAGCTGACCCGTCAGCTGACACATTTCCTATTGAAATTCTTCAGTCAGCTGACACTCCTTCTTCTTCACCTTTATCAACTTAACCCCTTCAAGATCTTCCTTGAGAAGTTAGGGAAGCTAGACATCATCCAGTTTCAAACATCATTGGAGATCCATTTGCTGGTCTAAGAACAAGAAGCAGTTATAGAAATGAAACTCTTAATTCACATGCTTTTGTCTCCTCCATTGAACCCAAAAAGATTGATGAAGCTTTGGAGGATCCCCAATGGATTGAGGCCATGCAAGAAGAACTAAATCAGTTTGAAAGATGTCAAGTTTGGGAACTTGTTCCAAGACCATCAGATCAACAAGTTATTGGAACAAAATGGGTGTTTAGGAACAAGCTGGATGAAGATGGAAATGTCACTAGGAACAAAGCAAGATTGGTAGCCCAAGGCTATAGACAGGAGGAAGGCATAGACTATGGTCAAACATTTGCTCCTGTTGCTAGACTGGAAGCTATCAGATTATTCCTTGCCTATACAACTTTCAAGGATTTCAAGGTTTATCAAATGGATGTAAAAAGTGCATTTCTAAACAGTGATCTACAAGAACAAGTCATTGTTGAACAACCCCCTGGATTTCTTGATATTAAGAAGAAGGACCATGTATACAAGCTAAGAAAGGCTCTTTATGATCTTAAACAAGCACCAAAAGCATGGTATGAAACTATATCAAAATTCCTCATGGAAAAAGGGTTTCAAAGAGATAAAATTGATACTACTCTCTTCTCTCTTAAGCACAAAGGTAATATCTTACTAGTTCAAATTTACGTTGACGATATTATTTTTGGCTCTATTAATGATGTCTTGTGTAAAAGATTTGAAAATCATATGAAAGGAAAATTTGAGATGAGTATGATGGGAGAACTCACTTACTTTCTAGGTTTGCAAATTAAGCAAACTGAAGAAGTAATTTTTATCCATCAATCAAAATACACAAGAGAGCTGATCAAGAAATATAACTTACAAGAAGCAAATTCAGCAAACACTCCAATGGGAGTTGAATGTCATTTGGTCACTGATGAAAAAGGTAAACCAGTTAATACAACTAAGTACAAAGGTATAGTTGGATCTTCCATTTATTTAACTGCTAGTCGACCAGACATTATGTTTGATATGTGTATATGTGCACGATTTCAAGCTAATCCAAAAGAATCTCATATGATTGCTGCAAAAAGAATTGTTAGATACTTGATTGATACTGAAAAATTTGGTATTTGGTATCCTAGAGATTCTTCTTTTAACTTAATCGGATATTCAGATGCTGACCTTGCACCTTGTAGAGTTAACAGAAAAAGTACCAGTGGAACATGTCAGTTTCTTGGAAACAGACTGATATCTTAGGCCTGCAAAAAGCAGGCATCAGTCTCCACCTCAACTATAGAACCTGATTACATTGTTGCTGACAGTTGCTATTCACAAATTCTTTGGATGAAGCAACAGTTATTGGACTAAGAAATGAAAATGGATACATGTCATATTTATTGTGACAATACTTCTGCTATTTCTGTTTCTAAAAATCCTGTTATGCATTCTAAAACCAAACATATAGACATAAGATATCACTTCTTAAAAGATCATGTTGAAAAATGTAATGTTTAGCTAGAATATGTTCCTACAGAATTTCAATTAGCTGACATATTTACAAAAGCCTTAAAATCTGACAGATTTGAATTTCTAAGAGGTGAATTGGGAATGCTTATAATGTCATAGAAAGATATTTTGCATCCCTAATATTTGCAGGATAAATAGAGCAGTTGACAAAGAGAATTAGCATTTACTTTGTTTTTGTCAACTGAGCCTCGTCTAGCTAACAAAAACTGTCAGCCATTAGCTGACAACCATTGTCTCATGAATCTGTTTGGAATCCTCAGTTCACAACCTTCAATCATCAGTTGACATTCATCAGCTGACATCTCACAGTTGACAAAAGTCAAATAGCTGACACTCTTTCTATTCTCTAGTTGAAAAATTTTTATCAGCTGACAACACAGTGACTGACCTTATAGTCACTGTTTAGGTAGCTTCTTATCCTTAATCAAAGTTGATCGTATCTCAGCTAAGATTCATATTAAATTCAGATATTTATAAATTCCTTTATTTATTTCCCGCCTTTTTATTTCTCCTTAGAACTCGCGAAGCTTCCTTGAGAAGCCAAAACGACTTCTCCACTATCCCACTAACACTGGCGGTTGAAGTGAACATGCTTACACAAAAACGAGTCATCATTGTGAAAATAACCTTCTGTCATAAATCACCTTTTTATCTCAAAAACCAAAATTATGTGTACTTTTCCACTACACACCATATTTTCGCTTTTAAAACCCACTTACTCAACATTTATAAGCATCCATACTTATAAAACCCCTCTTATATATATATATATATATATATATATATATATATATATATATATATATATATATACTCCCTCTTCATCAATATCTACATTTCATTCTTAACTTTTAAACCTCCTCCTTCTTCCCCTTCAAACTATCATTTTTTCCAAACCCTAACCCTAGCTTTTTTGGTACCCATTCTCTTTTTCTTTCTCTTTCTGTCTTCTCTTTCTCTATTCTATTTTAACCTTGTCTTTCTTTGTTTATTTCAGGAAATGGATAACAACACTGCTTTAGGATGCCTCTTGGATGTCGTATCTCTAAACTCAGATCCTCTAGGGCTTGAACTCAACCATCGCTTAATTGCGTCTGGGCTAGTTCCTCTTTTGAGCTTCAACATCAGAACCTATAGCTACCAGTTAACTGAGGAATTCTTCATATCTATGGCTTAAAACCCCTCTGACCCTATTTCTCTTGTTGGGTCTATCAGAGGTGTACCAATTGTCCTTGACTCAGAAACTATTACTACTAATTTTCCAAACATGTTAGACGATGGTTCAACCACCTACACTATCCCAGGAGAAACACAACAAGTACGTTGGATAACTATGAGAGGAGAGGTTCCAGTTGAGCTTGCCTTTGACAGGCACAAAAATAGGTTTGCCTCCCTTCACTATGCACTGGCTACAGTCTTGGATAAGTGTCTCTTAATCAAGTCTGGTGGGGATGACAAAATCATAGAGCCTTAATTATTTCTGATGGAAGGAATTGTTGAAAACTGTGAAATTAACTGGGGTGATGTTCTGGTGGAATGTGTGAAAGTAAATGATCGTGTCTTATTTTAATTAATTCCTTGCAAGTGGACAAGACTATTGTAGAATAGCTTGGGAAGAAAGGGTCGAACCATAGAGACAAGAAGATCACAAATAGCAAGACTATCGGCAGCAATATTAGTAAACTAAGGGGGTTTTTATATTGATTTTATCTAAACTAATTATTATACTAAAGCAGTAAATTTAACTAAATTAGCAGCAATTACCGTAGGAAAGATCTGATGGTGGTGGGAAATCTAGGATTAGGGCTTCACTTGTATCTACTCTATAGCTTATTTGGATAAAGTATCATTCGATTTCTTGGGTTCGTTCACAAAAGATAGATATAGCCTGTCGAATTACCGTTCAGTCTCCATCTCCAAATAATTCGTCAATTCTATGTCATAGGCACAAGAACATATGGATCCTAACTGTCACTTAGGTCATATATATGAACCTGACCCTAACTTATCACTCTCGTGCATCGATAGGTTCAATTTATCATGATGGTGAGTCAGTGTACGACATATGCATAGTGGTCATGCAGTTATCCGCAACTCTAGGCCTTTATTACTCACGATTACATTCATTTGTTCAAAGCGAGATAATAAAGGGGTTGATAAACACCATGATCAACAGGAATTAAATAAATAAAAATATATTTAAGCCATAGATTCGATACAAGTTACCTCCTAACTCCTAGATTAATGGATGTTTAGTTCATCCTTGAAGATGAACTGCACACAGAGATGAACGAATACATGGATCGATCTTCAAAATTGTAATTACAATAACTAAACTATGTAATACAATATAAATTCTACCTAAAACTGTTTAAAACTACTTCTTGGACGTCCTTTGGCTTTGGCTACCGTCCTTTATTTATACCATGGAGTTGTAGGGGAATAGGAGGTTCAATCCAGCTTGAAAACCTCAATAGGCCCGTTCTAGGCACCTTGCGGTCGCAAGGGGTAATGACCTTGCGTTCGCAAGGTCTTGATTTCGGGAGCCCACTTACTGCCTACCTTGCGAAGGCAAGGTATTTCTACCTTGTGGCCGCAAGGTAGTCAGAATGTTTTTCTGCCGTTTTTCTTTAATATTTACACTTTGGCCCCTTCCTCAAAATCTTCACTAAAAGCCTCATAATTCATATAATTCCACCTAAAGCCCTGAAACTCATAAAACAACTCAAAAACACATATCAGTAGCCAAAAGCCTCGTGGAATTGCTCAATTTAAGTCATAAAAGTACATGATATCGACGTATAAAATACATCGATCAAATAACCCCAAGCTTAAACTGTGCTCATCCACGAGTAAACAATACTTATAAATATAAAAGTAAACAAAAATAACAAAAATCTTTTTGGAGGGTGACACTATTTACACTCCTCTAGAAACCCACAAACTCAAGGAGACTCTTACGAGTGACTCGACTATGCAGATAAATAAAAACTAATAAATAAATAAGCAGGTAAAAACTACACTAAAAACAGTAAAACAATTTTTTTGGATTCAACCTTAAGTCATAATAGCATGGCATAACAAAGTAGTCTCAGTCAGATGCTCACCACATATATGCAGACTAATCAAATAAAACAAACTGACTTATACTAAAACTGCTACCGGTCTAGATTTCTTCGTGTGTGTGTGTGATCACTGATCATAAAGAATATCTAAACTAAAACAGTTTTATTAAGCTAAGCACCATATTCATTTAAAAATTAGAATTTAACTAAAACCAATGCAACACAGAGTATGAGATCTACCATCCAAACCCGATCTATTACATAAAGAGAGATCACCAATGATTTAAAAAACTTATACATCAATCCCATGCACTTCTATGTATGACATACAATGCTTTCTTATCCCAATTACTTGCAATAGCTAAGATTATGCTAACACGGTGAGCTTGCAAATAATATGAATATGAAGTGTAGAGGCCATGGTGTAGAGGCCATGATTTACATGCCTTACCATTAAATCAACAAACACAAGCATTGACAAGAAGATCAATAGATCTTTAATAGCTTGTAATGTAAAGCCATGGTGTAGGGGGATATGATAGAAAGGGAATAGAATTTAAAGTGAGAGAGCAAGACTACCCTTTTCCCCTAATACTTCAAAGCAAAAGGAAGTTTTTTCCCAATTAGGTTAGGACCTGCAAAGATCACCAGTAGGGGGGGGGTTCTCTCATCTTTTTCCTTTTTCCTTTTTCTTTTTCTTCCCCCCCCCCAAACTTGTTTTGTACAATATATCAAGCTAAAAATATCTCATCATCTTTTTCAACAGAATTTTGCTAACATATTTTTCTATTGAAAGCTATGCTTTCATTTGAATCTTCTTGCACTCTTCTTCTTCTGTAACCCCCCGTATTCTTGCATGTGCATTGTATACTTGTCTTTATACTCTCTTGGTTGTTTGTGAGCATGTTTACTTGGTATATAAATGTTTTAGAATCATTCCTAAGTCATTCTAGAAGTCCTTAACATGTTTAGAATCATATAAACTTGTTTGTTGAATCACCGGTTTAATCGCGTTGAATTTGGCCTTAGCGATTCCTCTCGTTGTTCGTATTTGCTTCTATTTCGACGTACGAAGTGTTCGTTGAGTTCTTGGCTTTGTATTCAGGTCTTAACCATGTTGAAACAAGTTTCTTTCATGTCCAAGATATCCTAGTTTGGTTGGTGTTTGATTGTAGTTTGATTCGTTGATTATTCGTCGCGTGATTCGAGCCTTGTTCTATCTTGTTCCGGGGGTTGTTCGGGTGCGTTTCCGACTTGTTTTGTGTAGGGTTAGACCTTAGAATGGTTGCCCATGAGTTTGGGACCATTTAGAACAAGTTTGAATCAAGTTTTGGAGGTTCGTGGCCGATCAGGGCAAAGAACTTGGCAGCTGGCTTGAGGCGCCCGGCATGGTTGAGGCGCCCGCCTCAACCTCTGGTCTGTTACGGGAAATTTTCTCCTGTTTTGGAATTGGACGACTTGTACACCTCAAACCCCTATCTAAACCTATCCTAAACTACCCTAACCCTTCCCACTTAAGTCCTAACCTCCCTAACTAATTTTAATGATGGATTAAGAGTTCATTAGAGGTCATTAAGCCACAAAATCAGCTTAGAAAAGGGACCACAAGTTGTTGACACTTGTCCCACTCAAATTTTAGACTAATATAAGCCACATTTCAGATTTTTGACTCTCATTTCTCACCCTCACTCTCCAAAAACGAGATTTCATCTTCTCCAAGACTCTTCCATGGTTTCTTGAGGTTCTCATCTCCATCTTCCCTCATCCATTCCTCATTTTCCCAAGCTACCTTCATTAAAGTTGTAGAGCTCAAAGAGTAGAGCATTTCCATCCGATTGGTTTCTTCTTTTGCTTTCTTTGGTGTAGTATAACAAGTAAGTTATCTTCTTCTTATTCTTCTTTTAGTTCTCATTGATCCTAAGGAAACAAAGCCTATGGTGATTGAGGTCAATGAGGACACATTTATGCTTCCTATGCTATCTTCTTGTATGTTGAAATTGTGAGCTTGCTAGGAGCATGATTAGGATGATTTCTTACCTATGAATGTTTATAATACAAAACTCTTTCATCTTGTCTATTTAAGGTTTTGAACATGTTAAAGCCATGTATTATATTTGTGATGGAAGTATTGATATATATGAATGCCCTAGTTTATGCCTTCTTGAAATGTTGTGAAAGTGTTATGTGTTCTATCCTAAATTTTGGACTCTATGATGAACATGGATCATATTAGGATGCCTTGGTGAGTTTACAACCTTGTTGAACCTAGAAATGACCTTAGGTTGGGTTATGAAGCACATAGCTTCAATTTCTCCAAAATTGGGAATTTAGAGCAAAGACTCAACGGAGTCGACTCTAGGGAATATTTGAACGCGTTGAACTCTAGTTTCAATCCCTACGAAGTTTGAACACCGTTTGATATGGTTTACTCAAGTATGAGGTTGGTTTGATTGTTTATAACAAGTTGTTATGAAAGATTGGTTTTGAGTAATTAATTGCCTTGACATGTTTTTATGGTAGAGATTAATACCCTACTTGGTTGGTCGAGTTCGCTCTTGTCGAATTCGGTCCTTGATTGGTTTAGTCAAGTAAATATCCTACTTGTGCATCACATTGAGTCCAAATGGGCATTATTTGGTTTGTTTATCAAGTCGGTGGGACGATACATCGCCTTCACGAATTATGGGATTCGTGCTCGCTATGGATCGCCGCACTGCGACCTTCACACACACCTCCATTGTTGGCCGCAATGGGGAAGTAGCCCCTTTGCCGTATCAATAAGTGCCGCATTGGCTTGCTATCTAGATCGAGTGGTACTTGATAAAAGTCGATGCAATTCACATAACATCGATGTTGCACGATAAAGTATAATAAAGTTTTATTGCAGAGCTACGCGCCGTGACTATCATATCCTACTTGTATGATTTACTTTTCCCGCACTTATGTGGTTAACAATGTGCTAAGTGCTATATGATGATCATGTTCCATAATTGAGATAAATGTCATGCTATAACATGAACATGCATTGTTGTAACTTACTAAGTCTTTCGACTTACCCTATTTGTTTGTTTTGTTTCCTTAGATCCGAGCCGAGGAGACGGTCCAAGATAGACTCGCCTTAATCACGCTTGGTTGTTTGTAACCTTCAAGGTTGATCTTTTGGACTTGTCGATTAGCCTTTTATTTTGGAAAGGACGTTGGGAAGCAAGTCATGTAGACTTGGCTTGGGGTTTTTGATGTTGTTGTAAACTTAACTATTTAACACTTGTAATCTTTTGGTATGCCGACTTATATGTCGAGCCTGTTTATATGTGTATGGTTCGCTACGCTTTCTTCCGCTAAAGCTCGTTTAAATTATTATTGTTGTTGTTGTCTCCGGCATGTTGTGGCCGTTGAGGTTATTATAAGCATGTGTTAATATTGTAGGAGTAGTTGTTGGGTTCCTACTGTAACGCCGCCGAAGACTTGTTTATTTTAGTTGCTTTTCCCGCCAAGTGTAGCCGAAGTTGTTGTTCGTATGCGATGTTGCGCCACATGAATTTTATAATCCTACTTGTGCATGCTTGTGTTATTGATTATTTGGACGGCACGACTCGGGATCTCGCATTGGGGTCCGGGTCGGGTCGTCACAGTTGGTATCAGAGCTATAGGTTAGCTGTCGGCCAGGATAGGTTCCATGGCCTAGTTGGGTTGGTTAATTGTGTGTTGATTCTAACGTCGAGTGAATTCTTGTAGGAGTCCGATGGTTAATCCCGGGAGAGGTAGACCTAGGAGAGGTCCGGTTGAACCTGAGGCAGAGGTACCACCGCCAGAGGATCCGGTAGTTCCGGATATGGCTGAATTACATCGCAGACATTGGCTTTTCCGGCCGGGCAGCCGGAGGTCGCAGAGAGCAAGCACACCACCACCTCCACCACCGAGACCAAGAACTGACACTACTCTCTTAGAGAGATTTCTTAAGTTAAAGCCTAGTTCGTTTCTTGGAGAACCGAAACCGAGGGAGGCCGAGTTATGGATGGAGGAAATGATCAAAGTATTGTCCATGTTGGGGTGTACCGACGAAGAAAGAGTTATGCTAGCAACCTTTAAGTTTAAGGGAGCCGCCGAACATTGGTGGACCGTGTTGAAGGAGAGTTGGGAGATGCAACAAGTTCCCATTACTTGGGCCAATTTCCAAAGAGAGTTTAAGAATGAATATGTGCCGGATGTAGTGCGCAACCAAAGGGAGAAGGAGTTCTATGATCTTGAGCAAGGTAGCATGACAGTAGCGGAGTATTCCGCGAAATTCACAGAATTGAGCCGATATTGTACGTATCTGATTCCCACGGAGGCACGGAGAACACACAAGTTTGTAAAGGGTTAAGAACCGAGTTTAGAAAATGATTCTAGCGCTTAAGCTCACCGACATCGGCGCTTGATCGAGCGTATGAGGTAGAGCAAGACATTGAGGAACACCGGTCAAGAATAATGCTAGTAGTGCACCTGCACACTCGCACTCAATAATCGTGAAATAATTCGGTAATGTAAGGGGTTATCGGGAACCGTGATAGAGAAGTGGAGGCCAAGGTAGGCCACGCCTGGGAAACAAGGTAACAATACTTCTTCATCTAAGGGGCAAGGGTCACGAGTGAGGCTATGATTTGTTCGCTCGCCAGAGGTCCGCACACAAATGATAGGTGCGGGGGAAAAATGGGAAGTGTTTCTATTGCGGAGATGGAACTCACATGAAGAAGGACTGTCCGAAGTTTAAGGCTAGTCAGTCGGGTAGCGCCGGTCAACAATCTGGGGCTAAGAGAGATGGAGACGGTAAACCAAAAGTTCAAGGCCGTGTGTTTGCGCTTGATCAGCGCGAGGTTCAGGGGTCTACGGCCGTGATAGGAGGTACTCTTTCTATATTCGATCATAAGGCTCGAGTTCTCATAGATCCGTGGTCTTCGTGATTCTTATGTTGCTTCGCACTTTATTGAGAATCTATGCGTATTGCCTCAACCTTTGCCATACTTGCTTGAAGTGTCTACCCCGCTCGGGGAATATATGCTCGCATCTGAAGTGTTTAAATCTTGTGATGTTTTGGTGGGTGACCACACTTTGCATGCGGACTTGGTAGTTCTACCTATACGTGATTTTGATGTGATTCTTGGCATGGACTGGTTATGTGCTTATCATGCTATAGTTGACTGCCATAAGAAGCGGGTTACTTTTTATATGCCGGGTGTGCCTGAGTTTACTTTTGTGGGTGATCATGCATCGAGTGACTTGCATTTTATTTCTGCGCTAAGGGCTAGAAAATTACTGTCTCAAGGGTGTACGGGTTATCTTGCATGCGTAGTTGATAAGAAGAAGTCTTCGCCGAACTTAGAAGAGGTTCCGGTAGTGTGTGAATTTCCCGATGTGTTTTCTACCGACCATGCTATGCCACCCGATAGAGAACTAGAATTCTGTATTGAGCTTATTCCGGGGACTTCACCGATTTCTAAGGCACCGTATAGGATGGCGCCCGCGGAGCTTAGGGAGTTGAAAACTCAGTTGCAAGAACTCTTAGAGATTGGTTTTGTTAAACCAAGTGTGTCGCCTTGGGGCGCACCGGTCTTGTTTGTGAGGAAGAAAGATGGGAGTTTGCGGTTATGCATAGACTACCGAGAATTGAATAAGGTGACTATTAAGAATAAGTATCCTCTACCCCACATCGATGATCTTTTTGACCAATTGCAAGGGTCTATTGTCTACTCTAAGCTTGATTTGAGATGGGGTTACTACCAATTGAAGGTTAGAGAGGAAGACATTCCGAAGACGGCTTTTCGCACTAGATATGGGCATTTTGAATTCGTGGTGATGCCGCTTTGTTGACGAATGCACCAACGGTGTTTATGGACTTTGATGAACCGTGTCTTTCACGCTTATCTTGATTGCTTTGTTGTAGTCTTCATTGATGATATCCTAGTGTATTCGAAATCTCGGGAGGAGCACGAGAAACACTTGAGGATTGTCTTATCCATTCTTCGGGAGAAGCAGCTTTACGCAAAGTTTAGCAAATGTGCCTTTTGGCTCGAGGAAGTATCTTTCTTAGGGCATATCGTTTCTAGCGCCGGGATAGCCGTTGATCCTTCTAAGATTGAAGCGGTGACGAATTGGAAGAGACCTAGTTCGGTTACCGAGGTTCGGAGTTTCTTGGGGTTAGCGGGTTATTACCGGAGGTTTATTGAAGGTTTTTCTAGGATTGTGACTCCTATGACGAGGTTGACACGTAAGAATGTGCCGCTTTGTTTGGAGCGAGAAATGTGAGTCTAGTTTCCAAGAGCTTAAGAATCGCGTTGACATCGGCACCTATTTTGGCTTTGCCTAGTGGAGGAGATAATTTTGTAATCTATAGCGATGCTTCTAAGGAAGGCTTGGGTTGTGTTTTGATGCAAAATGGAAGGGTGATCGCCTATGCATCGAGGAAGTTGTCTATTCACGAGCAGAATTACCCGACACACGATATGGAGTTGGCTGCGATTATTTTCGTTCGCATAAATGGAAACACTACTTGTATGGGGCTAAGTTTGAGATCTTCACCGACCATAAAAGTTTGAAATACTTGTTCTCTCAAAAGGAATTAAATATGAGGCAACGAAGATGGATGGAAAAATTAAAGGATCATGATTGCACTATCTTGTATCATCCGGGGAAGGCAAATGTAGTAGCGGATGCCTTGAGTAGGAAGGTTCATATGTCGTGTATGATGGTTAAGGAATGGAAGATGTTGGAGGATTTGCGAGATTGGGGTCCTAGTGTTTTTGATAGAGGAGTGATTTTCGCAAATGTTCTGCTACGCCAGTCTTATTTGGGAAAATTAGAGAAGCGCAAGGGAATGATCCTGAGTTGAAGAAAATTTTGATGGGTTGGTTGAGAATGTATCGCCTCGATTTCGTGGTTAATAGTGAGGTACTTTGACATTTCGAGGTAGGATTTGTGTTCCTTCTAATACCGAATTGAAGAGGTTGGTTCTTGATGAGGCTCATAAACGAAGTATACCATTCACCCGGGAGCACGAAGATGTACTTAGATTTGAAAAGACAATTTTGGTGGAAAGGTATGAAGAGAGAAATTGAGTATGTGTCAAAGTGTTTGACTTGTCGCCAGGTTAAGGCCGAGCATCGAGGCCTCAAGGGATTTCTACAACCACTTGAGATTCCCCGAATGGAAATGGGAGTTCATTACTATGGATTTTGTGACAGGTTGGCAAGACGCGAGAGGTTTTAATGCGCTTTGGGTTATAGTCGATGATTGACTAAGTCTCGCACACTTTATTCGATAGCTATCACTTATTCGTTGACTTGCGCCTTTGTATATTCAGAGATCGTGAGACTTCATGGCGCACTGTTAGTATTGTGTCCGATAGAGATCCGAGGTTCACGCTAGATTTTGGAAGTCGCAGTGAAGCTTTGGGGACCAGATTAGACTTCAAGATGTTTTTCATCCACAAACGGATGGCCATCCGAGCGATTGATTCAGATTTTGGAGGATATGCCGCGAGCTTGTGCCGTGGATTTCAAGGGAAGCCGATTCTCACTTACCTTTAGCCGAAGTTTATGCGTATAATAACAGCTACCAGTCGAGTATCAAGATGGCGCCGTATGAAGCATTGTATGGGCGTAAGTGTAGATCACCAATTTGTTGGGATGAAGTTGGAGAGGCGAAACTTTGGGGTTCCGAATTAGTGCAACAGTCGGTTGAGAGCGTGAAGTTGATTAGAGATCGATTGCGCACCGCTCAAAGTCGACAAAAGAGTTATGCGGACAATCGAAGACGAGATCTTGAGTTCCAAGTGGGAGACTACGTGTTCTTGAAGGTGACACCAAGGAGAGGTACGAAGAGATTCGGCAAGAAAGGGAAGCTTACACCGAGGTACATTGGTCCATTCGAGGTTCTTGAGAGAGTTGGGACCTTAGCGTACCGAATTGCATTGCCACCTTCACTTTCGGAGACTCATAATGTATTCCATGTTTCCATGTTGCGAAAGTATTTGAAGGATGAGTCCCATGTACTTGAGTATGAGGAGATAACGTTTGAGCCGGATATGTCTTACGTTGAAAAGCCCGTGAAGATTTTGGATACCAAAGAGCAAGTGCTACGAACCAAAAGAATTCCCTTAGTTAAAGTTCTTTGGAGGAATCACAACATTGAAGAAGCGACTTGGGAAACGGAAGCGGAGATGCGCGAGAAGCATCCACATTTGTTTGACGAACTTGGTAAGAATTTAGGGACTAAATTCCTAAAGGAGGGGAGAGTGTAACGCCCCGTATTCTTGCATGTGCATTGTATACTTGTCTTTATACTTTCTTGGTTGATTGTGAGCATGTTTACTTGGTATATAAATGTTTTAGAATCATTCATAAGTCATTCTAGAAGTCCATAACATGTTTAGAATCATATAAACTTGTTTGTTGAATCGCCGGTTTGATCGCTTGAATTTGGCCTTAGCGATTCCTCTCGTTGTTCGTATTTGCTTCTATTTCGACGTACGAAGTGTTCGTTGAGTTCTTGGCTTTATATTCAGGTCTTAACCATGTGGAAACAAGTCTTTTTCATGTCCAAGATATCCTAGTTTGATTGGTGTTTGATTGTAGTTTGATTCGTTGATCATTCGTCGCGTGATTCGAGCCTTGTTCTATCTTGTTCCGGGGGTTGTTCGGTGCGCTTTCCGACTTGTTTTGAGTAGGGTTAGACCTTAGAATGGTTGCCCATGAAGTTTGGGACCATTTAGATCAAGTTTGAATCAAGTTTTGGAGGTTCTGGCCGAGAGGCGCCCGCCTCAAATGTTGCAAAGTGGTCAACTTGGGAACTGGTGAGGCGCCCGCATGGTTGAGGCGCCCGCCAACCTCCGGTCTGTTACGGGAAATTTTCTCCTGTTTTGGAATTGGACGACTTGTACTCCTTAAACCCCTATCTAAACCTATCCTAAACCTCCCTAACCCTTCCCACTTAAGTCCTAACATCCCTAACTAGTTGTAATGATGGATTAAGAGTTCATTAGTGATCATTAAGCCACAAATCAAATTAGAAAAGGGACCACAAGTTGTTGACACTTGTCCCACTCAAATTTTAGACTAATATAAGCCACATTTCAGATTTTTGACTCTCATTTCTCACCCTCACTCTCCAAAAACGAGATTTCATCTTCTCCAAGACTCTTCCATGGTTTCTTGAGGTTCTCATCTCCATCTTCCCTCATCCATTCCTCATTTGCCCAAGCTACCTTCATTAAAGTTGTAGAGCTCAAAGAGTAGAGCATTTCCATCCGATTGGTTTCTTTCATTGCTTTCTTTGGTGTAGTATAACAAGTAAGTTACCTTCTTCTTCTTCTTCTTCTTCTTCTTCTTTTAGTTCTCATTGATCCTAAGGAAACAAAGCCTATGGTGATTGAGGTCAATGAGGACACTTTTATGCTTCCTATGCTATCTTCTTATATGTTGAAATTGTGAGCTTGCTAGGAGCATGATTAGGATGATTTCTCACCTATGAATGTTTATAATACTCTTCCATCTTGTCTATTTAAGGTTTTGAACATGTTAAAGCCATGTATTATATTTGTGATGGAAGTATTGATATATATGAATGCCCTAGTTTATGCCTTCTTGAAATGTTGTGAAAGTGTTATGTGTTCTATCCTAAATTTTGGACTCTATGATGAACATGGATCATATTAGGATGCCTTGGTGAGTTTACAACCTTGTTGAACCTAGAAATGACCTAGGTTGGGTTATGAAGCACATAGCTTCAATTTCTCCAAAATTGGGAATTTAGAGCAAAGACTCAACGGAGTCGACTCTAGGGAATATTTGAACGTGTTGAACTCTAGTTTCAATCCCTACGAAGTTTGGACACCGTTTGATTTGGTTTACTCAAGTATGAGCTTGGTTTGATTGTTTATAACAAGTTGTTATGAAAGGTTGGTTTTGTGCAAATTATTTGCCTTGACATGTTTTATGGTAGAGATTAATACCCTACTTGGTTGGTCGAGTTCGCTCTTGTCGAATTCGGTCCTTGATTGGTTTAGTCAAGTAAATATCTACTTGTGCATCACATTGAGTCCACCGGCATTATTTGGTTTGTTTATTAAGTCGTGGTGGGACGATGCACGCCTTCACGAATTATGGGATTCGTGTCGCTATGGATCGCCGCACTGACCTTCACACACACCTCCATTGTTGGCCGCAATGGGAAGTAGCCCTTTGCCGTATCAATAAGTGCCGCATTGGCTTGCTATCTAGATCGAGTGGTACTTGATAAAAGTTGATGCATTCACAGAGCATCGATGTTGCACGATAAAGTATAATAAAGTTTTATTGCAGGAGCTACGAAGCGGCCGTGACTATATCATATCCTACTTGTATGATTTACTTTCCCGCACTTATGTGGTTAATGTGTTAAGTGCTATATGATGATCATGTTCCATAATTGAGATAAATGTCATGCTATAACATGAACATGCATTGTAGTAACTTACTAAGTCTTTCGACTTACCCTATTTGTTTGTTTTGTTTCCTTAGATCCGAGCCGAGGAGACGGTCCGGATAGACTCGCTTTATTCTCGCTTGGTTGTTTGTAACCTCAAGGTTGATCTTTTGGACTTTGTCGATTAGCCTTTTATTTTGGAAAGGACGTTGGGAAGCAAGTCATGTAGACTTGGCTTGGGGTTTTGATGTTGTTGTAACTTAACTATTTGACACTTGTAATCTTTTGGTATGCCGACTTATATGTCGAGCCTGCTTATATGTGTATGGTTCGCTACGCTTCTTCCGCTAAAGCTCGCTTAATTATTATTGTTGTTGTTGTCTCCGCATGTTGTGGCCGCTGAGGTTATTATAAGCATGTGTTAATATTGTAGGAGTAGTTGTTGTTCCTACTGTAACGCCGCCGAAGACTTGTTTATTTTAGTTGCTTTTCCCGCCAAGTGTAGCCGAAGTTGTTGTTCGTATGCGATGTTGCGCCACATGAATTTTATAATCCTACTTATGCATGCTTGTGTTATTGACTATTTGGACGGCACGACTGGATCTCGCATTGGGGTCCGGGTCGGGTCGCTTTCAATGCGTAATATCAATATGAACATGTTTAATAAAAGATTAGAACAAAGATAGTTATGATTACCGGTGGAAACTATTGACCGGTAGCACGAATCATAATTTTCTTTATCTTGAACTTATAGGAATGCTAAAGACTAATCAGAGCCAATTCAAACGTGATATCCGGAAAGTGTGTCACAGTGATAGACCCTCGTTAGTTATATGTTTTGTTGTAGAGTGTATTTCTTAGTGCTTAAGCAATTCCTAGTTATACATATTGTATATTTCATAGAGCAAGTGATTCTTCGTAGTCCAGCTCTTGAAATACGCTCATCCGTAGTGTGACTCGAAAAGGGAATTCCAATCCTTCGAGCTGAAATGGTTGCTCGCAATCATTTGTAAGACTGGTAAAAACGTATTGGCCTTATGTGTTTCCCTACCGTCCAATATATGACTTCATAAAATGTTGAAAAAGTAATCTACTCCGTATCATTATCGAGCTTAATGTTCGTAACTTGAGACTAGATTTTATAGGCAGCCATAAATGCTCGTAAAGGTTAAAGACAAAAGTTTCAATGCGTAAGACAAATGAACATGTTTAATAAAAAGATTAGAACAAAGATAGTTATGATTACCGTGGAAACTATTGACCGATAGCAATCTTAATCATAATTTTCTTTATCTTGAACTTATAAAGGAATGCTAAAGACTAATCGTGAGCCAATTCAAACGATATCCGGAAAGGTGTTTAAAGATAGACCGTTAGTTATATGCTTTTTGTTGTAGGAGGTATTTCTTAGTGCTTAAGATCCTTCCTAGTTATACATATTGTATATTTCATAGAGCAAGGACTTTCTGTAGTTCAGATCTGAATACGCTCATCCGAGTGTGACTCGAAAATGGAATTCCAATCCTTCAAGTTGAAATGGTTGCTCGCAATCATTTGTGTAAGACCTCCTGGGTAAAAGGTAATTACCTTATGTGTTTCCCTGGCCCAACATATGACTTCATAAAATGTTGAAAAAGTAATTT
>CM028381.1:20937004-20996621 GCA_013146195.2 Codonopsis lanceolata
CACCAACCAAGTAGTATTAATCTCTCACTTAAAAACATGTCAAGGCAATAAATTGCACAAAACCAACCTTTCACAACAACTTGTTATAAACAATCAAACCAAGCTCATACTTGAGTAAACCAAATCAAACGGTGTTCAAACTTCGTAGGGATTGAAACTAGAGTTCAACGTGTTCAAATATTCCCTAGAGTCGACTCTACCTGAGTCTTTTCTCTAAATTCCCAATTTTGGAGAAATTGAAGCTATGTGCTTCATAACCCAACCTAGGTCATTTCTAGGTTCAACAAGGTTGTAAACTCACCAAGGCATCCTAATATGATCCATGTTCATCATAGAGTCCAAAATTTAGGATAGAACACATAACACTTTCACAACATTTCAAGAAGGCATAAACTAGGGCATTCATATATATCAATACTTCCATCACAAATATAATACATGGCTTTAACATGTTCAAACCTTAATTAGACAAGATGGAAGAGTATTATAAACATTCATAGGTGAGAAATCATTCTAATCATGCTCCTAGCAAGCTCACACTTTCAACATACAAGAAGATAGCATAGAAGCATAAAAGTGTCCTCATTGACCTCAATCACCATAGGCTTTGTTTCCTTAGGATCAATGAGAACTAAAAGAAGAAGAAGAAGAAGGTAACTTACTTGTTATACTACACCAAAAGAAAAAGAAAGAAACCAATCGGATGGAAATGCTCTACTCTTTCGAGCTCTACAACTTTAATGAAGGTAGCTTGGGCAAATGAGGAATGGATGAGGGAAGATGGAGATGAGAACCTCAAGAAACCATGGAAGAGTCTTGAGAAGATGAAATCTCGTTTTTGGAGAGTGAGGTGAGAAATGAGAGTCAAAATCTGAAATGTGGCTTATATTAGTCTAGAATTTGAGGGACAAGTGTCAACAACTTGTGGTCCCTTTTCTAATTTGATTTGTGGCTTAATTGGTCACTAATGTAATCTTAATCCATCATTAAAAGCTAGTTAGGGATGTTAGACTTAAGTGGGAAGGGTTAGGAGGTTTAGGATAAGTTTAGATAGGGGTTTAAGGGTACAAGTCGTCCAATTCCAAACAGGGGAGAAAATTTCCGTAACAGAGGTTGAGGGTTGGCGGGCGCCTCAACCATGCCAGTGGCGCCTCAAGCTGAGGGCTGTTCCCAAGTGTCCCACCACTTTGCAATTTCTCCCAGGCATTTGAGGCTGGGCGCCTCACAAGTGCCAGCGCCTCGGCCACCGAACCTCAAAACTTGATTCAAACTTGTTCTAAATGGTCCAAAACTCATGGGCAACCATTCTAAGGTCTAACCCTACCACAAAACAAGTCGGAAACGCACCAACAACCCCTAGAACAAGATAGAACAATGCTCGAATCACGCGAATTTAATAATCAACGAATCAAACTACAATCAAACACCAATCAAACTAGGATAACTTGGACATGAAAAAGGTTTGTTTCCACATGGTTAAGACCTGAATACAAAGCCAAGAACTCAACGAACACTTCGTACGTCGAAATAGAAGCAAATACGAGCAACGAGAGGAATCGCTAAGGCCAAAATCAAGGCGATCAAACCGGCGATTCAACAAACAAGTTTATATGATTCTAAACATGTTATGGACTTCTAGAATGACTTATGAATGATTCTAAAACATTTATATACCAAGTAAACATGCTCACAATCAACCAAGAAAGTATAAAGACAAGTATACAATGCACATGCAAGAATACGGGGCGTTACACTCTCCCCTCCTTTAGGAATTTAGTCCCTAAATTCTTACCAAGTTCGTCAAACAAATGTGGATGCTTCTCGCATCTCGCCTCCGCTTTCCCAAGTCGCTTCTTCAATGTTGTGGTTCCTCCAAAGAACTTTGACTAAGGGAATTCTTTTGGTTCGTAGCACTTGCTCTTTGGTATCCAAAATCTTCACGGGCTTTTCAACGTAAGACATATCCGGCTCAAACGTTATCTCTTCATACTCGAGTACATGGGACTCATCTTTCAGATACTTTCGTAACATGGAAACATGGAATACATTATGAGTCTCCGAAAGTGAAGGTGGCAATGCAATTCGGTACGCTAAGGTCCCAACTCTCTCAAGAACCTCGAATGGACCAATGTACCTCGGTGTAAGCTTCCCTTTCTTGCCGAATCTCTTAGTACCTCTCCTCGGTGTTACCTTCAAGAACACGTAGTCTCCCACTTGGAACTCAAGATCTCGTCTTCGATTGTCCGCATAACTCTTTTGTCGACTTTGAGCGGTGCGCAATCGATCTCTAATCAACTTCACGCTCTCAACCGACTGTTGCACTAACTCGGAACCCCAAAGTTTCGCCTCTCCAACTTCATCCCAACAAATTGGTGATCTACACTTACGCCCATACAATGCTTCATACGGCGCCATCTTGATACTCGACTGGTAGCTGTTATTATACGCAAACTCGGCTAAAGGTAAATGAGAATCCCAGCTTCCTTTGAAATCCACGGCACAAGCTCGCAACATATCCTCCAAAATCTGAATCAAACGCTCGGACTGACCATCCGTTTGCGGATGAAAAGCTGTACTGAAGTCCAATCTGGTCCCCAAAGCTTCCTGCAACGACTTCCAAAATCTAGATGTGAACCTCGGATCTCTATCGGACACAATACTAACAGGTACGCCATGAAGTCTCACGATCTCCTGGATATACAAAGCTGCTAACTGAGTCAACGAATAAGTGATAGCTATCGGAATAAAGTGTGCAGACTTAGTCAATCTGTCAACTATAACCCAAACTGCATTAAAACCTCTCCGCGTGCGCGGCAACCCTGTCACAAAATCCATAGTAATGAACTCCCACTTCCATTCAGGAATCTCCAATGGTTGTAGAAATCCCGCAGGCCTCTGATGCTCAGCCTTAACCTGCTGACAAGTCAAACACTTTGACACGTACTCCGCAATTTCTCTCTTCATACCTTTCCACCAAAATTGTCTTTTCAAATCTAAGTACATCTTCGTGCTCCCCGGGTGAATGGTATACTTCGTTTTATGAGCCTCATCAAGAACCAACCTCTTCAATTCAGTATTACAAGGAACACAAATCCTACCTCGAAATGTCAAAGTACCATCACTATTAACCACGAAATCAGGCGATACATTCTCAACCAACCCATCCAAAATTTTCTTCAACTCCGGATCATTCCCTTGCGCTTCTCTAATTTTCCCAAATAAGACTGGCGTAGCACGAACATTTGCGAAAATCACACCTCTATCAAAAACACTAGGACCCCAATCTCGCAAATCTTCTAACATCTTCCATTCTCTAACCATCATACACGACATGTGAACTTTCCTACTCAAGGCATCCGCTACAACATTTGCCTTCCCCGGATGATACAAGATAGTGCAATCATGATCTTTTAATTTTTCCATCCATCTTCTTTGCCTCATGTTTAACTCCTTTTGAGAGAACAAGTATTTCAAACTTTTATGATCGGTGAAAATCTCAAACTTAGCCCCATACAAGTAGTGTTTCCATTTATGCAACGCGAAAATAATCGCAGCCAACTCCATATCGTGTGTCGGGTAATTCTGCTCGTGAATAGATAACTTCCTCGATGCATAGGCGATCACCCTTCCATTTTGCATCAAAACACAACCCAAGCCTTCCTTAGAAGCATCGCTATAGATTACAAAATTGTCTCCTCCACTAGGCAAAGCCAAAATAGGTGCCGATGTCAACCGATTCTTAAGCTCTTGGAAACTAGACTCACATTTCTCACTCCAAACAAAAGGCACATTCTTTTGCGTCAATCTAGTCATAGGAGTTACAATCCTAGAAAAACCTTCAATAAACCTCCGGTAATAACCCGCTAAACCCAAGAAACTCCGAACCTCGGTAACCGAACTAGGTCTCTTCCAATTCGTCACCGCTTCAATCTTAGAAGGATCAACGGCTATCCCGGCGCTAGAAACGATATGCCCTAAGAAAGATACTTCCTCGAGCCAAAAGGCACATTTGCTAAACTTTGCGTAAAGCTGCTTCTCTCGAAGAATGGATAAGACAATCCTCAAGTGTTTCTCGTGCTCCTCCCGAGATTTCGAATACACTAGGATATCATCAATGAAGACTACAACAAAGCAATCAAGATAAATGTGAAAGACACGGTTCATCAAATCCATAAACACCGCTGGTGCATTCGTCAACCCAAATGGCATCACCACGAATTCAAAATGCCCATATCTAGTGCGAAAAGCTGTCTTCGGAATGTCTTCTTCTCTAACCTTCAATTGGTAGTAACCCCATCTCAAATCAAGCTTAGAGTAGACAATAGACCCTTGCAATTGGTCAAAAAGATCATCGATGTGGGGTAGAGGATACTTATTCTTAATAGTCACCTTGTTCAACTCTCGGTAGTCTATGCATAACCGCAAACTCCCATCTTTCTTCCTCACAAATAAGACCGGTGCGCCCCAAGGCGACACACTTGGTTTAACAAAACCAATCTCTAGAAGTTCTTGCAACTGAGTTTTCAACTCCCTAAGTTCCGCGGGTGCCATCCTATACGGTGCCTTAGAAATCGGTGAAGTCCCCGGAATAAGCTCAATACAGAATTCTAGTTCTCTATCGGGTGGCATAGCATGGTCGGTAGAAAACACATCGGGAAATTCACACACTACCGGAACCTCTTCTAAGTTCGGCGAAGACTTTCTCTTATCAACTACACAGGCAAGATAACCCGTACACCCTTGAGACAATAATTTTCTAGCCCTTAGAGCGGAAATAAAATGCAAGTCATTCGAAGCATGATCACCCACAAAAGTAAACTCAGGCACACCCGGCATATAAAAGGTAACCCTCTTTCTATGGCAGTCAACTATAGCATGATAAGCACATAACCAGTCCATGCCAAGAATCACATCAAAATCACGTATAGGTAGAACTACCAAGTCCGCATGCAAAGTGTGGTCACCCACCAAAACATCACAAGATTTAAACACTTCAGACGCGAGCATATATTCCCCGAGCGGGGTAGACACTTCAAGCAAATATGGCAAAGGTTGAGGCAATACGCATAGATTCTCAATAAAGTGCGAAGCAACATAAGAATGCGAAGACCCTGGATCTATGAGAACTCGAGCCTTATGATCGAATATAGAAAGAGTACCTCCTATCACGGCCGTAGACCTCGAACCTCGCGATCAAGCGCAAACACACGGCCTTGAACTTTTGGTTTACCGTCCCCATCTCTCTTAGCCCCAGATTGTTGACCGGCGCTACCCGATTGATTGGCCTTAAGCTTCGGACAATCCTTCTTCATGTGAGTTCCATCACCGCAATAGTAACACTTCCCATTTTTCCCCCAGCACCTATCAGCAGTGTGCCCAGACTTCTGGCAAAACGAACAAATCATAGCCTCACTACGCGACCCTTGCTGCCCCTTAGATGAAGTGTTGTTACCTTGTTTCCCAGACTGTGGCCTACCTTGGCCTCCACTTCTCCTATCACGGTTCCCTTGATAACCCCTTCTGTTACCCGAATTGTTTCCCCGACACGCTTCTGAGTAGTCTGCGCACTACTAGCATTATTCTTGACCGGTGTTCCTCAATGTCTTGCTCTACCTCATACGCCGATCAAGCGCACTTGATAATCGGTGAGCTTAAGCGCTAGAATCTGCTTTCTAAACTCAGTTCTTAACCCCTTTACAAACTTGTGTGTTCTCCGTGCCTCCGTGGGAATCAGATACGTACAATATCGGCTCAATTCTGTGAATTTCGCGGAATACTCCGCTACTGTCATGCTACCTTGCTCAAGATCATAGAACTCCTTTTCCCTTTGGTTGCGAACCACATCCGGTACATATTCATTCTTAAACTCTCTTTGGAAATTGGCCCAAGTAATGGGAACCTGTTGCATCTCCCAACTTTCTTTCAACACTGTCCACCAATGTTCGGCGGCTCCCTTAAATTTGAACGTTGCTAGCATAACTCTTTCTTCGTCAGTACACCCCAACATGGACAATACTTTGATCATTTCCTCCATCCATAACTCGGCCTCCCTCGGTTTCGGTTCTCCAAGAAACGAACTAGGCTTTAACTTAAGAAATCTCTCTAAGAGAGTAGTGTCGGTCCTTGGTCTCGGTGGTGGAGGTGGTGGTGGTGCTGCTCCTCCTGCCTGATCTCCCTGGCCTGCCCCAGCCAGAAAAGCTAATAATCTGCGATGTAATTCAGCCATATCCGGAACTACCGGATCCTCTGGCGGTGGTACCTCTGCCTCGGGTTCAACCGGACCTCTCCTAGGTCTACCTCTCCCGGGATTAACCATCGGACTCCTACAAGAATTCACTCGACGTTAGAATCAACACACAATTAACCAACCCAACTAGGCCATGGAACCTATCCTGGCCGACAGCTAACCTATAGCTCTGATACCAAGCTGACGACCCGGACCCCAATGCGAGATCCCGAGTCGTGCCGTCCAAATAATCAATAACACAAGCATGCATAGGTAGGATTATAAAATTCACGTGGCGCAACATCGCATACAAACAACAACTCGGCTACACATGGCCGGAAAAACAACCTAAATTAAACAAGTCTTCGGCGACGTTACAGCCGGAACCCAACAACTACTCCTACAATATTAACACATGCTTATAATAACCTCAACGGCCACAACATGCCGGAGACAATAACAACAATAATAATTAAACGAGCTTTAGCGGAAGAAACCAGAACCATACACATATAAACAAAGGCTCGACATATAAGTCGGCATACCAAAAGATTACAAGTGTCAAATAGTTAAGTTACAACAACATCAAAAAAACCCCAAGCCAAGTCTACATGACTTGCTTCCCAACGTCCTTTCCAAAATAAAAGGCTAATCACAAAGTCCAAAAGATCAACCTTGAGGTTACAAACAACCAAACGAGAATAAAGCGAGTCTATCCCGGACCGTCTCCTCGGCTCGGATCTAAGGAAACAAAACAAACAAATAGGGTAAGTCGAAAGACTTAGTAAGTTACTACAATGCATGTTCATGTTATAGCATGACATTTATCTCAATTATGAAACATGATCATCATATAGCACTTAACACAATAACCACATAAGTGCGGAAAGTAAATCATACAAGTAGGATATGATAGTCACGCCAGTAGCTCTCCGCAATACATTCATATCGGTTCGTGCCATCGATGTTATGTGAATTCATCGACTTATACCGAGAATCCTCTCGATCTAGATAGCAAGCCAATGCGGCACTTATTGATACGGCAAGGGCTACTTCCCCATGCGGCCACAATGAAGGTGTGTGTGAAGTCAGTGCGGCGATCCATAGCGAGCACGAATCCCATAATTCGTGAAGGCGATGCATCGTCCCACCCTGACTTAGATAAACAAACCAAATAATGCCAGCTGGACTCAATGTGATGCACAAGTAGGTATTTACTTGACTAAACCAATTAAGGACCGAATTCGACAAGAGCGAACTCGACCAACCAAGTAGGGTATTAATCTCTACCTTAAAAACATGTCAAGGCAATAAATTGCACAAAACCAACCTTTCACAACAACTTGTTATAAACAATCAAACCAAGCTCATACTTGAGTAAACCAAATCAAACGGTGTTCAAACTTCGTAGGGATTGAAACTAGAGTTCAACGTGTTCAAATATTCCCTAGAGTCGACTCCGTTGAGTCTTTTCTCTAAATTCCCAATTTTGGAGAAATTGAAGCTATGTGCTTCATAACCCAACCTAGGTCATTTCTAGGTTCAACAAGGTTGTAAACTCACCAAGGCATCCTAATATGATCCATGTTCATCATAGAGTCCAAAATTTAGGATAGAACACATAACACTTTCACAACATTTCAAGAAGGCATAAACTAGGGCATTCATATATATCAATACTTCCATCACAAATATAATACATGGCTTTAACATGTTCAAAACCTTAATTAGACAAGATGGAAGAGTATTATAAACATTCATAGGTGAGAAATCATTCTAATCATGCTCCTAGCAAGCTCACACTTTCAACATACAAGAAGATAGCATAGGAAGCATAAAAGTGTCCTCATTGACCTCAATCACCATAGGCTTTGTTTCCTTAGGATCAATGAGAACTAAAAGAAGAAGAAGAAGAAGGTAACTTACTTGTTATACTACACCAAAGAAAGCAATGAAAGAAACCAATCGGATGGAAATGCTCTACTCTTTGAGCTCTACAACTTTAATGAAGGTAGCTTGGGCAAATGAGGAATGGATGAGGGAAGATGGAGATGAGAACCTCAAGAAACCATGGAAGAGTCTTGGAGAAGATGAAATCTCGTTTTTGGAGAGTGAGGGTGAGAAATGAGAGTCAAAAATCTGAAATGTGGCTTATATTAGTCTAGAATTTGAGTGGGACAAGTGTCAACAACTTGTGGTCCCTTTTCTAATTTGATTTGTGGCTTAATTGGTCACTAATGTAATCTTAATCCATCATTAAAAGCTAGTTAGGGATGTTAGGACTTAAGTGGGAAGGGTTAGGGAGGTTTAGGATAAGTTTAGATAGGGGTTTAAGGAGTACAAGTCGTCCAATTCCAAAACAGGAGAAAATTTCCCGTAACAGACCAGAGGTTGAGGCGGGCGCCTCAACCATGCCCAGGCGGGCGCCTCAAGTACTGAGGCTGTTCCCAAGTTCAGACCACTCTGCAATTTCTCCCAGCATCTGAGGCGGGCGCCTCAGGCGGGCGCCTCGGCCACTGAACCTCCAAAACTTGATTCAAACTTGTTCTAAATGGTCCCAAACTCATGGGCAACCATTCTAAGGTCTAACCCTACACAAAACAAGTCGGAAACGCACCCGAACAACCCCCGGAACAAGATAGAACAATGCTCGAATCACGCGACGAATAATCAACGAATCAAACTACAATCAAACACCAATCAAACTAGGATAACTTGGACATGAAAAAGGTTTGTTTCCACATGGTTAAGACCTGAATACAAAGCCAAGAACTCAACGAACACTTCGTACGTCGAAATAGAAGCAAATACGAGCAACGAGAGGAATCGCTAAGGCCAAAATCAAGGCGATCAAACCGGCGATTCAACAAACAAGTTTATATGATTCTAAACATGTTATGGACTTCTAGAATGACTTATGAATGATTCTAAAACATTTATATACCAAGTAAACATGCTCACAACCAACCAAGAAAGTATAAAGACAAGTATACAATGCACATGCACGAATACGGGGCGTTACACTTCCCCTGGTTTTGCAACCACCGTCGTCACTCTGATCAACCCGATTACTGTCAACATATTGGGACACATATGGAGGCTGATACACCCATCGAATGAGGCGCCCCGGCGAAAATCTGAAGAATGAGAAGGCCCAGACCTGCAAAAAAAATGATGATAAAAAAAATATATATATAAATAATAAAAAAAAATGATACATAAAAAAAATGAAAATGAATGAATGAAAAAGCAGGAAAAGGCATGTACCTCCCACGCCGGGGCAAATCCGTTCAGGGTCGGTGAATCATTTCGGCTAGCTCTGTCCATGGAAGCATATAACTCAGCCAAACCAGCTTGTCCCCAATCATAAGAAGGGATCCGATCAAAGTCCGCAAGGCAAGCTAAGACGGAGGCTCTCAGGGTGACAGAAGAATTAGCAAAAGTGATGAGCTAAGAAAGAAAAAGAGAAAAGCTCGTGCCACTCGAGTAATAGCGGCTTCATCATCAGCCGACACCAGCCTGACATTATTAAGAAGCCATTGTCGAACGCTGCTAATATATATCTCATCCGACGATTTGAAGCGAGGCTCGAAGCCCAGAAGGTCTACGATCTCCTCCCTACGATGTCGGAGAGTAAAATCAAGAGCCAGGGTCTCCCCTATGCTAGTAGGGATTCCTGTAATTGCAGCGAAATCGCAAGGGGTCATGGTTGCCTCCCCCCAGCTGAAATGAAAAGTATGGGTGGTGTCCCACCAGAAGTCCCGGAGCACGTCAAAAATAGGAAGAAAGCTGGTAAAATGAGTGAAAGAGTGCAAGAAGGTGCTGAAACCCGAGCCCTCTACCAGCGATTGTGCAGCTTCGGGTAACATATCAAAAATGACAGCCACGTCATTATATGATTCCCGAACTCTCTCAAACTTCCTGCGAACCTGAAAGAAAAAAAAATTGAGGTAAGATCACTACCCTTATTTCTTTCTTTGTACAGTTCTTTAAGTAAATAATGAACATATCACATACTTCATGATTTTTTTCTAGCAATAATAAAAAAAAATCTCTTGTTCATATCAAAAAAAAAATCTTGTTCATAACAGAAAGAAAAATAAATAATTCTTTAATTTGTTACATACCATTTTCATATATGTGCATAAATTTACATATAAATAAACATCATTCTTTTTCAAAAATAAAACATAAACAAAAACAACAACATAAACAAAAACAAAAACGAAATTTTTGTATATTTTGCACATAAATAATTAATTTTGCATCTCAAATATCACAAAAAAAAATGTATTTTTAGAACTGCATCCGCCATGTGCATAATAAAATGTGAAAAATTCATGCATCATGTTATAAGTGTTCTACATTGCATCTGCATCAAATAAAATAATTCATGCATTCATTATGTACATTTCATTTGTCCAATAAGCTGCCATAGGAGTATGCTAAAAAGAAGGTAAAGTACCACCAATCATCGAAATAAATATCTTTGTGGTATTTACTATACCCCTGCAGTAGTTGCATGCTTGGAAAATAAATCTAAGGACATGAAAAATATCTGTTTTGTCCTGTTTTTATCCGAAAATATGCCCGAAAAGCGTTTCGGAAAAATTAAATTTACACTCCGAATATTCCGTTTCGCGATTCTATTGCATGCAAAAATGTGATTTAATGTAAAACATGCATCATATAGCCCCATTTGCATTTAGGATATAAATCATGCATAGTAGGGTCAAATAGTGACCACTATTTCAAATCATGCATCGCAAAAATAAATCATAGAAATTACATAAATTATCACTCAATTACATCATTTAGGCATAAATAGGACATGCATACGCATTACTAATAAAGTCAAGAGTGCTCCAAAAGTCCCAAACAGTGCAGGAATTTAGCAGATCTGAAAAATAGCCAGGAAAATTGCTAGAAAAGAGAAATCTTGCAGTGGTTAAGGGAAGATTGGACACGTGGGTGTCCCGATCTCGCAGAAGGTTGCCCCAGTCATCCTTAGAGTACGTATAATTGAGCCTGTTCCGAATCAAGCTAGGAGGTTCTCTCCTCCTCCCACCAGATTCTGGGCGCATCGGTGCCTTCCCCTTCCTGGATCGCGAAGAAGATGCCATCTGCTAAGTAAAACACTGATATTGGCGGAAGAAAATCGAGAAAAGAAGCAAAAATGGAGAAAATTAAAAAAAAAAGAGAAAACGGCAGCAGCAATGGTGACGAGCAGCAGAATGAAGAAATGAAGGAAAAGAGAAAGAGGAGCAGTAGCCCTTTCTCCCTCACTCCCATCAATCATAAAGGAAGGAAAAAGGGAATTTTCCCTTTTCCCCCTCCAAAGTTTGAAGCTGCAGCACTTTAGTCCTCAGATTTCAAAGTTTCCAAAAGGGTCCCTGAGCCTAACAGAGAGTTAACAAAGTTAGTCTTGTTAACCAAAATTCGTGACCATTCACCAAAGGACAAAGGAAATAATATCCCCAGCAAATCAAAAAAAAAAAGGGAAAAGAAAAGAAAAGAAAAAAAAAAGAAAGAAAAAAAAAAGAGAAAAGAAAAAAAAGGAAAGAAAAGAAAAGAAAAAAAAGTGAGCAAGAATAAGATTCTCAGCATCAAGCCGAACTACGTTTGGTCTGATTCCTTGAAAAAGGATACGTAGGCAGCCTACATCAGTAGGTCCGACCATCACAATAAAAAAAAAGAGAGAAAAAAGAGAATAAATGCCCCAGCAAGAGTGGCAAAATGTCAGAATCAGCTGAACCTGCGGCAGCCAACCGGGTGCAAAAGGTAAGTCAGGTACAGTATTCCTACCCTGACTCTAGAATAATTTCCTTTTTAGGAAAATTTGAAAAAAAAAACTTTGCTTTATTTTCAAATAAAAGAAACTTTTTTTTTAAATTGAGTTTTGATTTCAAAAACAAAAAAAAAGAATATTTCAAAAAAAAGAGGAATATTTCAAAAAACAAAAAAAAGAGGAATATTTCAAAAACAAAAAAAGGAATACTTCAAAAACAAAAAAAAAGAATAATATTTCAAAAAACAAAAAAAGAAGAATATTTCAAAAAACAAAAAAAAGAGGAATATTTGAAAATAAAAACAAAAAAAAACAGGGAGAGAAAGAAAGAGGAAGGAAAAAGAATGTTTTCCACTTCACAATTTTCGAAAATACTTGAAGAATGATCAATTTTGTCGTGCTCGGCGACAGATTTTTATCGATCGAGTGCAGTTTTCTGGATATTTGAAAGTTTTCGGGTTATGTCTGGAAACAAGACAGCGATCAAGGCCCAAACATAACTTAGAAAATTCTTCTTAACACGTTTCAACGACAAGATATTGACCGGTTGAAATGTGGTGGCAGAAAAACATTCAAATCTTCATACCGTATTTGACAAGGGTTTCGGACCGGAAGAATACGGCTTTTTCGAAAACACAAAAATCTTTTTCCGTATTTGACAATTGCATTCTCCCGTTCTTAAATGAACGAAATTGGAGAGTCTATTGTTTATCAACGATGTTCGTCTACTCAGTAAGCCTTAAGGTTACCCGTAGACTCCATCGTTGAGGGGCTCTGTAGACACCCCAATTTCGTATCCCTGTTATGTGACTGACATAAAATATCAAGAACTGTTAAAACTTAACAAATGTCAAGTTGCAGGAGTCAAAAATGCGAAAGGAAAAGCAGAATGCGCGAAACAGTGAACTGCAGGGGGGTAAAATGCAAAAAGTTGAAACTTCCAAAGCTTGATGGTGCCGCACCATGTGTGGCACTGTGCGCTGCTCTCACATTAAAATTGTACAATTCCTGAAGCACAGAGTACAAGCGGCCAATGCACAGGAAAGAAATCAAGAAATGCCAGCCGCGTCCTCAGCCCTCAATATAAATAGAGGGTCCCGGCCTCTCATTTCTCAGCGTAATTCATCCGCGATTTTTAGATCGCAGCGAAGCTATGCTTCGTTTCTTTCAATATCCTTAGTACGAGAGGTGTGAGATAGGTGAGTGGAAGCCCATATAGTCTCCAAACCCCGTCCAAACTCTGCCAAATCAAAAACTCATAGGTTATAAGTGATCCCTAGCCTAGTTGTTAGGTATCCACCTCAAATCCCCAGTCCAAAAATCCCAAAATAAGCCGTTACTCTGCCCGAGTAACGAGATAAAAAAGTCAAAAACTAAGTCTAGGTTCCGCCCAACTAGAAAGGCCAAAACCTACCCAAATAAAGTTGTCACTCTGCCCGAGTTGATAAGCCCAAACCTCAAAACATCAATCAAATCAAGCAGTCATCTTGCCCAGTTCAATTCAAAACAAAAGACTCCCTCTCCCTCGGCGACGAGCGAAGACACGCCGCTCTAAAAGGTAATACCTTTAAGAGCGTATTTTATTTTATTTGTATTTTTTTTCTTTTTATTTATTTTTCAAAAATTGTTATTTAAATCCGGCGCAATGTAGCAAATATAAGCCGTTGTGCTGCCCGGATTAGATTAGGAAATATTATGTAAAAGAGCCGATATAATGGCCAAATATTCTTAAATATGTTTGTAATTATTTGAAGGAGACGGCTGCGAGTCCGTAAATAATGTAGCCACGAATGTATCTGTTTAAATTTCCCTTGTCAAAATAAGACCTTATTTATTTTTTAGATAAATATAACAATGAGCATACTTCAGCCAAAAACGTTTTGAGACCGAAAGGGCGAGTTGGGTGCCTAGCACCTTCCCAACTCGTAACTTAGCCCCGAACCCGCTTTCTAAAATCTCGGTTTTTTTTCGGTTTTCCTTTATTTTTGCCTTAAAATAAAGGTGGCGACTCTAAAACTTTCAGATCCAGGGGCCTCGCAACATTCCTCTTTGCACTTTCCTGTTCTCCCCTAAAAAAGGGAGATACGGGAATGGAGGGGTGATGTATTCCCATATCCTGGTATCCCCTAAACAAGGGATAACTTGATGCGGGAAACCCATAGTGATCTGACTGGGCCATAAGGCTATTTTCAATAAATCCATAGTGGGGGCGTCGCAATATCCTTTCTTGCACTTCTCTATTTTCCCCTAAAGAAAACAGGGGAGAATGGGAATGGAAGGGTAATGTATTTCCATATCCTGTTATCCCCGAAATAAGGGATAACTTGACATGGAAAACCATTAGTTCCCATATTGGATACAAAATCCACTCAGGGCAACCGAGGCACATTCCAACGTGCTAATATAGACAGCACTCCTCTCGCACTTTGGACTTAGTCTTCCCCTAAACAAGGGAGGGTGGAACGAGAGCAGTGGTGTCCTGCATCCGCACGTACGCTCACCCCTAAACAAGGGCGCGCGGGGCGCGCGGGCACACCTCGGGAACCTCACAATATGCACTACAACAAAAAAGGCCTTTAACAACGTTTTTAAAACGTTGTAATAAATCTTTTACAACGTTTTATAAAACGTTGTATTAGGCAACGTTGTAATAGGCCCCAATTTTTTACAATGTTTAAAAAACGTTGCAAAAATTCTATTACAATGTTTAAAAAACGTTGCAAAAAGCCTATTACAACGTTTAAAAAACGTTGCAAAAATTCTATTACAACGTTTAAAAAAAGTTGCAAAAAGTATATTACAACGTTTAAAAAAACATTGCAAAAATTCTATTACAACGTTTAAAAAAAGTTGCAAAAAGTCTATTACAACGTTTAAAAAATGTTGTAAAATCTCTATTACAACGTTTAAAAAACGTTGCAAAAAGTCTATTACAACGTTTAAAAAACGTTGCAAAAATTCTATTACAACGTTTAAAAAAGTTGCAAAAAGTCTATTATAACGTTTAAAAAACGTTGTAAAATCTCTATTACAACATTTAAAAAACGTTGCAAAAAGTCTATTACAACGTTTAAAAAACGTTGTAAACCCGCTATTACAACGTTTAAAAAACGTTGCAAAAAGTCTATTACAACATTTAAAAAACGTTGTAAAATCTATTTTTCAAAATAAAATTAAAATAGCAATATGAGAATCTGGTGGCAGGTTCTCCCATTCAAGAAATAAACAACGATCTTGACAAGAAAACCTACAACACCTCTTAACATGAATTTGTAAAGTGTGTCAACAGAATCATGTGTATCTAAGGAATAGGCCACCTTATATCACTACTTGGCCTTGGAACATCAAATTAACTAAGCTTACTCTAGACATTAACCACCGTGACTTTGCAAAGGGCAAACACGAAATCTAGGTGGGCAAATGCACTTCCAGATCTGAAGGATGCATAACCAAGAAGAGTAATGCTAGGATCGCAACAATATCCCGACGTTGAGACTCAAATGATGTGCCAAGCATGTGTTGATTGACTAGTCCCCATGTGAAAGTGAACTGCTCATAGAAGACAAATTCACCCCCCTTGTGTTGGATTGGAATCTTTGCATCATTGAGACGAATGGAGCCGCTTTCCCGAACCATTGACACGAATTTTAGTTGAGAGAGGTAAAGGAGTGTTCAAACCGAACATAATCTTTTAGTTGGAAGAGAGGTAAAGGAGTCTCATATAAGTGCTAGGAAATAATTAAAGAACTTTCCAAAGCTAGGAAATAATCTTTCCAAAGTACAAACCTTTCGGTCTTCTATACGAGATTTAACACTCGGAGTTGTTAAGTTGGAGTTGCAACCGACCGCACTGTGCCATGCTTTGTGGAGCAAGGTTTGTGTTTTAATACTTAAGATCTAGAAGTTAAAGTCAAGAAACAAGAATAAAATGGCATGTAGCATTGGACTGTGAGTAAACCGAGGTAAACCATCCTAACACCCAACCTGTCTAGATTTTCCTCCTTCCGCCGCTTTATGGCTTGGTTTTCTTGAACATTTGGAGTTCCAATCTTACTTTCCAAATTTGCATCCATGTATATTATATATTTTAGCAATGTAACCATAAAAATGGAAAAGAAAAAGAAAAAAGATATGACATAATTCTAACCTTCTCACACTTGTCGGTTTGATGCTGGTTTGTAACCATAAAATATACATATTATTGGTAATCATAAATTCATGCCAAAACTATAGTACAACTGAACTGAAAATGTATTAGAATGTTCTTACAATTTTTCAGTGTAAGTCAAATTTCCTAGAATCAGAGGAATCGATCCACTCTATTTGTTGCAGCTCAAGTCTCTGAAGGTGTGAAATAGAAAGAATTACTTGTTTGTATGATAAGTCTCTGGTGTATTCAATTATTCTTATCAAATGCATTGTCAGATGATAAGAACAATCAATAATTCAATAAGTCTTGTGCACAACAAGAAGTAGAGATAAATGGGAAGCACTTACAGAATCGCAAGTGCTCGTGATCGCCGATAATAGATAGAATTTGCCCTAAAAGCTGATTCCCTTGTAAAGATCTTGCATATGTCACAAAGATCAGTTCTCTCAATTAATAAAAAATAATAACCAAACAATCATGGAATTTTAATAAGATGTGAAATGAGACTTACAGGGTAGCTACTTGTAAGAACCCAATATTGAATGGAATTTCCCCCATTAGATTATTGTATGATAAGTCCCTAGCAATGAAGAGAAAATTTGCATACTTAAATCACATGTGAAGATAAATGTTGAGGGTAAGGTCATTTGGTGTTAGATACATACAAGACCTGGAAGGCAGTGCAATTGCCTATGTTCTGAGGGATCATGCCAGTCAAGCTATTATTCCTAACATCACTGTAATTGGTGACAATTAAAACATATAATCAGCTTGTAACGCGTTCTAACAGATGCAAAATATTACTTGTAGAGCATAGAAGAGTGGTAGAATGAGTTATGACAACTTACAAGTACCAGAAACCTGTGAGCTGACACATGTCAGGCGAGAGTGCACCGCACTCGAAATGCAAGAAGGAAAGAAAGACATACCTCGATGGTTCTCGATGCCCCGCACTGAGAGGTCCTAATCATCAAACATAGTTCCTTTACGGTCTTTAGAACTATAACCCTGCATCATAGGTAAGTTTGATTAAAACTTTAGAAAAGGACACATGGACAATAGAATCCACATCAACTTATTTGTCATGTAGTCCAGGCAATAGATATATAAGTATGACTATGAATCTTATATTATGCCCTTACATCTGTTTGAAAATACACTCCAGCTAACATAACTTCTGTATCCATTTTTGTTGCTCCCTAATCTTCGATGTAAGTTCAGAAATCTTGCATTCAGAGGCTTCTGCTTTTCAGAAAGTTTGACCTAAAAGTAGAACATAACAATTACAACAATAAATGAAGTTGTTCCAGAACTGAATGAGAATTGTAAAATGCAAACTAAAAAAACAGAGTTGGCTGTTTTCTTTTCATAACAATAATAGAAGTTTCCAATGGCTCTACTCTGGATCTAGATGAGTATTGAACATAATTGTAAATACACATTGTCAAAACAACTGAGCTTAGGATGAATAAGGGACAAACAAAGGAAACCACTATGAGTTCATGTTCCATTTTTTTAATTAAAAAAAGGTCCTATTTGGAAAACTGCACCTGCGATTTCCTTAATATTTGAACATTCCTCCTCGTATAAGGAAGAATGAATTGGATATACTGATAGTTAAAAAGTTATCAATAATGCTCGCTACAAGGGCGGTACCAGCAGATGGCCGCTCTTTGTGCAAGGGGGAGACACTACTAGCGTTTGTTGTCATTTCTTCATCAAGACATTGATGTGAACCAGGGGCAACTATCTAGAAATATAGTTCTCTCGGTGTATATGATGAAAATTGCCACAACATTTGTAATTTTTACTGTAAGAGACTCTGGCCATAACAATGGAAGCTTTGGCCACAAAACACAACAAAAAGTGTTGCATCTATCCATAAGTGAGTGTCACTGATTTTTTACAGTCCCAAAATGAGTGTCTTCAGTTTAAATTGAGTTTGACATTTCATAGAAAAATGTCACTTTGCTAAGATTTGTGCTTTTGTCAAAAGTAAATCCACTTTTGGACAGACATGGATGTCAATTTTCTGATCAATTAGAAATCATTCAGTAGCTAATCAACATCATCAGTGAGAAGTAACACACAATGACTTTACTAAAAGTCAAGCTCAAATAGTATCACCTGTAATAAGACACAGGCATAGGTATAATGCAGCTCGACCCCAAAGAAAAATTGAAGAGATTCTATAGTTCTTAAATCAGGGAACAAGGATGTTTACAACAAAATGAATGTGGGGCAGAGTCCTCACCTGAAACACAGCATTACTAAGCCTGATTTTTCGGAATTTCTCCTCGTCCAGCTTTGTTGCAGCATTCTTTACAAAAGTCAAAAGGGTGGTAAATGATGTCTTCGCATCGGCATCATCATCCTAGTCCATAGAATACAACAATTAATCATGCAAACTCAATGATCGAGTCAATTAAACCAACAAGAAGTGTATGAAACATGGTATTAAAAGTAACTACAATCCGTATGTCAAGGAAACTTTTTGTTGATATGAGATCCCTAAAACTGAAAGAAACCAAAAGGGCAAACAAAATTCCAATACACGTGATAGCTCCCTGATCGATGTCTTATTTTAATTATTTTCCTTGCAAGTGGACAAGACTATTATAGAATAGTATTGGAAGCAAAGGTCGAACCACAGAGATTTGGATTTGATTATAGCAAATTTAACTAATCTATTAAAATAAAGCAATTAATAACTAATGGGGTTTTTGGTTTTTATAAATTAAATTACTAAAAAGCAATAAAATAACCTAATTAACAAAGCATATAAATATGAGATAAATCAAAGATTTGTAAATCGCCTAGGAATTAGGATTCACTTGTATCTCCTCTATGTTAATTCAAAATAATTATCATTCAATTTCTTGGGTTCGTTCACAAAAGATAGATATAGACTGTTGAACAATTGGTTCAGCCTCCATCCCCGCAAAATTCATCCATTCTATATCCTAAGCACAAGAACATGTAATCTAGTCAGTCACCTAGATTATGATCTATCTCATCACCTAGATCATGTATGAACCTGGTCCTAACTTATCACTCTCGTGCATCGATAGGTCCAATTTATTGTGATGGTGAGCCAATGTACGACATATGCACATTGGTCATGCAGTTATCCGCACCTCTAATCCTTTATTATTTGCGATTACATTCATTTGTTCAAAGCAAAATAATATAGGGGTTGATAAACAACACAATCAACAAGCATTGAATAGACATAGATATAAGAATCAAAACATTAATTCGATACAAGTTACCTCCCACCTCCTAGATTATGGATGATTTAGTTCATCCTAGACAATGAACAGCACATGGAGATGATTGGGTACATGATTTGATCTTCAATACTTGAAATTACACAATCTAACTATGTTATACAATCTAAAACTACCTAAAATCTATGAAAAGAGAGCTTCCAGACGTCCTCTCTATGCTTAGGCTCGGTATCTGACTTCTATATATACTCGGGAGTTGCGATTGAATCGAATGACTGTGTGAAAATCCGAAAAGGTCGCATTCTGCCTACCTTGCGGTCGCAAGGTACTGGATACCTTGCGTCCGCAAGGTCTCCAGTACATCCGGGCTTTGATTTCTTTGATTGTTTCTCTGATGGTCAACACGCCACCTTGCGGTCGCAAACCGAGGCACCTGCGTCGCAAGGTGTCAGTCGACTTTCATTTTTCTTCAATTTTTATCTTCCTTGTAATTTGCACTTAAAACCCTGGAGTTTCGCGTATTTTCACAATTATCCTGAAACTTACAAAACTCACCGAAAACATATATTAGTACTCAAAAGACTCGTGAAATAGCATAATTTAAGTCATAGAAGTATATAAAATCGACGTATAAAATACATCGATCACTCCCCTTACTCCTCTAATAACATTTCGACCCGTGAAGGTGGTGCTCAAGGGACTGAATGACCAATAACTAAGCACTTGTGCACTCCCTCATATGCTCTGCTTTAGTAGCAGGGCGAATGGGTAATGAGCTCTGCAATACAAATAAGTAAAAGGTTTTTAATCACAAAAATAAATTTTAAATAAAACATCATTAACAATAATTCAATAGGTTAATATTCAAGACCGATCATACAAGTCAATACCTTCTTTTCCTCGACAGTTGAGAAGGATTTAAAGTAGCGAGGATCTTACGGTGGCAATTCAAGCTTGCGTCTTCTTTCGGCTTGCTAGTTGTTAAACATCCCTTTAAGAAAATGGATTTGTAATTTGAAAACTATAGCATTTAATTGCTTCAAAAAATGCTGGTTGATGTGTAATCATTCGGATCCATGCTACATGACCAAGCTTTTCAGAGAGTAATTTGACAATGAAAACTGTAGTGGTGCTTACATAATCTTAAAAAGCCTGTAAAGGGGACACATGAACAAGTACTCTAGAATCCATAACCGAGCGGGTAGATCTAAGACAAACCATAAAATCTTAAATGCAGACCTACTATTTCTTTTGATATCTTGAGTGCTCGTGGTTGGCGAAGTTGATTGGATCAAGCTGTCCAAAGTTATACAAATTATAAAAAGACTGAATCTCATGAAAATGTAAACAATGACTGAAAGTATTACCTTGGTCATGATTTTCAGGGGTTTCAAGGGCTACTAACTACTTAAATCTTTTGAGTCAATTTTCATGTCTTATAGTTTCTAGAGATCCAACAGATACGAGTAACGTGATTTAGAGCCAATTGGTTGTGATCCCTGGCTTGACTAGTGATTGGGGAAACAAGGGAGAGGTTGGGGATGCGAAGGTAGTGATGGTGGTATTGGCAATGTTTGTGATGAAGTTTGGGGATGTGAAGAAAAAGAGTTTGCGAGCAAGTTATTTCGGTATACCGACTCGGAAGGCCGATAAATCTGTCTATGTTGTCGGAAGTGATGGTTATGGTGCTAGTTGTGGTGCTCCTACCGGTGATGGTTCTTTGTGATGAAGCTTGGAGAAGTGATGGTGAAGATGCAGGAAGGCTAATTGGTAATGTCGGCTAGGAAGGCTTGACTGATTTGTTGAGAATGGTGGAGGACGAGATGAAGATTGGGGAAACAAGGGAGAGGTTCCAAGCAAGGTACTTGTTATATCCTGACTCTTAAGTAAAGACTGATCTATCAATAAGGTTGGATAGGGGATTGGTGGTGGTGGTGGTTGAGATGAAGCTTCGGGAAGTGACTGAGAACTTCGAGAGATGTTACTTGATAAGCGAGAAAGAGTTGCGAGATGCTTAAGTGCGATGATTGGGATGGTGATGTTGATGGTTCTTGAGATGAGGTTGTGCAAGCTGAGAGGAGGCTGCAGGCGGGGTACTGGTGCAAGGTTACTAGTAAGGCCAGGGTGTGGATAATGGTGGTAATAGTGGTGATAGATGGGTCCAAGACGAAGGTAGGGGAGGCAAGGGAGAGCTTAAAGTTAGGCTACTTGGTGTATCTCTTGGCTCACGAAGGCCAAGATGAATTGTTGATACGGATGCGGTGGAGATGGTGATGGAGGTTGAGATGAAGCTTGTGGAAGTGGAGGAGATTTCCGAGTAGAAGGGGTGATAGGGTTGATGTTAGGTGGTGCAGTTGGGGCGCTTGAGAAAAGTGCCGAATTGTTAACAAATTGAAGAGGTGGTGATTGTGGCGACCGGCCGCGAGATGGGACCAGAGGTCGGACCGCCCAAATAAGGAGGGAAACAAGTAGGCAATTAAACATGCAAGGACTTAATTTATAAAACGACGTGACGCAACATTTGAGGCGTATCGCCTCGGCACCAAACTACGGATATTTTTAAAACTTTTAAACCCGATAAACAGTTAAACAATATAACCAAGTCTTCGGCGACACTACATGCAGGAACCCAAGCTAACGATTCCCAAAGACAAGAATTAATAAGGAGCTAATAGCATGCTCGGCGGAAGACTAATACGTGGAGGAATAATAACAAGTTAACCAAAGCTCGGCTTACACAATGCTTAAGAAACAAAGGGTTACAAGTACTACAAGTATTAAACTACTAGCGGTTAATAAGATTTACAATCAAGTTCTATACAAATACCCAAGCATAGTCTAGTTGACTTGCTTAACCCGTCGTCCTTACAAAATTATATAGACAAGAGTAAGAGGCCATCAAAACCACCTCTTCAAGAATCAACGGTCACCAAAAAGGGTACAAGAGCACGAACACACTAGTCAACGCAGGACTGTCTTGCTAGGATCTAAATAAAGGGGAAAGGGTAAGTCATAAAGACTTGTAAGCTATTAATCATGCATGTCATGGCAAGATGACATTCAAGGCAAGATATAGTCACACAAGCATAGAGTCATATATTCAGGATGCACATTGTTTCACATAAGTGCGCATAAATAAATCACATAGGATAAGGATATATGGAGAGTCGGGCCGCTACGTAGTTCACGCATCAAGTTATACGGAATGTGCGGTATCGAATGTGTGTAAGTACATCGATCTTCCGAGGAGATGCCGGGATAGTCACCGGTGATGCTCTTAAATGATTACGGCATGGGAGCTACTTCCCACCGGCCACGGTGGAGGCGTGTGTGAACAAAGGCGGGATGCCAGTGGACTCATGCAATGCCAAGTAATGTATACTTAACAAAATTTCTCAAGTAGAGAACGAGGTCGACAAGAGCGATCTCGTTCAAGACAAGTAAATTATTCTCATCAATAAACAAGTAGGGTTGAGTTCGACAAGAGCGAACTCACATGTCAATTAGTCATTCCATAATATGACATTCAAGATCAAGCAAGGCAATCAATTCAAGTTCAAGGTCTAGAATTATTATTCTTAGGGAAACGCGTTAGAACGTCGTAGGGATTAATCGGTGAGCCGGTATTGTTCAATAGCTCGCTAATCTTGACTCCGTTGAGTCGTCTCTAACAGTTCATCCAATAGAGTTAGGACGCTAAATGCATCACAAACCCTTTACTAAGTTCTCGTATATGATTGGTAGGTCATTAATCCATTTAACGACCGTAGATAAGAGTTATCGATGATTCGAATTCAAGGGACCTTAGAATCATTCTTTCAAGGTTATTAAAATGCAAGGGTCCAAGAACGTTATTTATTCGTAGGGAAACATAGAACACAATTTATTCTAGGCCTAGGACCCAATTCAATAAGATAATCAATACAAGGCATATGAAACCCTAAAATCAATATTCCCAAGAGTTATCAAAATCCATTAATCCAAGAACATTAGTTGTTCCTAAGGAAGCATAGAACATAATTAATTCTAGGCATAGGTCTAATTGAACAAGATGAACATATCAATCAAAATCTCAAAAGACCAATTCATTCACAATCATGGCTTGGACATGGTAGAGCATGGAAATCAATAGAAAAGGGGGAAACATGGCATGTCTAACATACAACCTAAGGGGGGGATCAATAGCTTACCTTCACCAAGGAAAAGTAAGGTTGGAGCACAAAGTAATCGGATGGAAACGATCTCCTCGTCGGTAGCTTCACTCCGGTAGTCTCGGTTTGGCAAACGGAGGTCGGGAGCTCAATCTAGGGAAGAGACACACACTAATCTCACCTATTCTCTACACACACTAACCATGGCAAGAGAGAGGAGAGAAAATCTGATAATGGGGATTAAAGGCTAAGTCAACAAGAGAGGCTTTTTATATCTTGCATGATTTTGGTGGAATTCCACATGTCAAGAGGAGAAGGGTGGTGGAATCCACATGTCAAATGGAGGTTGTTTGAGATTAGGACTAATCTAGCTTGATTAGGGTTTAATAGGTTGAATTAGGGCCAATTAGGAAGGAGGTTTAAGTGGCTAATTGGATCACAAAAGCTGGAAGGAGGAAAATCCCGTAGAGCTGATCAACAGGTGAGGCGGGCGCCTCACCCTAGGCCATGCGGCCGCCTCCTCTCTTGGTTCCCTTTTTCATTTGCTCTCGGATTGGGGCGGGCGCCTCACTCGAGCCATGCGGCCGCCTGAACTTCTGGAGCATCAAAACTTGACCTAAACAAGTCCTAAATGGTCCCAAGCTCATGGGCAACCATTCTAGGGTCTAACACAACTCAAAACATGTCCGAAACACACCCGGACAACACCCGGAACAAGGTAGGACAAGGCTCGAATCATGCGACGATTGGTTGACGAATCAAACCCGGATCAAACGCTAATAGAACTAGGATAACTTGGGCATGGGAAAGGATTGTTTAAACATGGTTATGACTTGAATACAAGTCCGGGAACTCAAGGAACAATTCGCACGTCGAAATACGAGCAAAACGGGAGACGAGGGAAATCGCTAAGGCCAAAACAAAGCAAGAAGGTTTCTAAACTTCCAATCAAGCTTACTAGGATCAAGGCGAGTGTTCTAAGTCATCTATGGACGACAATAGAACCCTAACAAGTCTCGGTTGAGTGCAAATCACGCTAAGGCAACACTCAAGGCATAACGGCAAGGAATGCTAAGCATAGAAGGTATTCAAGCGACAAGGAACACAATAATGATAATACGAGCCAGACATGGACAAATAGAAGTATCTAATCATGTTAAGGCATAATACAAACAAGTTATTAAGGTATAGAACAAGTAATGCAAGTAATGGGTTTGGGTTCTCACAGTGATGTTGTTGTATGTTGGCTGACTCAAGGTTGGACAGCTAAAGCTGAAGCAACCACAGGGGAAGTCTCGGTGCAGTCGGCAAAGACAACTCGCGAAGCTGCTGCATGAATTTGGAAGGCACAACTACAAGGGAAAGAAAAGGAATCAACATGAATATCTCAAGTCCAACCAAAATGAATACACAAATTCATGTATAGTATAATGAGAGCTAGACCTGACAACCAAGCCCGTGACAGTCTATCCCATCAAACAAATGAGTTGAGATGAAAATTGGGCACATTTATGTTAGTTGTTAAAATGTGTTAAAACTTTTTTACCCACTACTGATTTTATAATTCACTCATTACTAATCTTCAACAACGAAACCGTCCGAACTTGAGATTAATCTACAACCGCAAAACCTTCTGAACTTTAGATCTCATTTAAAAAATCTGATTTTGTGATACCCCAAATTCAAGTTTAAGAGCTACTGTCCTCATTCCATCCACAACACTCTGTCTCTAGGAAATTACCGCTCCTATAAAAAATGCTAGAAGGTATGTTTAAGCAGTTGAAACAGAGAAGCGTATCGAGCAGAACATAAATATCAAATGAACCTTCATCAGCATTCTGGGTAGCAGTCAGAATAATGCAATATTTGGCAGGTGATCTTTAATCATTTTTTTCATATGAAAAGTTGTGTAACTTGATTGCATATAATGAGCCTCGTGAAACAGCTAATTACTTGGTTATGTTGATGCTGAAAAGATAGAATCTTTGCAGCATGAACATTAACTTCAAATGTTACTGAAGCAAATACCTCAAACTTCTGTAAAGATGATAATGATTTCCATAGAGGTGGGCTGTACCAACCAAGCTTGACCTTGTTAGTACAAAGCCACAGGTTTTGAATTCTAGTCATTGTGGTTAGTTAAGATCACTCTTAAAAGAGGCGACTGGCAAGAAGACAAAAAGAAAATCCAACCTCTTTTCTGGATATTCATTTTTGCTAAGTTTCAGTAGGATGAAGCCAATTTCTGTTTTTTCAACTAGATATAATTACTTGTATGCAGTATGCACGCGTATATATATATATATATATATATATATATATATATATATATATATATACCTGGGATAATAATTTAGTGCAGATTATATCCAAAGTTAACAATTTTATGCTGGAATTGCAGTATCTCAAAGAGGCAGGTTGGGCTGATGGTGGGCGCCTGATTGCTTGCACTCAACCAAGGCGATTGGCTGTCAAGGTGTCTTTTTGTCAGCTTGACCAACTGTAAATATTTATAGTTTTGTATTCTTAACCTTTTTTAGAAACTCCACTGTGATTTTGTTGGAGGTTGCTATTGCCATAAATCGTGATTTTATATGCCTCAACCCCTGGAGAGATGCATGCCATTAAATGAACACTTTAGAAATTTCTTGCATTAAAAGGATGACTCATTCAGCGTATGATTAACTATTCCCTCATTTTATAAGTGATACCTTTATCCTTAATGACTGAACTCATAATTGTTAGTAAACAATCTCCAGTAAGGAGAAAACTTCAACTTTAAAGCTGACCAGAAGTACTTATCCCAAAAAAAAAAAAAAAAAAAAAGCTGACCAGAAGTGATTTGATGGAGGAATCTACTTGTTGATGGAGAACTATCATGATTTTTGATCCATGGATAATGGAATGTGATTGCAGTTCATATGTGATTTTAGTAGAACTGTCTACAAGTTGAATTATATTTTTGTTTCTACATCTAGTGGTCAGCAAGATGTTGGAATCACACTAGTTTCTTGGGAAAGGATCAATCCCTAAGTGACTGGTGTACTGTATCCAGAAGTTTGGCATATATATTCTTAAGTTCTTCTGAAGCTTCTAATTTTTTTTTCTTTAATCAGTCTTATACAGTTCAGTGTCAGTGTCTAGAATCTTACTTATTCCCTTGCCTTTATTTGAAATCCCCTTTGTTGAAGTCTATTAATTGATCTCATGTCTCCTGTCACCCTGTCTCCTGTAGAGTAGTAGAAATATTATGACTATGGATTGAATTATATTTGTCAAATATTGATCAGTCTTAAATAATTTTTAGTTTCTTAATATTGCACATTGGAATCACTATAATGACTTCTTACAAAAGAAAATCTGGTTTATCGGACATCGACATATCCTTCAATGAGTTGTGGGGTCCCATTCCCAAGAATGAAGCCTTTATGCATGCTTCCAAAGAAGCGTTACAGGGGAATAAAAATCTTTGTGGAGGAAATACTTTGACTAATAGACTAAAATATTGTGAAATCAATTCTTCTGCGGTGAAGAAAAATAAGAAGAGCCAAAAGAAATTGACCACTCTTTTGATTGTACTTCCTATCATTGGAGTGCTTTCACTTATTGGTATATTCTCCGGAATCTACATTATTTATGGACATTGAAAGAGAAATCTGATGGAGGAAGCGGTGGAATATAAACAATGTAAAAGTTTGTTTGTTGTATCAACTTTTGATGGAAGAGCAATGTATGATGAAATCTTGAAGGCAACAAACGAGTTTGAGGCATCCTACTGTATCAGGAAGGGAGGGTTTGCTGTGGCACCCCGACCCGGATTCCAATGCGAAACCCCAAGTCGGACCGCCCAAATATAAACACGTAGGCATGCGCAAGTAGGAATATAAAATTTCACGTGGCGCAACATCGTACACAATTAACAACTCGGCTACACTTGGCCGAAAAATAACAGAAAATAAACAAGTCTTCGGCGATGTTACAGCCGGAACCCAACAACTACTCCTACAATTTTAACACATGCATATAATAACCTCAACGGCCACAACATGCCGGAGACAACAACAACAATGCTATAAAAGAGTAATAAGCGGAATAAGCTGTAGTGAACCATAACATATAAACAAGCCCGACATATAAGTCGGCGTACAAAAGATTATAAGTCTAGAATATTCAAGTTATACAACAACAACAAAACCCAAGTCAAGTCTAAGTGACTTGCTTCCCATCGTCCTTGCCAAAATAAAAGTCTAACTACAAAGTCCCAAAAGAGCAACCTTCGAGCTCACTAGCAATCAAACACGGATATGGCGAATCTAGCGAGAACCGTCTCCTTGGCTCGGATTTAAGGAAAACAAAACAAACAAATAGGGTAAGTCATAAAGACTTAGTAAGTTACTAAGAATGCATGTTCATGTCATAGCATAGCATTTATCACAATTATGGTACATATTCAACATATAGCACTTAGCACATTATTCACGTAAGTGCGGGAAATAAATCGTACAAGTAGGATATGATATAGGCCCGGCCGATACGTAGCTCCTGCAATAAATTGTGTTAACTGGTTCATGCCATCGATGTTTTGTGAATTCATCAACTTGTATCGAGAACCGCCTCGATTTAATTAGCAAGCCAATGCGGCACGTATTGATACGGCATAGGGTCTACTTCCCCACTATGGCCTACAGTGGAGGCGTGTGTGAGGTCCCGGGTGCGGAGATCCATAGTGAGCACGAATCTCACAATTCGTGGAGGCGATGCATCGTCCCACCCTGACGTATAAAACAAACCAAATAATGCCAGCTGGACTCAATGTGATGCACAAGTAGATATTTACTCGTCATAAACAAATAAGGATCGAATTCGACAAGAGCGAACTCATCCGACCAAGTAGGTTATTAGTCTCTACCATAAATCACGTCAAGACAATTAATTGCTAAAAAACCCAACAATCACAACAACTTGATTGCACATAAATAAGTTCAACTTTATATTGAATAAACTCAATCAAAACGGTGTCCAAACTTCGTAGGGATTGGAAGTAGTTTTCAACATGTTCAAATCTTCCCTAGAGTCGACTCCGTTGAGTCTTTACTACACATTCCCAATTTTGGGGGATTTGAAGCTATGTGCTTCATAACCAACCTAGGGCCATTACTAAGTTCAACTAGGTTATAAATTCTCCAAGGCATTACAACGTAGTTCATATTCTTCATAGAGTCCAATTTAGAGGATATAACACATAACAACATACCAACATATCATTTAGGCTATAATTAGGGTACTCTCAAATGGCACCACTTCAAGCAACACATATAATTAATGTTTCTAACATGTTCATAATCCTAAGTATACAAGATAAGAGGGTATAACAATCTTTCATAACCATAAAATCATCCTACACATGCTCCTACTAAGTTCACACTTCCAAATCACAAGATGAAGGTATATAAAGCAAGCATGTGTACTCATTGACCTCAAAAATCATAGGTTTTGTTTCTTTAGGGTCAATGAGAACTAAAACCAAGAATAAGAAGAGTAACTTACATGTATACTACACCCAAGAACCCAAATGAGAAAACTATTCGGTTGAGAATGCTCTACTCTTCAAGCTCTACACTTCTATGGAGGTTGTTTGAACAATGGAGGGAGGAACCATGGAAGACCAAGGGAGAAGCTTCACAAAGCCATGGAGGAACCTTGTGGAAGATGAATCCCGTTTTTGGAGAGTGAGAGAGGGAAAATGAGGTCAAACTTCAGATTTATGGTGTTTAAAGGTTAGGAAACTTAGTGGGACATGTGTCACTATGATGTGGTCTCTTTAAATCTGATTTTGGGTTTGTTTAATCCACTAATGCACTCACTTAATCACACTTAAAACAAGTTAACGATGTTAGGATATAAGTAATGAGGGTTAGGGAGGTTTAGGTGAGGTTTAGGAAGGGTTTTGGATAGGGGTTTGAGTGCACAATTTGTGAAAGATCAAAACAGGGCATCCCAGTCTCGGGGGACCATGCGGCTGCATGGCCCCTCATAGCATGCGACCGCATGCTCACTGATGGCTCAACACTCCATTTTCTGGTCACCTTGCGGAGGCAAGGCCATTCCACCTTGCGGCTGCAAGCCCGACATACCCCAAATGGCTCAAAATGCAACCTAAAAGACCCCCAAACACATAGCCAAAACAATGAGGCTTCAAACCCCAACAAAAATGAGTCTAAAACTCATCACAAACACCCTCAAGCAACACCCGAACAATCCGAACGAATGAGGGAAATAAGGAGAACTAAACAAGCAATTCAACCGACGATTCAACAAGCATGCAAACAAGATCCTAAGCATGTTAAGAGCATTATGAATGACTTATAAATGATTCTAAAACATATTTAGACTAAGTAAACATGCTCACAAGCAATATGAATACATGAATGCAAACAATGAATGGCTAGGGTGCCACATTGCCAATGTGTACAAAGCAAATCTTGAATCACATAATATTATTGTAGCTGTCAAGAAACTTCACTCATCATCATCTTATGAGATCACGGGCTGTAATGATGGTTTCCTAGAGGAGGTAAAGGCGTTGATGGAAGTTAGGCACAGAAACATTATGAAACTTTACAGATATTGCTCACATGCACGAGACTCATTCTTAGTGTTTGAGTACATGGAAAGAGGTAGTTTTGGCTATGATCTTGAGCAACAATGAAGAAGCCAAGAAACTGGATTGGCTTATAAGAGGATAAATATTGTTAAGGGAATAGCTCATGATTTGTCTTACTTGCACCATGATTGCTCCCCCTCAGTTGTTCATCGAGACATATCAAGTAAGAACATTTTGCTCAAGTCTGACAATGAGGCTTGTCTTTCTGATTTTGGTGTGGCTAAGCTTTTAAATCAAGAATCCACCAATTGGTGTGTTGTTGCAGGCACAATTAGATATATTGCACCAGGTTTTGTTTAGAGACCCTAAACTGACATTTGAAGTATATATATATATATATATATATATATATATATATATATGTGTGTGTGTGTGTGTGTGTGTGTGCTTGGTCTCATTTTTTTTATTTAATTGTGTGTGCTCAGATTACTTTACTTCCAGAGGTAAATACATTTTGTTAGTAACTATATTTGCAATTATAGTCTAATATTGCAAGCCTTTGCTATCAAAACCTTCAAAACCACTTTCTCTTACCTTGTCATATTGTGCATTTTCTGCTTTCTGGAAGCTTTTGAACTATATATGGTTGCAATTTTATTAATTTTTTCCCTGTGTTTTAGAGTGAAGAAGCTAGTCCACAGGGTTCAACTTTTACATATAAGCCTCGAAAGACTTTTTCAAGGTCCTTTAGCAAGAAACTTACTCCATCTGACACAAGCACACATGGTGGATTCTCCATTCCCAAGCGACATGCTGATGAATGCTTTCCACCATTGGTAATTGGTATTTTGTAGCAAGTTTTATTTATTTATTTTTCTAACCAGTCTCCTGACAATAAGCTAAGTTATCTAGTCAGCTAGTCTCCTCAGCTGGATCTACCTTGTTAGCACAATGCACAACTCATTCATTAACTTATGGTTACAGGATATGGACCAGGAACCCCCAACACAGGAATTGGTTGGAAAGGATTTGAATGGGTCAGAATGGCTTTTCCGTCATATATATCGTGGTATGGATAATCTTTCTTTGATTCATCGAAACTTGAAGAAATTGCTCGTTAAGTGATCTCTTGATAGCTTTACTCTTGAAAGCTTTCACTTAAATACAAATGCAGGACAGCTAAAGCGAAACTTGATTACCATTGGCTGGAGTGTATTTGTGGTAGCAAATAAGCTTGTTACTGGAGACACAGTCATATTCCTTAGGTTCTCTCTCTCTCTCTCTCTCTCTCTCTCTCTCTCAACACACACACACACACTCACTCACTCACTCACACATATATGTATCCACACATACAATGGCAGAAAGGATCCTTTTCCATATGTGCAAAGGAGAAATTGGGTGAATATGACAATGAATTAGGTAGAGAGGAAAGAAAACAAACCTATTCAATGTGACCTTGAGGGAAGTAGAAGACCTTATCTCTGCTGAGGAATTTTAACGAGGGAACCAGGCCAGCCATAGGTGTGTATACAAATCTATCTTCCTACCTAAAAACCAGAAGATCTAGAGTGATTATTATTAGCATGACTAAACGGGTAATAGTCAATAATCATGTGTGTAGAACAACAACCACCAAGGGACAAGCAACCACAGCAGGATCATAATATTCGACCCCATCCATCAAACCAAAACACCTTGGGGGCCGGGGATGAATGCAACAATGACCCTTAACCATTAAAGGTGAACAAAATTATAAAATGACTAAAAGTTAATACAACTCCAAATATATACATACATAAAGTTGATAACAGGGGAGAGCACTCCTGTTTGCCTGGCTCAAAGATTAGAAAAAAAATTATATTGTACGGACTAAACCCTTTTAAAAATCCGACATAAATCAAGAAATATCAAAGATTAGCTTGGAAATTTTGTAAAGAAATACTAGAAGATAGGTGAATGCATGATGATACTCCATTTAAAACAAAAAACAAAAAAACGGGAGAGACAAGGATGTCGGAAATGCTTTAGAAATTGGAAAATAGAACTCAGAACTCAGGCATATAGATAAAAAAATGACACCCATATCAACTAACGCACCTATAGATAGCTCTTCTAGTAGTGATGATCTATGTTGTTGATCGTTCTGGTAAGAATTAGAGAGAAGAAATGATGAAAGGGGCTGAAGCCTAAAAGAAGAGAGGGGCCGGCTAAGAGAGGGTTTTGGAGATTTGGGGATTTTAACTTTTGGATCTAATGTCTGCTCTTATTTACCGCGCAAAAGGGCTGATAACGGGAGGAGAAATTTTTCATTTTAATAACCCAATTAAACTTTGTAAACAGCACAACGTTTATGTCACAAACGTTGTAAAACATTCCAAAATAACAACGTTTCTTTAAAAAAATGTTATCAAATAAATGGCTACAACAACATTTATTTTAAAAAAAACGTTGTAAAACACTAATCAACAACGTTTAACTAAAAAACGTTGTCTAAAACCAACTTTTAACAACGTTTTTCTAAAAATGTTGTAAATGCTCCTTTTTGTTGTAGTGATGATCAAATCCCCCAGCTGACGTGCATAGCCATCTCTTCAACTGGGAGTGTGCACTCTCAACTCTATAACATATTACACAGTTACAAAAAATACATAATATTCGTAAATAATAAATCTATTGCATTTATAAACGTAGTGGTTATATTGATATATAGCCGCTACTGTGTAGTGAAATTAATGTCATACATCCGCTACCAACAAGCGACCATTTACAATTACATCCGCTTTTTAAAAACGAAATTTGACTCATACATCTACTACATGGTTGCGGTTATTTTATAAAAGATCCGCTGGTGGATGGCAGTACTTTTGCAAAACATCCACTGTGCCCTAGAAGATATTTAGCCCAATTAAGATTTTTTTTAATTCACTGAAAATACATATATTTTTATAAATAAAAAATAAATTACCTGAAAATAATCATCCTTATAGCATTTTCATTTTCATTAACATTACAATAATAACTCATTATGTGTTAGGTGGAGGGTTTGAAGAGTTTTTGTTTTTTTAAAGATGAAGATGATTGAGGAAAGTAGATTAAGAGTAATGACATTGTTTTCAAATCAATTGAGAGTAGTATTCGATTGGGAGGGTGGTGGTTTGTTGAAGGAGTAAATGAAGAGTAAATTATATCATTTCCTATTGGGAGGGGATAACAACACCCCAAAAAACTATCTCTACACCCCACTTGAAATAATTACACAAATGTCATTGAGTGAAATGACCTAAAAGGCCCCTTTAAACATTACACCCCATTAATTAATCTCTACACCCCATTGAAATAACTATAATACCCTTATACTAAAAAACAAATAATACTCCCTACACCCCATTGTTTTATATTTACACCCCAAATTTTGAAAATCACAAATACTATATACTAAAAACAAATAATACTCCTTACACCCCATTATTTTATATCTACACCCCAAATCTCAAAACCACTAATACATGTTTTACAGGACCTCATTGTGTGTTCTTCTCTCAATTTTTTTTTTCAAAAAACTCTCTCAAAACCAACATCAAACCTAATCACATTGTCAAAAATAACATTATAAGGAGCTTAAAGAAGTCATGAGGTCGGGTAATGTAAGTATTTCTTTCACTTTCTTCCATTAAAATTTGATTTTTTGCCAAAAATGCGAGCTGGGTTTTATGTCTGTTCGGCTCTGGTGTGATGAACATCCTTAAGGATGTTCGGCCGACCTTAAGTGTTCATCACACTGCAGTCGAACACCAAAAGTTGTGTTCATCTCAGCCTGGTCGAACACTCTCACTGCTGTTCATCTCAGCCTGGCCGAACACTCTCTTTCATCTCATCTGGCGAGCTATGAGCAGTCTTGAGAATCATGAATTTTTAACATGTTTTTTTTGCTTAATTTTCAGGAAGCAAACACGTATCCTACTGAGCATAGTGTCGTTGGTCCTGTAGATGATGCGATCATTCCTCTTCAACAACAGATTGTTATAGATTACAGCAATGTGTTTGTAAATCACGCATATTTTTCATCCCGGGATGACTTATTTGATTGGGTTCGTACGACCGGAAGGGAGAAGGGACTTGTGATAGTAATTACTAGGTCTGATAGTGGTACGGCAAATAGAGGACCTCGGTTGACTTTAGGTTGTGAATGTGGTGGGCAACCTCGTCAAAAAAAAGGGGATGATTCGAGTAAAGTAACAAAGAATAGCAAGAGAGAACGTGGATCGAAAAAATGTTGGTGTCCATTTCGTTTGAATGGATACAATTATGTGAAGGAGTATGGGAACTTCAGGTTGAATGTGGGTTGCATAACCATGCCGAGGCCCCTCACATGCATGGCCACTCATTTGTTGGTCGATTATCAGAGCCGGAGAAGGCTTATGTTCTTGACATGTCGCATGCCAATTCGAGGCCTAAGGACATTTTGCAAGGTTTACACGACAAGTTTCAAAGTAATAAGTCTTCAATACGGACTATTTACAATGCTCGTAGCAAGAATAAAATTATCGAGCGTGATGGTCGATCCCAAATGCAGCAGCTTGTAGCAAAATTGATAGAGCATGGATATTACTACCATCATAGGAGATGTGAGAAAACCAACACTGTCCAAGATTTGTTCTTGGCTCATCCAATGAGCATTGAGCTATTACGTTCTTTTCCCGAGGTTCTCTTCATGGATTGCACTTACAAGACAAACAGATATAAGTTACCCTTGTTGGAGATTGTTGGTGTGACGTCGACAAATATGACATTTTTGGTTGGAGCTGCATATATGGGGTCGGAGTTGCAAGATAACTACATTTGGGCGCTTGGTATCTTGAAAGCTTTGATGAATCAATCCTCCTTGCCAACTGTGATAGTAGAGATCTTGCGTTAATGAATGCAATTGAGGTAACTTTTCCTACCTCCCAACATTTACTTTGTCGATGGCATATCAACAAAAACATCCTTGCGAATTGTAAGAAATACTTTCGCACAAAAGTGCAATGGGATCAATTTACCATCTGTTGGAATTTTTTGGTGGATGCAAAAAATGAGCACATATATGAAGAATACCTGAAGAGATTTCAGATGGATTTTATTGATTATCCTGCTGCGGTTGAGTACGCCATGAAGCAATGGATACGGCCGTACAAGGAAAGGTTTGTGTCGGTTTGGACGAATAATGTAATGCACTTCGACAACAACACAACAAGCAGGTATTTAAATGTTTTCAACATTTCATTGTTTTCCATAAATTTTGTCATGTAATAGAAATATTAATTGTATCTTATTTTAGGGTGGAGAGTCAACATGCAGCTTTAAAAAGACAGTTGAAATCAAGTCAAGGTGACTTTGAGACATGTTGGAGACAGTTGCACACCCTGATTGAGACATCTCACATTGCAATCAAGGTGTCATTCACGAAAAGCCTTACAGTCGTTCTTCCGAAATACAAATCAGTTATATTTCAACAACTTCGAGGTTTGGTGTCTACTCATGCATTGAGTCTGATATACAATGAGATGACTAATATACCTGAAGATGGTTATATAGACCCGTTGTTGTGTGGTTGTGTACTTCGAAAAACATGCGGGCTGCCTTGTCGTCATGAGATTGTTGAGTATATAAGAAATGACTGTCCAATTCCCCTTGATCAGGTTGATTCATTTTGGAGGAAATTAGATATGTTACCTACTCCTGAGAATGTTGAAGTTTCAGTGAAGCTGGATATGGACAATCGATTCAATAGCACGTATGATGAGATTCGTGAATATTATGAGAACGCTCCTGAGACTGAAAAGTTGTTAATCATTAAAAGAATGATGGAGGTGAAAGACGCGAGAACAAACTCCTTGATTGTTCCACAGGATGAAGTGCGCACTCGTGGTCGTCCGAAGCCTGCGAAGGTAAAAAAAGATAAATCAACCAAGCGTGATCCGAGTTTGTTTGAGCATGTGGAGTCGATGATAGATAGCTGCTCCCCTTGTGATCAAGGATTGTTATACGAGGTTGGTCCATCGCAGCAACCTCCCACGTTCACTACAGTTGCCCAGCTTAACGAAAAGATTCCGGTATTAATCTTCTTATATTTCAAGGATTGCTATATAAGGTTTGCTATATATATATATATATATATATATATATATATATATATATATAATGAATTTAATCTGTTTTAACTTTCAATAGGTTGTGCGACCACGTACGAGGGCCGGGAAAGCTAGTGGTAATTACGTTCAACAATTCCCGAAGGAATTTCGGCCTTTCATATTGGGCACAGCGAATATCATTGGTGACGGTCATTGTGGTTTTCGTGCAGTAGCTGGGTTTATGTATAGAAATGAAGAGTCATGGAGCAGGGTTCGAGTAGACTTGTCGATGGAGTTGATGTCAAACCAGGAATTATACACACGTATCTTAATTGAACGTAATCGTGTGACTAAAGTGAACGCGAGTCTACAATATAACGACATTAGTGCTCCCAAGGCATATTGGTTTGATGCAAATGATATGGGACATTTGGTGGCATCATATTACAACATTGCTTTCATGGTATTAGATAGAAAACACTACTTCACTTACTTACCATTGAGGACCGCACCCCCAAATGATCCACATATTATTTGTATCGGAAGAGTAAACGGTGATCACTTTATTCATGTTTGATCACTTTCGATTGCTTTACTTCACTTATTTACAATTGGTTGACATATTATTTGGTTTAAATTATTTATTGACAACATCTCAATTTATTTGTAGGTTTTTTTACGTGATGGTTACCCTTTAGCTTTTGTGCCATGGGTTTGGGACGAGTCGTCTACTAATGCGTGGAAATTACTATATATTAATCGACAACTTTCATATAGTGAATCAGTAGGCTCGGCTAGAGTTGTTGGTAGTAGTAGTACGATAGTATATATTTGGAGTAGTTACGATTGTATTATATTAAAAACATGTATTTGAGCGTGCCATTTAAATTATGTATGATATTAGCGTCGCTAATGCTTCTTTTATGTTGCTATGAAATGTCCTATGTTATACAAAGTCTGCAATAAGAAAATAACATGAAAACCAAGCCACACAAAAACATAGTCTGCTATACAAAGTTTGCTAAAAATTTCATTACCACAAAAATACTAAAAGCGTTTTACAATTCATAACATTAAAAAAACATAAACATAGTCCACATCACTATTGCCTCCTATGAGACGGTCCCGTGTCATTAGCCCAAGTCCACATATGGTATAGATCGGTCACCAGATCTCCAGCGCTGCACTGTGGGATAAATCATAGTCCTCACAACTCCCAATATCACGTCATCGAGTCGGCGGCATTAGTCGTAGTGGTGTTAACGTATGCGGATCGTCTACCAGGTACATGCGACTACATGTGAGCGCTCCCGGTCTAAATAAGGAGCACAATCCCAAGCACGTAGGGCACGCCTGCCGAGTCGTTCTTCAGATAGGAGATGGCTATCTAACGTCAACCAGTACCCAACAAAACCTAGCCACAGATGCAAGGCCTTCGAGTTATCTCGAGGGCCGCAGTTCGGAGCAATGACTGTCCTCGGAATCGTTTGCACATACCCGAAGGAAGGACTCTGCGGATGGTATGGCTCGACAACATAGCCCATCGTATGCATCCTAGATGCGTGGCAATCGATGCCATGGAAGCAGGTCCACGACCTTACGTCGTAAGGAAGCCAGTCAACCTAAAACAATAGACCAACAAAAAGTCAAAAACTTTCAATACGAAACCTAATATTAAAAAGTTGTTGAAATTGATAGAAAAATACATATACTCACGTCACGGCTCGTCAGTCTATCTAATTGCTCACGTGATGTTAATAAACGGTCAGCGCGTCGTCCGATTCCCTTGCGGGATCCACCTACGTCTGGCGGGTATCTAGACTTGTAATCAACATTATGTGGTGGCCTCAGATATGGAAACCGCAAGTAGATCCACGCCTAAAAGCAATAAAATATACATTTTTAAATATTCAAGTATCAAATAAAACATTTTAACTTTAATAGTAAATACACAACATAAAACTATAGAATAATTATAATTATTACCTCAAGTAATGCCATGGAACCAGCTATCTGCTTTGTGTTATACCTAAATGCTTGTCCTAGCTGTCTATATAAATATGCAAGGGTGGCGGTTCACGCATAAGTATCTAGATTTTGAAGATCCTCAAGCCACTCTAAGTATGCAATAGGTACACGAGTCCCGCTCTTATCAGCAAATATCGTGCAACCCAAGATCAATAAGAAGTGTGCCCTCATAGCACAACCCACCCTAAACTCATCCTCAGACATGACATCATCATTAAACCTCACACGTAGCCACTCCAATGTCACCGAAGCCCCCCTCTTATTTCCCATGCCCTCAAAAACCTCCTCAAGTGACACTCCCAACATCTCACTCACATATGAGGCATCAACATCCCTAACACAAGCTAATGGATCACCCACCAATAGGAAGACCAGAGCGGACAAAACACATCGTCTAAACTAATGGTCATCTCCCCGAAAGGCATATGGAAAGTGTTAGTCTCTGGATGCCATCGTTCCACGAAAGCAGAAACTAAGACCTTGTTCACATCAGCATAGCATACATGCCTTAGTCTACTAAGCGCACTGCCCCTGACCATATCCCGAAATACCCTCGAATCTTCGCCATTAGGAATGACCCAATTAAGCAACTTCTGTGTGTGATTGTGGCATTTTAGAATACCACGCTCTTCTTTACCAGCCCAAATATATGTAGCTACATGTGACTCATATGAAGTCAGCAACGATGTATCACGTGGACCACCAGGAAATCCGAGCTCAATCTGAGGCTCATAAGTCTGCTGAAACTGCCCTCGCGATCGCCGAATCGTGGCTCCTCATCTTGCTCAAAAGTCTGGCTGGAAAGTGCCTTGCCTATGCCATGCTCAAAGTCTACCCCGCCCAATCGAGGCTCAAAGTCCGCCTTGCCCATGCTCGTACTCAAAAGTCTGCCCCTGCCCAATCTGAGGCTCAAAAGTCTACCCCTGCCCAATCTGAGGCTCAAAAGTCTGCTCCTGCCCATGCTCATGCTCAAGAGTCTGCCCCTGCTCAATCTGAGGATCAAAAGTCTGCCCCTGCCCATGCTCATGCTCAAAAGTCTGCCTCTGCCCATGCCCATGCTCGTGTTGTTGTTGGCGTGCTTGTTCCATTTCTTTCCTAGCGGATGCTGTTACCTTTTTCCTTGTATAAACGTTTTTAAAAAGTTTTCCTGTAAACACCAAATAAAATATATCATAATTAGGTTATAGTTCCAATAAAACAAAATCAAAGTCTGAAAAGTGTTGATCATAGGCTTCGGTCAGAGATGAATGATCATAGTCTGTTCGGCCAGGTTGAGATGAACAGACCATGTGCTGTTCGGCCAGAGTGAAATGAACAACCCATGAGCTGTTCGGCCAGAGTGAGATGAACAACCCATGGACTGTTCGGCTAGTGTGAGATGAACATACTTAAGATTGTCCGGCCACAGTGAGATGAACGTCCTGTTTAATGTTCGGCCACCTTGAGTTGAACAACCTATGTGGTGTTCGACCACCTTAAGATGAACAGCCTATTGACTGTTCATCTAACCAGGTCCGAACAGCGTGATTTTTGACAGTCCACCGAAATTCAATTTTTTATATATTTTTTAAAGAAAATTCAACACAAATGCATGCATTTCATACATTTGAGAGTGGCTGAGATAATGTAGAAGAGGATGAAAAATTATACCAATAGATGAAGATATTGTTGATGACTTTCAAAACGTGAAAGAATCAAATTCCTTTGCACACAATGTTGATGATGATGTTATTGATGTTTTGCTGTTGTTGTTGTTGCTGAGAGTGGCTGAGATAATGGTTGGATTTTTTGAATTTTTTAGTTTGCGCGCATAGGGAGGAATTCGGCGTCTGGTCTGCTGCGTGAATGAAGCTCGGCTGGGGTGTAGAGAAAGAAAGGTAAGTAGGTAATTAATTTTGTTGGTGGTTATTAATTAGGTAGGTTGGGGAAAAGGGTATGATAGGTTTTTAGCTGGGGTGTAGAGAAAGAAGCGAGAATGAAGTGAGGTGTAGAGAGTAATAGGGTGTAGAGCTATGTTTTTGGGGGTGTGAATATCCCCACCCTTTCCTATTAATTGTCTATAAGGGTATTAAGGTAATTTTAAAGGTTAAATGATGTTACTTTACTACTTAAATAACTTCCCTTTCACCGGGCCATTTTTAAAAGAACCCCGGCTATTATTCCCATCTGCAGTCTCTTCCGTTCCGGCTCGTAAACAAGACACAAGGCCATGCCCAACACCTGTTCGACGGAATGCATCACAGGCTGGGAGTTCTCTTGGCTCGCAACACCAGCAGCAGAAAATCATTTTCAGTTTGGTACGCTTTGTTGTCACCCAATCAGTTGTCAACACCAAGAATTGACAATAGCAGCTCGTTTCGTTCTCTGTTAACCCACCAGCAGCAGCGCCAGCACCAGGACGGACGAGCTTCACTATTTAATGGCGGGGCACTTACAAGACGACGCCATTATAGCGGTTACGCCGTCGAGCAGTTCTCCGACGATGAATACGAATGCGATGACGAGAACCACCCAGTACTTTCCTTCTCTTTTTTCATTTCATGTTTGTTAATTTTGATGATGAAGTATCTATTAATATAGTTGTGTATACTCTGTGGATTTTCTAAGTTTAATTTAACTTAGTTCTTAAGAAATGGACAGATAAAAACTAAACTGAAATTTTAGTCCATGTAATCTTTGGCTGAATTAAGCTAGGTGTTGATTTAGCGGTAATGGGGGTTTATATGAGGAAAGTCTTTTGGTTTTGGTTTGTATAAAATGATGAACATCACTTCTTTTAACTCCAGTCGTCTATTAGCTGGTGAATTAATGTTTGATTAGGGTGATACTCCCTTTTCGACTATTTATAGCTTGTTTAATAATTTGTCTATTTTCCCTATCGCTGGGTTCATTTAGAAAGACAGATTTTTAAATTTAATGTTCATGGATTATAGAGCATAATAAGCTTGATGCTACAGATTTGTTGGACTATTCCATGCCTTACAAGGATATCAGTGCTATTCTTTGTATTAACCTTTAACCCAGTTCAGGTTGGGGAAGAATGGACTCTCATTCGATTCTGGGAGGACGCAAGGGTTGCAGGGACTTCCTTTCAGGACTTTCCCTTGTTTCTTTTGTCTCCCTTCGTTCCGTTTGTCTCCTATCGCTCTTTTTAATTCTTGTGATTTCCATTTTGTTCGCAGCTTGAATGATCATTAGGCTGAGGAGGTTTCAACCCTTCTTGGTATTCTTTCTCAAGTTCAGTTTTTCAAGAGTCCTGATTCTCACTCTTGTCTGTTGGAGGATAGATTCGGGATTTTTTTCTCATCTTTCCTTCTTTTCACACTTGATTCAGGCTCCTAACCCATCACAACCTTTCCCCTATCTTCTTTTATTTATATAGCTCAAGTTGGAGGGCTTTGTTTTGTCTTTGGTTCTTAACTGAAGGCCCCAGGTTTTAAGGATTGGGTCAAGTTAAAATGGGACTCTTACGTTGTAGTTGGTAAACCATGCTTTATAATCGCTAGGAAACTGAAATTGCTCAAAGAGGATCTTAAAGTTTGGAATAGAGAGGTCTTTGGGAGGGTCGAGATTAAAATTAAGGAAGCTATGGAGGAAGTAAAATTTCTGGATGAAAAGGAGGGCAAAGGAATTATGAGGGAATCTGAAGCAGCTTGTCGAGAGGAAATTAAGTCGGAGAGCAAAAGATTGCTCATTTGTGAAGAAATCTGCTGGAGGCAAAAGTCCAGGGCCTTGTGGCTGCGAGAAGGTGATAAGAACTCGAGATTCTTCCATAGGATGGCTAGTGCGCATAAGAGTTTCAATCAAATTAACAGAAGATTGAAGGTAATGTGACGGAAGACGCGACTCAAATAAGAAGAAGTATGGTAGAGTTCTACCAAAATCTTTTCTCGGAAGATAGAGGAAGAGAAATGGATATAGATGGGATTACATTCAAGTCTCTGCCAGTGGAGGACAGGAGGTAGTTAAAACAACCATTTACAGAAAAGGAAGTGGTGGATGCTCTGTGGAGCCTCAAAGGGGATAAGGCCCCCCCCGATGGTTTTACTCTAGAATTGTTCAAGCATTGTTGGGAAGTGGTTAAAGGGGATATTATGGAGGTCTTCCGTTCTTTCTTTGAGGAGGAGGGATTTGAGAAAAACCTGAATGCTTAGTTTATTGCTCTTATTCCAAAAAGAAAAGGGGCAGAGGAGTTAAAAGACTTCAAACCTATAAGCCTTATTGGTAGTATTTATAAGCTGATCTCGAACGTATGTCGACTAGATTGAGAAAGGTGGTCGGTCAAGTGATATCTGATTCGCAACATGCCTTCGTGGGTGGGTGATTGTTTGATCTTGGAAGCAACATTGATAGCTAATGAAGTGGTAGATTCGAGGGTAAGAAGCAAAATTCCGGGGGTTCTATGCAATATGCATGTTGGATGTGGAGAAGGCCTACGATCATGCTAGGTGGGATTTCTTGATTTATCTTCCGGACATAATGGGTTTTGGTGAGAAATGGAAAAAGTGGTTTTTTTTTTTTTTTGTATTTCTTTGGTCAGGTATTGTGTCAAGGGAACCCTCTTTCTCCCCTTCTCTTTATTGTGATCATGGAGGCCCTTAGTCGGCTCATTGATAAGGCAGTAGAAGGAGGTTACATTAGGGGCTTTGAGGTGGGAAATGATCCAGGTCCGGGTGTATCTATATCTCATCTTCTCTTTGCCGATGACACCCTGGTTTGCTGTGATGCGGACAGTAACCAGCTGGGTTATCTTGTCTAATTTTACTGATTTTTCAAGCTTTGTCGGGCTTGAAGACTAATATTTCAAAGTGTGAGGTTATCCCTATAGGTAGAGTGGATAACATGGAGAATCTGGCTTTGTTTTTCGGTTGCAGATCTTCTGATCTTCCCACTTCGTACCTGGTCTGCCACTTGGTTCGTCCTTCAAGAATATCAATGTGTGGAATTCAGTAGTGGAAAAGTTCGAGAGGAGGCTGGCGGGGTGGAAGAGGCAGTACTTGTCAAAGGGTGGAAGACTTACTCTGATTAAAAGCATCCTTTCTAACCTTCCCAGTTATTTTCTATCCTTGTTCGTGGCCCCTGCCTCTGTATTAAAGAGAATTGAGAAGCTGGAAAGAGATTTCCTATGGGAAGGGGACAAAGAGAAGAGGAATTATCACTTAGTCGGGTGGGATTCTGTTTGCTCTAGCAAGGAAGAAGGGGGCTTAGGAGTCAAAAATCTCAAATACTTTAATAAGGCTTTGTTGGGAAAGTGGTTATTGAAGTATTTAGTTGATGAAGAGTCGGCTGTGGAGGAGGTTAGTGGTGAGCAAATATGGAATGGTTGATCATCTTTGGTTCCCCAAGGAAATTCTGTTCTCCCATGGTTCTTACGTTTGGAAAGGTATCATGGGAATATGGATTGTCTTCAACAGTTCCATTAAGTTCGAAATAGGCCTGGGAAATCAAGTCAGGTTTTGGAAGGATTTTTGGTGTGGGGTTAACACGATGCAATATTTAGGTTATACAATATTACGGTTAATAAGGAGGAACTGGTGAGTTCGTTGGTAGTTAATAAAGGGGGAACAAATATCTGGAGCCCTATATTTCGTAGAAATTTGCATGACTGGGAGATCGAGGAGGCAGTGCAGTTCATGGAGTTTCCTCACCGATGTAAGAGGCAAGGCTCGAGTGAAGATAAAGTCATTTGGAAGTGTTCTAAAAACAGGAAAACGCATTTCATGGAGTTTCTTCACGGATGTAAGAGGCAAGGTTCGAGTGAAGATAAAGTCATTTGGGAGGGTTCTAAAAACTGGATGTTTTTTGTTAAATCTTTCTACTCAAAGCTTATTGAGGGGGGTAGAGTCTCATTCCCATGGAAGGAAATATGGAAACCTAACATTCCAGGTAGTTAGGGGTGCCATTTTGACGGGGGAGAATTTGAAATCTCGTGGCATGATTTATGTTAATCGTTGCTACATGTGCAAGAATGAGGAGGATGTGAACCACCTGCTGTTGCACTGCCCTATTGTTAGGGAGATATGGAATTTTATTTTCCTCTCTGCGGGGGTTTCTTGGGCTATGCCCAGGACGGTAATTTATAAGATTCGAGGATGGTCGTCTTTTAATAGGAATAGGAGGAATGTCTTCTGGAAGTACGCCCCTACAGCAATTTGGTGGAGGACCATCTGGAAAGAGAGGAACCGAACGGCATTTGAGAACATCAAATCTGATATTGAAGGAATTAAAAAGAATTTCTGTTGTCTTTGTGATTCTGGTGCTTAACAGCTGATCCTACTTCAGAGGATCCTTTTTGTAATTAGTCTTTGGGTTAATCTTTTGTACAATATAGTTTAGTTCCTGTATACTCCCTGTGCGCAAGGATGCGTCACCTCATTTGACGCTTGTTAATATTACTTATACCTTATCAACAAAAAAAAAGGTCAACACCAGAAGCAGAATATTTCTTTAGTGAACTGGTGTGTCATGTGCAAGGCAAATGAGGAGAGCGTGAACCAACTGCTTCTACATTGTCCTATCGCTTCAGATGTGTGGAGTTTGATGCTGAGTCTTTTTAAAGTGCCTTGGGTGATGCCGAGATCAGTTTCTGAACAGTTCAGGTGTTGGTGTTCAGGTGTTGGTTTGTTCAACGCAGAAACAGGAGCATCGGGGTTTGGGAGGCTGCCCCTTTGGCAGTTTGTTGGATGATCTGGAAGGAGAGAAATCAACGGGTTTTCAACAACGAGGAAAAGTCTATTCCGGTCTTGAATAATTCTCTGCTTTGCACTCTCTTCTCTTAGTGTGTAGAGGCTACGAACTATCCACTCGGTTCGAAAATGACTTTTGTAGAATTTGTAAATAGCATATCTATCGGATAGTAGCTCTTGAGCATTGTATACTTCTAGTGTACTAAAGACGCGTCACCTTATTTGACGCTCATATTTATTTACTCTTTACTTATCAAAAAAAATATATGGTCAACACTTATGATGTCTGACAAGGTCGTAGACCTTATACAAGAGGATTTCTCGAGCCTGATACGCGATGTGTAAGCGTGCCTCAGAGACTCATGATAGATAATCTATTTATTCATTGTGCCAGAGTTAGATATCTTTGGGATAATTTTTTAGGGTGGTGGGGACCATGGGGTGTGTCTCTTTTCTTCACATACGTGTTAATGATGTCAGCAGGGACAGAAATACTAGACTTGTGGGAATGTGGGATGTTTGCTATCCGGTGGTGCATCTGGAAGAGGAACTCAAGAATAGTTAGAGATCAGTTGACTGAAGACATCTGCTTTGGATGCTTTTTAGAGTGGTGTTTATGTCTTCAATGTGGGCCTCGACTAAGCGTGCCTTTAGAGGAGTTCCTATTTTGGTGATGAAGCAGAATTGGAGTGCTTTGATATCTTGACATGTTTCGTTTTGTTTTTCTAACTTCCCTTTTTTGTTTTTGCTTTTCTTTTGATGGACTTCTCGTCCGTCTTTTGTAGTTATCTCTTCTCTTTAATATAACTTCTTTTCTTATCTAAAAGAAGGAAGGTCATTTTAATTCACAGTATTCTTTGAGCCCCATGGTTGTGGATAAAGAATAAGAAACTTCATGAATGGGTGGCCTGTTTCCTGTGTTATGGAGCATTTGAACACAACAGTACTCCCGGTGCTTTAAGGATCGGTCTTTGCACTCTATCCATGTTAACAGGTGGGCTTTGAGCCTTTGACCATAGAGTCTTCTTTGGAGGTTTTTAGGGTTTTTTCTTTGTAAATTTAACTTGTTTTTCTTGCTAGTTTTCAGTATTGTTTGTCCCCTTTGTACATTTCTCTTTCTCTTTGATCAATAAAACCTTCTTTAACAAAAATCATCATAAAAGAAAAATTCTCAGTTTGGTAATTTTGACTTTTAAATTGGGGCGATATTTGGTCTGAGTAAGAATTATTTTCTTGGGAAGGGGACTCAAAATGCTTAAACTAGTACACATACAATAATAGTATTTCCTCCATTCCTGGAAGAGTCCCTCCTTTGACTAGGCACTGATTAAAGAGAGCCAACTGACAACAAATTAATACTCCCTCCGTTCCAAGGAAATAGTTCATGGTTAAAAGTCTTGTAATTAAGGAATATACAATTATACTTGGAGTTGGTCATTACTACAAAAAAATGCTTGAACGTAAGCAAGATGCTATCATATTTGGAGGTTAAAGTTGAAACCTTATGGGGATTGTAGGCATAATTCTTGAAAATGGACTTTTTAAGTGGAACATTCAAAAATAGAATAGTGGACTCTTTGCATGGAATAAAGGGAGTATAATATATTTGCATTTTAACTTTACCCTTAAAGTTGGACATTGCATGTGGATGTTACTCTTTAATTCTGATAGAAGCAAGAACAAATTTGTAAATATAACATATGAGAGGCCTACTTTTCAAAATGTTGTTTGGGAACGTCTAGATAAGGATTAGTAACTCTTTTTAAGGAACGTCAGGTGTAATATTATTCTGTTACAAGGGTAAACTTTGAATTTGTTGTTTCAAAGCCTCATGTTTCATGTTAGGCATCATCTTCGGTGGCCAATATTGATGAGTGGAAGTGGAAACTTAGCATGCTGTTACATAGTGAAAAGGATCGAGAAATCGTCTCCAGAGATAAAAGAGATAAAAGAGATTTTGAGCAAATATCTAACCTTGCCAAGAGGATGGGCCTTTACTGGTAGTCTCACTGATTTGAAATGCTGCTGTATTTCTGGTTGTTTTATTATTTTAGTTGAAGGATATGCTTCTTGTTTGCGCTTTTTGTATGTTCAGTGAGCTGTACGGAAAAGTGGTGGTTGCAAGCAAGGTGCCTCTTCCTAACTACAGGGCAGATCTTGATGATAAGCGGCCTCAAAGGGAGGTGATGGTTTCTGGTTGCAATTTTTGGAAGTCTTTTTATTGTTGATGAAAGTGTAGCGGAAATGTATGCGAGTGAGAGTTTAAGTTTTATGACCCTCTTGTTCAGGTGGTTATCCCGCTGAGTTTGCAAAGGAGGGTGGAGGGTCTGCTTCAGGAACATCTTGATCGAATGCAATTGAACTCTGAGGAGGTTACATCTGCTGATACTATAGCTTCTGGTTTAGTCAAAGATGTGAATACGGATGATAATCAAGATTCTTTCCTAGATGGGTCTGTTATGGAAAAGGTTCTTCAGAGGCGGAGCTTACGAATGCGGAATATGCAGCGAGCTTGGCAGGTACACCCCCGTATAATATTTTGTCATCTTTCAAATGAGCTCTCATGAAGCTTTACAGACTGAAAGTTTGTAGTTTTGGCTGGTCAATACTAGTTATGTTTTAGTGCTTTGGACATTGTCAATTTGACAGTTCCTTCAGTTCCTTCTAGGATTGTCTCCACCAATGCTGGAGTCTACTGCTTTCTTTACTTGTTTGATGATCAATAATAGTTGTAATTCTCTACCCAAATCGTCCCTGTACTTTACCCCTTTTTCCAAATTCGTCACAAATTCCTAAAAATTGTCCTTCTACTAAAGCTTGTGACGCAATTGGTTCTTCCATTCAATTTCGTTATTTTTTTTTCCGTTAGGTCAATCGGCAATTCATATTATAAAAGTCAGGGACCATTTAGGTAATTAGTAAATTGGGTGATTAAACCCCTTCTTCCCCGTTCTCCCATTGCTGGCGAATCACAGTCCACAAAGACAATCCACCTGGACCAATCAAGCTTTCAATAAGTTCCCATGCTTGTCTAGCACTCTCACATTTTGCAATGTCCTGGGCAAGAGCATCATTGAGACTCTTTTGAAGAATATTCTTTACTTTTTTATTTGCTCGTACAAGATGCTTTTCTGTCTCTGACCATTCAACTGGATATTTCAGTTTGTTTAGCCCTCCATTTGTGTCCGCTTGTAGAGGTGGTTTGACTTCATCTTGCAAAAGAAAGCTGTTCCAAATGTCATTAGCATCTAGATAAGTTTTCCGGTTAGATTAGAATATTTCAAACGAGCTACAATCATCAATATGAGGAATGTCCTCATTCTTCATCCATGACGAATTCCGATGCCTTTGCCGATTTAAAATCTTAAAATAATTTCTAGATCTATCACTAGATCTGTAAACCCAGGTTTGTACACAGTTCACTAGATCTCAAAAAATTTCTCTCTCTCCCTCCCTCTCTCTATCTACATCAAATCCAATTACAAATTCAATTTTTTTCTTGGATCTAAAACGAAGTAGACCCAGTTGATGATGAACTCGAAATTGTTGTCCAAGAACACTCCAACAGATTTCCAGATCCAATTTCTACTTAAAATGATGGGTTTTGACATTTAAACCGTTACATTTAATTAACTAAATTAAAATATTTCACCCCTTCTTCCCCCATTTCATTCCTCCCCGTTCCACATTGCTGTCACCGGTCACCACAGCTTCCATTGCCGGCCACAATTCCTCCAAGTAATGTCTGCGTATTGATGTGCAGCAGATACATTCACAGACGCTTCAATAGCAAGCCCGGCCTTGTTTTTTGCAGTAATAGGGGAATTGAGATGTAAAAGATGGAGTTGGGTTTGTGCTTCTGTGTGTGTGTGGCCGGAATTCGCAGAGAAATGTAAGTGCATTGTACACAACTGTCCCTGTACTTTTTTAGATAAAATGACTGTTTTACCCCTGAAAATTATGACGTGAGATGCACGTGCGTTGACTTAACGGAAAAAAAAATAACGAAAGCGGACGGAAGGATCATTTGCGTTAAAACTTTTTGTACAAGGACCAATAGGGTTAGATTTTTTTTACAAGGACAAAGTTGGAAAAAGTGGGAAAGTATCGGGACTATTTGGGTAATTCGCCCTATTTAGTTTGGTAAGTTTCTGAAATAAGTCTCGTTATGCTTCATCATGAAAGTCTCATGGTACTTTTAATCCAAGTTAAATCATACTACGGGAGAGACAGCATCCAGTCTCTCACATGGAAACTATAACAATATGTAAGATCAATAATATTAAAGCATGTTGAAACCACTGAAAGACGAATAGGCATATGTACTTATAGCTGAAGGAAGGTGTTCATAGTTTTATTTCCCAGGATACTGTAACATAATCTGAATAGAACCGACTGTGAACATAAAAGAGGGGATTTGAGCTGCATCTTTCAAATTGTTATTTTGTCCATTGCTTCTAATAGCACTAATTTGTAGAAATGTAAAATGTACTTCCCCATCCCAGATCAAGTGTCCCTTCTTTGAAAACTTTCTCCCAAAATGAGTTCTATTTTTGGTATGAAGTTACTAAATTCACCTTTGCAATCTATCATGTTTCAATGGGGACTTGCAACATTATAGTGTGGACACTAAGGGCATCCATGGATATCTACTGCCAAATAGCCTAAAAGTCAACTAACTTGATTTTTGCAAAATACTAAAACTGGACATTCAATTTGGGGTAGAGGGAGTATATCTTGTTCCCAGTTTCCCGGTTGCGTGGAAGTTGTAGCGTCCATTAATTTATTCAACATACATGGTGAGAGTTGGGTTGCCCTGATTGAGTGGAGGCTTCTTGATCCAACATAGAGGTTCTGGGGGCAGCAAAGATGGGTAGAGTTTATGGCTGTAGTGTTTGGAACTTTGTGTGGTGCATTTGGACTAAGCGGAATGCTCAAATTTTTCACGATCGGCGCTTACATTTCTCTTCTGAAGGAAAGATTTCCTTTTATACCTCTTTGTTGCCTTCAGCTTTGGGAGCCTTGAAAGGAGTGTCTATTGCCAACCTTTCATGAGATTGGAGGGCGGGTCTTCATTAATGTCCCTTTATCTTCTGTTTTCTTTGCTGTTTTTGCTTCGACTATTTTGCTCGGCAGATGGCTTATTTGCTGTTTTTTTGAAGTATCTTTGTGATAAAATGTGTGTATTTTTATTTGGAAACGTGCAGGAGTAGGCATGTGGCATTAATTTAGACGTTTTTTTTTTCTTTTTGGTAAAGAACCATGTTTATCTTTTATTTTTGGTACATAAAGAACCATGTTATCTCACTAGTAAGACACTGTTACTGCTCTATACTGTTAGTTCCACCTTTTATTTTGTAAAAGTTTTTGCTTTGGTCGACAGGAATCACCTGAAGGCAAAACAATGCTAGCATTACGAATGTCTCTCCCTGCCTTCAGAGAGAAGGACAGACTACTCCAAGCCATTGCACAGAATCAGGTTTACCTCTTGAATTCATATGTTCTTACAACCCAGCACCTCAAATAAGATGTAAACTTCGATAGATGAGTGTACCTTTGATGCTTTATGTTACTGATTTGTTATTGGCTGAGTACTTGGTTGATGATTATGTTTGGAAACTACTGGTTCGGTGCCCTGTTACTTATTTTTATGCTAGATTTCTTCTGCCTTGTTCATCTGCTACTTTTGGTAGCTTGAGCTCAGGGAGAGGCCGCACTACTGAGGATCTCATTAAGCTGTTTGTGATGTGTGTGTGTTAGGAGTAAATATTAAAGAGTTTTTAGAGTGCTTCCCTTCTCCCAGCTCTAATATAAGTTGGCTTCTTCTTTTTCTGTTTCTTGTTGTTCTTTTTAATGTTTGTGGTACATTTGTCAAAGTTATTCCGAAGGGTGCTGTTTATCCTACAATAGGCCATGCCGTGCACCTCATCTTCTAGTAGGAAATTTGTTAATTTAAAAGGGACCCTTATCTCAGTTTGTTCAGACAAAACACAAGTGTCTTTGTTTCCCAGTTATTTCTTCATACAATGCATTTGCATTTTCCGTCCTTGTACTGTCAAATTTATTCATAGAGTTCTTTTCTCGAGGAAAGTGAAGTACTAGAAAGTGTTATAAAGTAAAAGATATTATGTTTTCTAGTACTAGGCAACCCACCAGATATTTGTATCTTCATTTAAATTTAAATAAATCTAAATGACCTTCCCTTCTCCAAGCTCAACTTGTCCTTTTCCTTTCACCATGCCTGCCCTCGTCCAAATCTCTAATAATAGACTGACAACTTTTGTTGAATGCGGAACTCATTGCTGTTGGTGGACGGAGAGGAACTCCAGGATATTTCAGGAATGCGAGTCTCCTTTCTACTTTGAGGGATCCGTTTTATTTTTCTCTTGTTTTTGCGGGCTTCAGCTCTGGGTAGAGGAGTGCTAGTGAATGTTCTGTTTAGGGGTTGGAACACAGCTCTTCATCAATTTCTCTGTTTTTGTTTTCTTTAATGCATCTTAATGTTTTATTTTAAAATTTATTTTTTATTCTGCTTTGTTTTTCTTCCACGATGTTTTTTTTCTTGCTGGACATCTCACCCTCTCCTTCTACATCCTTTTTATTTTGTTGAGATTTCTTCTTTATTTTAAAAAACCCACCCTACTGTACAGAAGTGGCAAGTTATTTTAAGATGAACTCTCTTACTTGACTTATGTAAACGTAGGTTATTGTTATATCTGGCGAGACCGGATGTGGGAAGACCACTCAACTTCCTCAATACATATTGGAATCTGAGATAGAAACTGGCCGTGGAGCATTTTGTAGCATAATTTGTACCCAGCCTCGAAGAATATCTGCCATGTCTGTTTCAGAAAGAGTGTCTACAGAAAGAGGAGAGCCGCTTGGTGAATCAGTGAGTGTCCATTCCTCCCTACCTATCTTCTTCTGTTTTTTGTTGTTTTTGATTCATGAACTGATAGGCATCATTATATTTTCTGGAAAAATGTGTCCTTGAATTTTGTACTATTGCTATTCGACAACAGCGATTTTTTGATAGGTTGGCTATAAAGTTAGATTAGAGGGAATGAAAGGAAAGAATACCCATCTGCTTTTCTGTACGAGTGGTATTTTGCTGCGAAGACTTTTAAGTGACCGCAACCTGAATGGCGTTACGCATGTCTTTGTTGATGAAATTCATGAGCGAGGCATGAATGAAGGTGTAGTTTTTTTATACAGTTTGTTTATCCTCTTGTTTTCACAATAGTTTTTATTCCAAACTACTAATAATTTTATTGATTGTTTGCTCCTTCAACAGATTTCCTATTAATTGTGTTGAAGGATCTTCTTCCACGACGCAGAGATTTGAGATTAATTTTGATGAGTGCTACTCTAAATGCTGAGCTATTTTCAAGTTATTTTGGAGGAGCACCGACTATTCACATTCCGGTAAACAGCTTTAGCTTGCCTAATTATACTGGATTCTTCTGGTCAACAAGTTTTTTTAAAAAAAGTAATTGTGATATTCTGTTCTTGGGGCTGGTCTGCTTTTCTTTCTCAGTTCTAGTTTTTGGCTTCTTTGATCAAGTGTAAAGCAGTGTATTTTGTCACATTTAATTGAATCCTCTAAGTTGATTTCTGAACTTGATTGCTACTATTAAAAGTACAATATTGCTATAATTTGAGTTAGATATGTTTTCCAGGTGATTGCATTTTGTAGCAAGTATAGTTCTGCAGCACCTTTCTCTGACATCAAATAACTTTTCTACCTCATTAATTATCCAATCTGATTTTAAGCTCATATTTGTGAAACTTAGGGATTTACTTATCCAGTGAGAGCACATTTTCTGGAGGATATATTGGAAATTACAGGGTATAAGTTGACTTCCTTCAACCAAATTGATGATTATGGCCAAGAAAAGTTGTGGAAAACAGAAAGACAGCTAGCGCAGCGGAAAAGGAAAAATCAGATCACTGCTCTTGTTGAGGTATGGCGTTATACTGTGAATCCAGTTCCCTTTGTGATATGCAGAAACATAGACTATATGGATTTACTTCACGAGAAATTGCGAATTTAATATTAAGTATTGGTGAATATGCAGGCTGATCAACTTCAGGTGGATTACATCTTATTCAATTTATGACTTCTCTAGTTTTCTTTGTGAATGCTATCTATTCTACATCATAATACGTGGATTAAGGTCTTAACATCGGTCGAAATACAATTGTTTCAATATTGAACTTTTATCAATTATAGTGTTAACGTTGATATTGATATATTAATTTTAATGGATGTCATGGGATCTAAAGATCCACTGTTTGAAGTCTTGAAGATTAAGGGTGAAAAGAGAATAATGTAGAATCCTCATATGTAGGTTACATCATTCTTAATTAATTTACTTTGAACTTTACTCTTATGTCCAAGATTTGAAGACTCTTCTTCCTATCTGTTAACTGAATAGCATACCTTCTTAAATAACGTAAAAACTATAAAATGACAAGCCAAAATTCAAAACATTTGTAATTTGTGACAATGTTTCCTTTTTTTGGAGACATTTCATCTTCTGATCACTATGCATGCTCCTAAGTCCTAACTGCGTGTTCTTGATATGTGTAGCGATAGTATTTCCCCAAGGGTGGAACCTGCTGTTTGCATAAGGATCCTAACTAGCTGGCTGGGTTACTTCCGTTTAGGATAAGTGTGTAATTGGGTAGATAGATAGAGAGAGAGAGTTGTGCAAACATGGTATTCAAAGAACTCAAGAGGAACCCCATTTGTGGTTGGGGGGGGGGAGGACATATCTTACGGTGCTTTTGTGGGGGATGAGTGGTTGGCATATCTTAAATGTTGCCCTCATTGGAAACGAGGTTGTGGAGGATGCACATAAGAGATTAGAAAGGTTTTAGTGGTCAAATTAGAGATTTTGAAAAAGCTTAGGACAGGGTTAGTTGGGTTTTGTTGGATATGGTATTGCAACATAAAGGTTTGGCAACAGATGGTAGAAGTGGATTATGGGATTTCTTAATTCGGCCTTTTTCTTACCCGCTCTTGTGAAGGTGCGGCTAAGTCATGTTGCTTGGGATCTTGTGAGCAGTGTGGCTAAGTCATGGTTCTGGGCCTGTAGAGGACTCCCAGCAAGGAGACCCTGGGTCTCTTTTTTGTCTTACCCCTTGAGGTTGAAGTTCTGAGTTTTATGTTGATGAGGGCTTCAGAGACTTTAGGGTTGTCCTGCAAGTAAGGATATAGGGATGAAGTGAGGGTTTCTCTTCTCTAATATGCAAATGATACTATATTTTTCTTGGAAGATACAGATAACACTACACTATCCTTCACATTGTCCTCAATGTACTTATCTAAATCTAGCATATCATGGATCAATTGGATGCGTCCTTAATAGGGTGTAGGATTTGGTGAGATTCCGCCAATAGATGTTTTTCTGGGAACTTGTGGGGAGAGGATTGCTAGGTAGCTTGATGGTTGGAAAGGGAATTTCTATTTTCTAGGTGGAAATATTTTTGATAAGAATAGAAATATCTAGGTGGAAATATTACCCTTATCAGTACTTGTTTTCAAGTATCCCTTCCTATTTCTTCTCTTTGTTAAGCTCCAATTCAATTTGCCTTGATCCTAAAGAGTCAATGAGAGATTCATGTGGTCCAGAGTGGGGAAGGGTAAAAGAGACCATCTTAAAACCTAGTGATGAAGGGGTTTGGGTCTGGGAAACCTGGTTATCAAGAGTCTCGTTACTGGCTAAATATGGCAGTTCGCCATGAACTTTATTCACTTTGGCTTCATGTGATCTGAAGCAAGTTTGGGCTTGATCTGATTCAGTGGGGCCTCTATGTTTCATATTCAAATCATTGAAAATTTATTTCTTGGCTGTCCATTTCTTTTTCCCCTCACATCTCTTGCAGAGTAGTACCAGAAGTCATTTTTGGTTTGGGAAAGATTCTTGGGTACGAGGAGTACCTCTATGCTTCTTGTCCCTGTTTATTTCGCCTTTGTCCTTGCATGGGGCTTCAGGCTTCTACCCAAAACTTAATCACCCTGAAATTGCATGGTCCTTCGTCATTGCAGTTACCTACTGCCCCGCCTAGACTATAACTACCGGCACCATCGAACAACCAAGAAAGAGATGTTCAAAGTCTCATTCTGGTGTATATGCATAAGGCCTGCGCTTCTCATGCCAGTGATCAACTACTTCTTTCTTGATTAGGTATGATAAAAGGAACTGAAATTTTAGCAAATGCAGGGTAAACTTAAACATGTCAGATGCCAGCTAAAGGTCTTTGACAATAATGACTACAAGAAAGCACACTAGTAAACTAAGGTTTCCTAATAAAAATACACACATTTTATCATCAATTCGCCTTCGTCCTTGCATGGGGCTTCTACTCAAAACTTAATCGCCCTGTGATGGTACTGAAGAGTTGTGTACTGGGTGGGGCTGGGGACTTGTGCTAGTCAAAGATTTACTGATGAAGACTCCTACTTTTTAGGCCTTTTCAGTTTATATAGGAGTGTACCTCATGGTTATCGACATGAGTAGAAAATCTGTCTTGTCAATGGTCCCGAATTTATCTGTCTTTTCTTTAAGATAGTCATTTCCTTAAATGGAGGATTTCTGTGTTTACGCTTTGTTTGACACTTGATGCATGTCTAGTTGCACTACATGAAAAATAAAGGACACAAACATGAAAAGGACACTCAGGCAAAGACCCTGAGGTCCTTGGTTCCAATCCCCACACCAACAAGGGGCCACACTTACCTATCAAAAAAAAAAAAAAAAATAAGGACACAAACATGAAAAGGAATAGAAGGGAGGAAAAGTCTAGCTGGTGAGAACATAATCCTTGTTGATTTTCAAGAACTTCCTGCTTGCCCTGTGTATAGATGGTAGTATAAAGCTGATGGTCTGTTTGATCTAAAAATAATCAACATTATTGTTTCACAGGATGCTCTTAACAAATCAAGTTTTGAGAGTTATAGCTCCAAAGCACGTGATTCTCTTTCTTGTTGGACACCTGATTGCATTGGATTTAATCTTATTGAGGCAGTTTTATGCCATATATGCCGAAAGGAACAACCAGGTGCTGTTTTAGTATTTATGACTGGTTGGGAGGATATTAGTTGTTTGAGAGATCAAGTTAAGGCTCATCCTCTGCTGGGAGATCCTAACAGGGTTCTGCTGCTTACATGCCATGGTTCCATGGCAACGTCTGAACAGGTACTCTATTAATTTCCTTATTTTCCAAGTGATGTTCCATTGTAATGTTCATCATCATCATTTTATCTCCATTAACATTATCCCGCAGAAACTCATATTTGAGAAGCCGCCCCCTAACGTGCGTAAAATAGTACTTGCTACAAATATGGCGGAAGCAAGTATTACAATCAATGATGTTGTTTTTGTGGTTGATTGTGGAAAAGCAAAGGAGACTACATATGATGCTCTAAATAATACTCCTTGTCTGCTACCTTCATGGATATCACAAGCTTCTGCTCGGCAAGTAAGTCGCCTTCTCATACTTGTTTGCTTCTCATATAGATCAAGTCATTTTTGACAGTAAACATTAACTATCTCTCTTCTTAATCTTATTGAGTTTCATAATAACTAGTAAGCATAAGTTTGCAATGCATGCTATAATATCCAAATACCCACTAATCAAAAAATAAAAATAAAAATAAAAATCCAAATATACACACAAAAATAATTGTTAAAGAGGTCCTATCATCATTTTTTTAAAAGATCTTAAGAAAAAAGATATTTAGTTTTGGTGAATTCAGCTTGATAAACATCTGTCGGTTTTCTTTTTTTTTTTTTGATAAATAAGTATTGCATTGATCAATAGCACCGAAACAGGTGGCGCAACCTTTGTACACTAGAAGCATACACATTAATCAAAAGAAAAACTATTAACAAATTCTACAAAAGAATATCTAGAAAATAGAATTTCCGCTGACTTGGAACACCAAAAGAATAGAATGCGAAGCAGGGTGTCCTTTAACTGAAGTATGAAAACTTTCTCATTCTCAAACGCCCTTTTGTTTCTTTCCCCCCAAAGAGTCCAAACAACAGCTAACGGAATTGTCTCCCAAAAAGTGCTCCTCTTTCTTCTTTTATATAAAGACCAACTCAACAGCACCTCTCTAAAAGATCCAGGCATCACCTATAAAATTTTAAACATCCCCAAAATATAATTCCATAACTCACTAGCCGCTGGACAGTGAATCAACAAATTGTTTATGCTTTCTTCATTGTCTTTGCACATAAAGCATCTGTTGGCATAGATCTTTTTTCTGCGCCGCAGATTATCCCCTGTAAGAATTGCTTCATTTCTTATCAAAAAAATAAAATAAAAAAAATTGCTTCATTACATGCCTCCCATGCAAAAAAGGCAACTCGACTTGGAGCTCTAGTTTTCCAAATAGCCTTCCAGGGAAAAAAGAAGTGTAATTAAACCGAATCAGTTTATCGTAGAAGGATTTGACAGAAAACTTTCCACTCCTCGAACCATCCCATCTCACCTTGTCCTCCTGGCTTTCCGCTACCTGCACAGTATGGATCTTATGGATCAAACTCATGAAAGAATCCATTTCCCAATCTTGAAAATTACGTCTAAAAGTAGGATTCCACACTACTCTACCCTCTTCCTTCTGTAACACTGAATTGACCAAGCAATCCTTCTCCCTTGACAAGGTGAATAGATCAGGAAAACCCCTCCAAAGCTCCATCTCTCCACACCATTTATCTGTCCAAAATCTCACCGAGGAACCATCACCAATCTCAAAAGAGATATTCCTCACAAAAGAATTCCTACCTCTACAAATACCTCTCCACACACCCACATCATATGGGCTATCAATGTCCGTAGGGAACCACTTATGATCACCTTCCCCATACTTATTTTTTTTTTGATAAGTAAGTAATATTAAAAAGCATCAAACGAGGTGATGCGTCCTTTGTACATTAGGAGTATACCAATCCAAACATTAATCGGTGTCTATGCTATTTACAAGATCTACAAAAACATTGTTGGACCTAGGAAGAGATTGATCAGTCTCGAAACACCAAAAAGTAAAGTGCAGAATCAGCAAATTCTTCAATTCGGGGATGACATTTCCACATTCTCGAAAGCCCTCCGGTTTCTTTCCTTCCAAAGAATCCACACACTCCCCAAAGAGCTGTCCCCCAGTGCGATCTCTCCTCTTTCTATACCCAGCGTACCAACCACGAACTCGACATGACCCGAAGACATCACGAACATCCCGGCACAAAATTCCAAGCTCGAAGCCACTTGACAATGCAGAAGCAAATGATTAACACTCTCCTCACTATCCTTGCACAAATAACACCTATTGACAAGAATCATGTTGCGTTTCCGTAAATTGTCCATGGTTAGGATAGCTTCAGAGTTGCTTCCCACATAAAAAAGCCACTCTCTTAGGGGCTTTGGAATTCCATCTCCGCTCTCCACGGGAATGAAGTACAACCACGGTTGAAGCTTGAGGTATCTGAGTTTCGAAAAAAGAGCCTCCTTTTCCTTTCCAAACCACTTGGTCCTCCAACCTATCCATATTCGTACATAAAGCCTCCCCAAAAACTGCTGCCAGTCTCAACTTCCAATCGAAAATTCCCGAAGGTGGGGTTCCAGATTGGCTTGCCCTCGGCAGAAGAGTAGATAGAACTAACTCTACGACCTTTATCGATAACTTCGAATAAAATCTGGGCGCTTCCTTCAAACAACTATCCCCACACCACCTATCTTCCCAAAATCTTACCAAGGTCCATTACCAATCTCAGCGATGGACCTTTCAAAGAGTTCCACCCTTTCCTTATACCGCGCCGGACTCCCACTGGTAGGGAGAATTGACCTCGTTAGGGAACCAACAATGATCTTCACTCGTACTTGCACACCACCGCTTGCCTCCATAATGCCTCCTTATCTATGAGATACCTCCACAACCATTTTCCCAACAGAGCCTCATTAAACAATTTTAGACTTCTGATATTCACCCCTCTGGACCCTTAGAACACACCTTATCCCACTTCACTAAATGAAACTTGTGTCCTCCTGTCTCCTCTTCCCACAAGAAATCCCTTTCCAACTTTTCTAATCTTTGCCTTATTGAGACCGAATCACGAAGAGCGATAAAAAATAGGTCGGTAAGTTTGCAAGAGTGTTCTTGATTAGGACAAGTCTCCCCTTGGATAAAAGTTGACGCTTCCATCCTCGCGCCAAACGCACAACCACTGGGTTCCACAACGCCTCGCTTCGATGTGTCCTATAGGAAGACCAAGGTAATAGGTGGGAGAAAACAGATTTGCACCCAAAGAATTCAGCTAGCTCCCCAACATTTTCCACTGCCCCTACTGGAATAATTTCACTCTTAGAAATGTTAACGCGCAGACCTGAAACTGCTTGAAAGAACAATAAAACCAGACTTAAGGTGTCCCAACTGAGCCTTTATCTGCATCGCAAAAACCTAAAAGAAGTGGGATACCGCCATCCTCTCCCCTACTCCCCACCTGAAATCCACTAATAAAGCCTTCCAACGCAGCTCTCTAGCAATCTGCTAAGGGCCTCCATAACTACTATAAACAGAAACGGGACAATGGATCACCTTGACGAAACCTCTAGAGCTGGAGAAAAATCCCTCGAT